>CAIGQZ010032903.1:7110501-7141035 GCA_903798205.1 Danio tinwini | reverse complement strand
TATATATATATACGCATGGTGGTGCAGTGGGTAGCACTCTCGCTTCACAGCAAGAAGGTCGCTGGTTCGAGCCCCGGCTGAGTGAGTTGACATTTCAGTGTGTAGTTTGAATGTTCTTTCCGTGTTCGAGTGGGTTTCCTCTAGGTGGTCCGGTTTCCCCCACACGTCCAAAGACATGCGCTATAGGTGAATTGGGTAAGCTAAATTGTCCATAGTGTATGTGTGTACACATATGTCTTGGTCCTCCCAGTTGGTGGTTGAGCGTTGGGCTAATGACCTACTTCGTAAAAATTAGATGTTATAAAACACCAACATGGTGTCCTTTGATAAAGAGTAGGGGTTTAACCCCGGCATCCTGGCCAAATTTGCCTACTGGCCTCCTAACCATCCCCATATCGTTGTTGGCTTCATCACTGTGTCTCTGCCATCGCGTCATTTAGGTGGATGCTGCACACTGGTGGTGGATGAGGAGATTCCCTCCAAAAATGTGCTTTGAGTGGCCAGAAAAGCTCTATATTAATGTAAGGAATTATTATTATTATATTACTCAACATGACCTCCTTACCATACCCATATCATAATTGGCTTCATCACGGTCTTCTTGCCAATCAGGTAGTGTGTGGTGTGTGGTCTGGTGCAATAAGGCTGCCGATGCATGATCCAGGTGGATGCTGCACATTGGTTCCCCACAAAAATGTGTAAAGTGCTTTAAGTATCCAGAAAAGATTTATATAAATGTAAGGAATTATTATTATTATCAATGTTTATGGTATTAATAAAACACATTTTAATATTAAGCATTTAAAAAGGCTTGGAGTCAGTTAATCTTACAATGTTTTATGAACTGTTTGATAGATTTGATGGAATGAACTTTCAGCAGAGAGACTGAACTCTCTCCTCTCGCTAACTGATTTGATTAAAAATATTATTGTTTTTCAAAATGGACAAAAACCTTATGTTTTAGGAATACTGTGGATGAGAAATTAATGTCAGACTTTTCATTTTTGTTTGAGCTATTTAATTTAAAAGCGGGTATATATTTTGCAGTGCCTCTGTCTAATCACTTGCTGTTTGAGTAGCTGCGTTTGAGTTTTAGCTGATCAAGCTCACTTAGAGCAGTCAGAGCAACTGAGCTGAGCTCCTCTCATGACTGAGACGCTTCATGTCACTGATGGAGTATGGAGGGTGAAACTCAGTGTCTCTCTCTGTCCATCTGTGTTGGACTGTGAGTGGAAGTCTCCGCAGTGATGTGTAGACGGTGTTGATTGCTCCCTGTCTGGCCTGTCAGACAATGTCAGGCTGAGGAATGATCCTCCTGTGCCATCCAGCCCAGGAAACACATTAACTCTCACTCTACATGCAGAACCAAGCTTACCACACAGATTTTTAGATTAAAAAAGTTTCTACCTTTGAAGATAAGGCTTTAATTGGTATTCTTAAAGAGAATCAGCTTCTCGTTTATCGTTTCAGGAGCAATTATTGTTCATTTAACAGTGATCTCGCTTCAAGATGAAACCTAACTCGCAGCTGCAGTTATGTAACTATTATTCCATTAGAAATAATTAAAACAATGTGCATTTGCAGGTACCACTTCATTTCCTTCAGAAACAAATCTAGTTTTTTTTTCTTAAGTGTTTTACACATTTCTGGTGTATGGTTACTAGGGTGTTGTTAATGTTAGCAAGTTTCTAAAATGTTAATAGTGCTTTTAAGGCCAATTCAAACTGCACATACAAACACTAAGGTCGTACTCACACTATGTACAGTTGCCTTGAACTGGGCCGAAGCACGCTTGTCCCCCCTCCCGTCTCCCCCGATGGCCCGCACTCACATTACGTTCAGGGCTGAGCACGCTTACATCAACGATGATGCGCTGTTCTCTTTAAGCACAGTGGGGATTTCTTTAAACCGTTATATCGTTTAAACAATAAACAATTTTGGGTTTAATAGACGTCTAATAGACATCTAAACGTAGACAGCTTGGCTAAAACAAGGCTAGACTTGGGCTGTCAGTGAAACTCTAATAGACACCATCAAAGAAAAGCCCAAAACTAGACTAGTGGTCAAATAGACAGATTAGACAGACTTTATATGTGATGACTAGTCTAGTTTTGGCCTATTCTTAGACGTCTATTAGATTTTCACTGACAGCCCAAATTCAGCCTTGTTTTAGCGAAGACGACTGTGTTAAGATGTCTATTAGACATCTTTTAAAAACAAAAAAATGCTTGCTGGGTAGAATGTTGTGAACAAATGTACTGCCATTTGCACACTGTCCCGTTAAATTGACCTGCAAAATTATTAAATAATTAATTCAATGACCATTATCTAAGCTAAAAATACCTTTACGTGAAGCCTACCCTGCTAAAAAAAACAGCTTAAACCAGCCTAAGATGGTTGGCTGGTTTTAGCTGGTCGACCAGCCTGTTTTTTTAGAGGGGTTTTGGCCATTTCCAGGCTGTTTTCCAGCCATTTCCATCCTGGTCTTAGCTGGTCAGGCTGGAAAATGACCAGCTTAAACCAGCTAAAACCAGCTTGACCAGTCTGGTTTAAGCTGGACATAGCTGGTTTTGGCTGTTCAAAGACCAGGCTGGAAATGGTTGTAAACCAGCCTGAAAATGGCCAAAACCCCTCTAAAACCAGGCTGGTCGACCATCTTAGGGAGGTTTAAGCTGGATTTTTCAGTAGGGTATCTGGTCCCAGGTCAGATTAATACAAGTTTGCTGGAAAATCATACTGTTTAGACATTCCACAATTTAATAAACACCTGTTCTGGCAGGGTGAAAACAAACACTGACCGATTGCAACAGATGATGTTGAAAACCAGGTTAGTAACTGTACTGTGGTGTTAGTAACTGTACTATGGAGCGGGTTTTGGGTGGCTGCTGCGATCGAACACTATACCAAAATTGGCGACCCGGGGGTGTTACAGACTGTACCAAAAAGCTAAGATTCTGGGAGGGGGGGAGTTTTGAAATCGGCATATTTTCAGGTTGCCCGAGCTAATGTCCATGCCCACTCAAAAGAAACAAGATCACGACACCAACCTCATTTATGATCGTTCTACACATTATCAAACTCTGGATAATGATCATCTGATCATGCTGGTCTTCTGAAGTAATCCACAACTTGGTCTTGATGGTTAATCTCCTCTACAAATGACAACGACTCTTTGTTTAAAAGTTTGTGGGTGTTTGAGTAACTGCTGTCATGTGATGTACATTTAACAGGACGGACTGTACCTCACGTTTGTTTCATACAGATTTATTTGATATGTTTCTTATGTCTGTGAAGCAAGTATTCACTGAGATTCCAGTACATTTGTTGACCACCAAACTGTCATACAAACTGTCACCACTGACCTACAGTATTTTTAGCTACTGACAGTATTTTTAGCATGTTGCTTCAATTGTTGATCCAAGTATGTGGTTGCTTAGGTGTTGCCAGTGGCTTTTCGGTAGTTGATTTAGGGTTTCTTGGTGGTTAATAGTCAATTTCTTAGATAGCTTGTGTTATTTTTTTAGCAAAATGCTGTATATGGTTGTTACCTCACAGTGTTTGCAAGTTTGAGCAATAGTAACAGATACCCACAGGACACACCACTTATTAAAATCCCACGGCTCTGTTTTTGAGTTGCAATCTTACATTCCCTGTTATGATCACCCTCATTTGCATGTTTGCTGCTGTGTTTTCCAGTATCCTGTCGAATGTTAACAAACTTCACATGTATGTTGCGCGTGCGTTGATGTATCTTATCTTGTCAAATGCTGTGCTCTCAGGTTCAAAGCTCCGGCTGGGGCTTTGATTCACAGTCAGCTCATCAAATGGATGGTAATGAGCTAGTTTTGCCCACTCTGATTGTCAGTGTGCGGGCTTTACTCCCCCAGACAGACTGACAGATAAAAAGCAGGCTAGTGCTCCCAGGAGCCCTTTTAAAGGTAATTGAGTTAAGAGTCAGAAGGCAGGCCTGTATTTCCCATAAAGTGCAGAAGTAACCAGTATCGGGAGGCTGTTAGCTCCTTATCTGACGTTACAAATGATTGCAGAGGGCCCTTAATTTGACAAGGAATGTAAAGTGATCTGTTTTTTGAATGTCTGGTGAGATTTTTAAGGTAGTTGTTGTTGTCATAGTAAGTATTGAAATGCAATACCATTGTCAGTTAAATCATTTATATGTTGGATGCCTTTTCTTATTTCTTATTATATTTTTTTTAAATAACTATTAGCTTCATCTTGCGCCAACCTAAATCCTGTTGTTGGATTAAGTATATTTTTTGGTCCCACTTTATATTAAGTGTCGCTTATACCTGTGAACTTACATGGTAACTGGATGTGTAAGTAGTATGTAACTACAGTGTATATATACACTGGTACATAGTATTTACTTGTGTAATACTGGTGTAACTAATCACATGTAACAACACACTAAATAGTATGTGTAAGTTCAAATGTGTAACAGGTTATTGGTAACAACACTAAAAAGTACACATCTGTAACATGAATTACATAAGTGCATTGTGTAACAACAATATGCTTGCAGGTGTTTTCCTATTTGCACACCTGTTTGCATACCATGTACTGTACTTCTGAACACTGTATTAGAATAAGAATGGTAGAACTAACGCTGCTTTTGAAGGTTTTACCTTGTGATACCAGTGTAATTACAGGGTAAATCATCAGGAACTGTCCACTCAATATAAAGTGAAAAATGGTCACAAATTACTGTGTAATATATAAAACCTAAGCCTTTGTGCAACTGTTTAACAACAGCAAACTACTGCCAAAAAGTATAAGTGTATATAGAAATATACAAATGCCTTATGTTTATATGTTGTTTTAAGGTAAACTGTAGAATCAGTAATCACATTAAAGTGGGTAGTTTACCAAAGATTGTGTTAATGTCCTGTTACACATTTGAACTTACACATACTATTCATCGGGTTGTTACATGTGTGTAGTTACACCATTATTACACAAGTAAATACTATGTACCAGTGTGTACATACACTGTAGTTACATACTACTTACACATCTAGTTACCGAGTAAGTTCACAGGTATTAGCGACACTTAATATAAAGTGGGACCCATTTTTTTTCTTAAAGAGCACTTAATACAAAGTGAATACTTGTTCAAATTGCATGCCATAAATTATTATGTTGTGTTATAATAGGTTGGTATCAGTGCTTAATTTGACCTGGTTCCTGTTCTGGAAAATGTCAGATTTTCATGTTTTGCTTTCCAGTATTTATTTGAATTGATCCGGCATTATCTTGTGTGTGTGGTGAATACTTGCATGTGTGTGTTTGAGAGAGAATGGGAATGATTGTGAGTGAAAAACAGCAAGCAAAGCTGTGTGGATTGTGTGCACACACAAATGAAGGTAGTTAAACCAGAAGGCATGTTTAACGAGGGCTGGGTGATAAAATCGGTATCGATATTTATTGACCAAACACCATTGACAATATTGATTAAAAAAAGATTTGGTATATACTGTAGTTTCGGTATGGTGGCTATAGTTATATTAAAATGTGTCTGCTGAGCACTCATCTTGGAAGCAATTTCAATAAGCTTAGGGCAGGGGTCACCAATCTCAGTCCTGGAGGGCCAGTGTCCCTGCAGGGTTTAGCTCCAACTTGTCTCAACACACCTGTCTGGATGTTTCAAGTATACCTAGTAAGTCCTTGATTAGCTTGTTCTGGTGTGTTTGATTAGGGTTGGAGCTAAAATCTGCAGAACAATGGCCCTTCAGGAACAAGTTTGGTGACCCCTGGCTTAGGGTGCCAGTTTGTCATTTCCAATGAAGACGTGCGGCATGCGCAACGTGCACATGGTGTGGAAGCGGCACACACGTGACGCGTGCACATTTTCCAGGTACACCTAGTTGAAAAACATTTGAACTTTTTCTAATGCCGTGAGTGCACTGAGATTCATGTATATAGAACTAACCAATCTGCTTCACACTTTGTAAGGAATATACACATTTCAGTAATAATCTCAGACTAATTACCTGAGACAAACACAGTGCACCCAAACACTGCAGCTCTTTTTACTTTTCTCCATAAACTTACAACGCAGCTGCAGCATTTGTCTGTTTGTCATCCTCCGAGAAAACTGTCGCCTAGTTACGAGAGACGCCATAGAAAATGCTAAAGGAAACACCCATTCATGCTTGTCATTTCAGCTCAGAATAACAACACATGCGAAAATGAGTGCCGTATAGCAGTAGTGAGGAGATTGTAAATAAAAAATTATGTAATAGTGGCTTTTTGGTTTCTTTTCTTGTGCATCACAGCCACTAGCTCCTCATCTGAAAGATTTTTAGCGTAGTGGTAATATAGTCATCAACTTCACAATATGTAAATGTTCAGAATGTATGTAAATAATGATGGTTAGTTCTTTTACTTGAAAGCTCAGATTTGATCATCATAATTTTTGTTTACAGAGTTTGAGGATCACTGAATCATTACTGACACTATACAGATGGTATATTATAAAGTAATGTTTATAAAAAACATTTGAATGTTTTTTTTTACTATTATAACTATTTCCTTGGTAATGTTGGTAAATTAAAATAAAGTGGTAAAAAAATCCTAATATTCCTAAATGTACTGTTAAAAATATTCAATAATTATCAATGTTGAATAATATGAAACATGATATTGTGATATCGCCCAGCCCTATGTTCAACTATTGGCTCTCAACTATTTTTGACCAATCAGCTTCCTTCTTTCTTGATACCAATGTGAGTTTAAAAAACATTGTGTTTGGTGCAGACAGCCAAATTGCTTGTCTTTGGAATCTTGTCAACATCACATGTTGTTAGGACATGTGTAAAATTAAATAAGAGTTATTATATTTAATTAAAACTAAAACATCTACTTACACGTTACCATTAATGTTGTATTGAAACGAAATGAATCAAATAAGATTTTAATTTTAAATTTTTATTTCAGCTATTTTTCATATAGTTTATTTATTAATTTTCCTTCAGCTTAGTTCCTTTATTTATCAGGGTTCGCACAGCGGAATGAGCCACCAACTTATCCAGCATTTACACAGCGGATGCCCTTCCTGCTGCAACCCAGTACTGGGAAACATACACACACACACACACACACACACACACACACACAAACAAACACAAACACACGCACGCACGCACACACACACACACACACACACACACACACATACACACACACACACTACAACCAATTTAGTTCATATAATTCACCTATAGTGCATGTCTTTGGACTGTGGGGAAAATCGGAGCACTCAGAAGAAACCCATGCAAACTTAGGGAGAACATGCAAACTCCACACAGAAATGCCAACTGACCCAGCCAGGACTCGAACCAGCAACCTGCTTGCTGTGAGGTGACAGTGCTAACTACTGATCCACCATGTCGCCTTCATATAGTTTACATTTTATCAATGAAAACATTTATAAAAGAAAAAAAAATCTATTAAAATTAAATTAAAACTGTTAAAACATATTCTAAATACAAATTCTAAATAAAATCCATTGAATGTAGCAAATGTATAATATTTGTGAACTTTTTTGATGCCTTTAAAAGTTGAAATCATGCAAAGATATAAAAAAACAAAAAACAAGTTAGCCTATATGTTTCCATTAGGGGACTTTTGCAAGGTCCCACTGAAAGGCTTGCACTCCTGTTAGGAAAAGTTGGAAAAGAAGAGGCAGCTAATGAAAAAGCAGGGGACGATTACATCAGCATAGCCCATCAGCCCTTGAGCAGGCCTGTTGCATCCACTTTTTAGCCAAGCTGTCTGCTGTCGGAACATTTCATCTTTGATAATAATCCCAACAAATTGAATTTCCTTCTTGGTCTCTGCTTATGCATTCCTGGAGTCGTCCTGCATTGGTACGGTCCGCTGGACAAGCTGAATGCTGATGAGCCCCACACTGCCACTCCGGCTTCATGCACAGACAAATGGAAAGTGAAGGCTCCATTGAGCACACCTGGCAAAATGCGAAAGGTGGAGTAGCTAGAAAAGACGCCCGCATACTACCTGTCTAACAGGCATCTGCTTGAGCTGTCCAGGGACCCTCAGCAGATGGGAAGGGTCTTTCTTGGAGACATAGAGTGCGTTAAAAAGGACTTTCAGCTGCTTGAAACTACATTAAAACCAAGAGATTTCCTTCTGGAATCTTATTATGCACATTAATAACGTTCATGGGATGTTTGCATATGGCGCATGGTTGTGATATTGATAAGCATATGAGGATGTATTAATTTCCTCACTGGGTGGACATTTAATGTGGTTGTGCTTGTGTCTTTCCCTCCCCTTCATTTTATTTATTTATTTTTTGTCTGCTTGATTTGATCTTATCTGAATGAGAATTTGTAGAGGACTCGTTGGTATTCACAAGGACAGCTATTCCCACAGCATGTCAAACAGAGCGGCGTGCAGTCATTGTGAATTCTTCTCTGGGAATACCTACAGCACTTATGCTAACACAGTCAAGGCCTTCTTTGGCCTTTTTCATCAAGATGGACAGTGTTAGTTGCAAACATAAGATATCCCATCATGATGAGTGTGTACATTTGTCTGAGACAGATATTCCCCTCACATGCTCTCTCTCTGAAGGAATGTGAGTGCACTGAGTGCTTATGGCAATACTGTTTTGATCCTGAGATGTAATCACAAAAATGATTGTTTTAAAGGAACAGTTGACCTAAAATGACAACATAGGCTCATTCTGAAAACGTAGCCCTATATACATTTCTGAAGATCCTAAATTATGTAGCCAGAAGTACGTATGGCAGCATTTTATCTTTAAAATGAATGCTACAGGGCGGTATGATACCATTCCTTTTCGCGCTTACCAGCTGACCTCTTACCTTTGTACAGACGGCTTTCCTGCTTTTACCAGTTTGTCCAGTTACTTCGCCATGTACTGTACGTCGGCTGACTTGAGACATAGAGAGGAATTGACCACAATGATGGGGTTTGAGTCTGGCGAAGAACGGTTCTAGTAAGCAAAAACAAAAGCCAAAAAAATTAAATAGAGTGAAAATGTGGTAAAATCAAAAAATGTGGTAAAAAAAACAGGTGAGGGCTTTTCTGTATCTGCATTGCATTTTAAAACAGTTGGTTGGGTTTAGGGAAGTGGTTGGGTGGGCGGGTCAATCTGTGTTGTTGAAAACACTATTAGTTGGGTTTAGGGTAGGAGGAGGGGGGCAGTCGATCTGTCAGTCAGTCAGTCAACAGTGGTGGATTTACATGAGAACAGCAGGGGCGAATGGCACTTGCGAGAGAAATTTGAGATCTGAAAAAGCGTTCACAGGGGCCTCTGGTGGATTTGCAAAAACAAAAACTCAAAAAAAAAAAAACACCTCCTGGGATGTATTTGGCACTCTCCAGAAATGTATACAGCGGTATGTTTTCATAATGAGCCTGAGTTGCAACATGACATTTCTATCAATATTTACTCACCATCAAAAAAAAATTCTGTAGAAAACAAACTTATAAAGGTTAGGAACCATTTGAGGGAGAGTAAACTGTGATTTTTTTTATTTTTATTTTAGGTGAAAGTATCCCTTTAAAGAGGTCACATTCTACAATAATCAAGCTTTTTAGTTGTTCTCTGATGTTTACTCATTTTAGTTTTGAATCCATACAGTAGGTTATAATTTACTTTGCTGCGTTAAATATATCCATAACTGTATCCTTTTTATTGTGGCATACAAGCAGAGTTTCAACTAAACCCCTTTTTTGATGACTTTATTTACTTGTCTAATTTATTTGTTTGTGTATTTGTATGTATAAGAAGAAATGCTCACAAGCCTGTTCTTTAGAGAGGGAGAACTCAAACACAGTAGTCATTGAATACTGAATAGGAAAGGTATGGCAAGGTGAAATAATATAGATTATATTTCATATTTTAAATACATTTTAATATAAATATTTATTTTAATGTTAATTATTTTACTGATTAATATAATTAATTAATCATAGATTTTTATGTTTATATTTATTATGTATTCATATTTTATTAATGTGTATTAAAATGAATGTTTTCTGTTGTCAAAATTGCAACTTAGGGAAATTAGATTATTTGATTATTGAAATTTGTCATTAGATTAAACAATTTATTGATTTTTTTTATTTTTTTTTTGCTTGTTGGGTTTATCCATATTTGACGCACACTTGGGTTAAAACAACTTTGATACCAACTTGATGCAACAAGATGTGGTTATTATGACAATCAGAATTCAGATTTTGAAACCATTTTGCAAAATGATTTCTGTTAGTGGTCCTATTGCATAGTGTAAGAGACTTGGGATTGTGAATACTGTATGTCTGCATAGTACAGCGAGCTCTTCTCTTTCAGAGGAGCAGAAGAATTTCTGTTTTTGTGATATGTCCCCTTTACAGCATGAAGTAGACTGATCTAAAATTAAAAATGCATTCCCCCCTCATCTTCCCAGCATCAAATAAGAATAAGAAGCACAATGAGTGAGAGCCGAATCAAGTTGTTGGAGCAGAGCTGCTAGCTAAAGAGGTGAAACGCGTTCGATGAAAAATGGATTAATACTAACGGCTGGAAACTTTTCTAACAAGGTGCTCCTCACCCCAGAGAGGACGATTAAACTTGGGTGCATGGTTTCCTCGCCACTCTTATTGCTTTTTTATATTTACAACCAACCATAAGGCTACTAACATTTTACAGGTTTTATGTCAGTGCTGGAGGAATGAAATAAGAGGAGTGTCAAGCCTGCTACGCCCTTCGAAGTTTGTGGCGAATAAAAAAGAAAGAACAACACAAGCAAGGCTCTGTTTTTCAGCTCTTGAGGGGAGTGTTCATGACAAATACTGCAGCTTTTTTTCCTTCAGTGTTTCCTAACACTTGGCTAAATGCCATTTAGAGATGTTTTGCCCTCAATGCGCTACATATAAATGCCTTACAGGTGAGCAGGTGTCAGCACTAAGACTTGTCTTCTCACTGTGATGTAAAACTAGAGAGACAGAGTGGGAAGAAAAAGAGGATGAATGTCTGTATATGACTGAACATTTCAGTAGTAGCTCAGTCGGAGATTAATCTTAGAATGATTATCCATGATTATCATTGAGTGTTTGCTTTAATTACCTACAGCTCCTGATTGCTGCAAACCCTCAAGCTTAGGAAAACATATTTGTGATGTATAATTGAACTGAATTTGGGTGATTTGTGAGAAAAGGAGGACAGTTATCATGTGGGTGCTTCTTTTATTTAGAGCTTCGTAGTATCACCCCATCCCAGCCAGTGGCAATAGCTGTTACATGTTAGCATAAATGTGGTTAACGGTAAAACATTTTTGATTATCATTTACATGACAATGAAATGACAAGTCATGCTTCCTGATTATTGACCCAGGGGGCAGAGAAAGTGAAAAGGAGAGGACCTAAGACTGAGCCCTGTTGTATTCATAAAAAAGAGCAGGGTCGAAGATGACAGTCACCACAACTAACACAATCAGTGTGACTTAAATGTGACTAAGAATGACTAAAGCCCAGTAATTAGATGTTTATGCGTACATTAACTTGAGCATACAGCTAAACAAATAACCTTTCAGGTACACTGCATTTAATAGGGTGTGCTGTATGTACATTGTTGGTGAAAATGAAATGATAATTGTTTTGCTTTGTCAAAAATATTAACATTCATATTGGTATTAATAATAATATTGAGATTTTGACTACTTTTCATTAGGCATGGGCCAGTATAACTTTTTGACAGTATGATAACCTTGGATAAAATACCATGGTATCACGGTATTGCAATTGCTGCTCTAAAATAAATTATTTCTAAATATCTGGGTAAAAACAACAACTGTTTACCCCACTGAACACAATATATTTTTATTTTAGGAAACATTTATAGTATTTTGGAATGGTAAACATGTCAGGCTAAGTTATAAAAAAATCTTTGACTTCTGCTGTCTTCATTAGTTTCAATTACACAGATTTCTTCACAGCACATTAAAAAAAACACATTAAAAAACCCTTACATATACCTTAAGAATGGTATAACAGAAAACTTTAAAACATTGACTTTTTCAAACCATGGTAAACCTTGAAACCGGTTATTGTCCCATGCCTACTCCTCACTTAAAGAGCCCCTATTACACATTGAAAAGGGTCATATTTCGGTTTTATGGGTCTCCAACAACATACTGATATGCATGCAAGGTCAAAAAACGCTTTCATGGTCTTATAATATGCATTTATTTTTACCTAATTATCCCAGCGACTCCCATATGAATCGTTCAGCGATTCATTTGTTTCCAAACCCCTGCTTAGCGCGAAGCTAATCTGCACTGATTGGACCGATGACAGCCTGTTGCCAATGGTCGACAGCGTTCAGCGCGAGACAGTAAAATGCCTATACCAGCATATTCAGGGTCCTATACCAGATTTCTGAACGACTCCTTTCCCTCACACTTCCAATAATATCCAGGTAAGCACAGCGTCTTCATGAGCGTCTTGCTGCTGTGTTAGTGGGCGGGGCCGCAGGTTTGAATTTTGCCGGGTCTGCGTGCGCAACCATTATGTTTCGTAACGACGTCACGCCGAAACGGCTGAAGATTCGTTATCAAGACGATTAATTTAAACCACTATGAGTCGACTCTTTTATAGAAGAATCAATAGTTTTAAAAACTGTGCACTTTCAAATTTAAGCTTTAGCTGGATATTTCACTTCACTAAGAGCTGTGTTACACACTACATGGAAGGTAATTTTCAAAAACCCATAATAGGGGCTCTTTAAGGTGAGTGTGAGTATCAGATGAATCACTTCTTCTCAATTGGGGCACCAGTCAAGGAATTGCACAATGGCAGTAATTAACAATCAAAGATTGTTTAAATAAATTATGTAAAGTTTGAAGTAGTTCATTATCTAGCTGATCTGAAGAATTTGTAAGACAGTATTATGCCCCAAGTCTAGGGGAAAACAACTATGGGCATAATAAACATAATATTATGGGTGGTAGATTATGGGTGGTAGATTTTTCCCAAAGAAGACAAACAAACAAAACAACTTATGCAAAAGATTCCCTTTAGTCGACAACCAAACACGAACACTCAGTTGAGAATAATTGAAAAGATTTATTATAGAAAAAAGTAGCAATTGAAGTGAGCATCTCTTCAGGGTGGCCACTGGCCAAAATAACAAACAAAACAATCTGCAAAGTAAATAAACTAAATAACCTGTAAACCTTTAAAGAAATACAGGAACAAAGTAAATAAACAAATAAATAGGCAGGCCACCCCTACAAGCTCAAACTTTCCAAAAAAAGTTGCAAGCATACATGGACATTTCGACACAAATAAAGTTTGGTTGTCAGTCAGAGGGGTAGGGAAATCCAGGAGCTCTCCACTCCCAGCAACCATCACATCAAAAATGAGCTCCTTGAAGTCTTCCGGAAGTTCCTTTTTTTAGCTTTCTGCAACCAGCAGCCAATCAAAGCCTGGACCACATTAAAATGGGAGCCTATGGGATAACAAAATACAACACAAGAAGGCGGGACAAAGGAAAAAACACATGCAATGCGCAACAAAAATAAATAAATAAACTTTGTAACAGACAACATGACTTGTAGAGCCTCTTACTGTATTATCAACACAAGGAAGACACAATTGTATTAAATGAATATTCATTAACAAGAGAATAAACAAAGATAACTAAACACTACCAAATGTACAATACACAAAGTAAGCATGAATCATGAATGTCATTAAGCTGATTGTCATGAGTTACTCGTTTATCTTCTCTAAAGATAAGCTAGAGTTTAGTATAGAGTTTAACTTTATTCTAAAATATTAAATAACTGAGGAAGATTTTGTTATTAAGTTATAGTTACAAACATATAATTACCATATACAGAAGCACACTATGCATAGGCCTTAGATAGAGGTTTGGAAAATTATACAATTACACATCTGCTGTTGATGCAGTGGTAGAAAAAAGCTGGATCTTTGTGAAGAGGATATCTGAATAATTACCTACCCGCAGATTGTAGATTTCTAGAGATAATCCTGATTTCTGATAATTTTGATGTCAGAAACACACCAGTGTTTTATTATTAACAATAGAGGTCCTGAAACCCGGAACATGCCATTTTCTAGAAGTTTTCGTAAAGTACTGTGCATCCAAGCTCATTTAACACCATGGAAATCCTTGGTGGAACATGCAGCAAAGTTCTGAAAAGTTCTGGAGCCTTTGAGCAATTCAGATAATCTGGGATGCACAGAGAATCCTTTGAAGATAATTTTACCAAAGCTAAAGGTCTTTTAGGGAGGCACTGCTTAGGTTGGTTGCGGTTCCGAACTTCCCAAGATACCTTGCAGACTTCTTTGTTTCTCCTTGCAAACATTCAGAGTTGTGACAACGAACCTTTGTCAATCACTCTTTAAGCAGCAAGCACTAACACAACTTTTTACAAACAACAACAAACCAAACACTTTCTTTAAGGGAATAACAAACCTTATCCTTTCTTTATAGGAATTGGCAAATCTCTTTTCTGGAAGGTGGGATTGACAAGATGGCGCCATTTAAATCTAGTTTTGTGATTGTGAAGTCATCACTGGGGGATGCCATCTATTGTGTGACAATATTTGCATAGTACTAGTTCACAGTTGTTGTAACTGTTGAAAGGTGTCTTATAAAGAAAATTTGGATATACATAAGCAAAGTCAAATAATTTGAGTTCACTACATGGAAATTGCCACACCATTAGCCTCAAACATTTTTGTAGTTCTCATGTACATTCCATAGTGTAAAACCCCAGGGAAAATAGCCCTATCGTATATAGCCATGCCCTTAATATTAGCTTGTACTTTAAGTCACATTCTTTGACGTCCAGACCTGATGAGCAGCCATATCATCAGGAGCTGAAACACAGACTAATATGTTGCTCTGGGATCATTAATATGCATGTCCCAGGCTGTGTTGTGAAGCCACAACACATTCTTGTTTCTTGTTTGTGGGACTTACCTAAGCCACAAACCTACTATGTAGATGTCAGAGAATAATTTAACTTATTGAACCAACGCAGTATATGGCAGCATTAATATTTAAAAGTCTTATTTATTTTCCTATGCATAATTCACTTTCCAAAACTACTTTCCAAATTTAACACAAGGCAATGTTTTAAAGACATAAAGACCAAATATCAATATGTAAAGTGGAAGGACCAGTTCAAACAGTGCATATTTAAAGGTATAGGTGATTATATGAATCTAGATGTACTTTAATGGGATAGATTTGCTTAATTTTTGGTCCAATTCGTCAGATGGATTATTTTGTAATCCATGATCTCATTGTGTCTCTCTGTGCTTGAGACAATATTGATTAAAAGGCAAATGTTGATTAGCTTAAAAAAACTGTTCTGCAATTTGTGGCCAGATCACACCTCGAAATGGCTAAAACATACTGTATGACTAGGGCCAGACGGAATCTGCGGACATTTTTTGCTATTTCTGCAGAGAATTTTGGTAGAAATCTGCGGATTTCTGCTGAATTATTCTAGGAGTATCATAACTAAAACCTTAAAATGTGAAATAAAAAATTATATCTTTTTAACTTTTATCTAATGTTTAAAATGCAAATCCAATTAGATTAACAGTAAATAGTCAACTGTAAGTAAATAAACTGAATTAATGATGGGCTAAAAATCTGCGGAAAATCTGCAAAAAATCTGCGGAATTCTGCACGTGCAGATTCCGTGTGGGCCTATGTATGACCCATTCCTTGATCAAAGGAAGTACTGTTTCCATGACTGCTGTTAACTAAAAAACTTGAACAAATGGGTTAAAGTATCACTTTAACCCTCTCCAGCTTTTTTTCACATTAAATTTCCACAATTGAATTTTCACAAGTTCTTGATTTTACCGTTGATCACTACACATGCACAATACAAGGTTTCATCTTCAACCAGAGTCTGCCCTGTTTTTCTCTTTGAGTTTTCAATTAAATATGAGTTTTTTCCATGAGTTTATCACTTAAAATGAAATTGCACTCCTAATTGCACTTGCATTAATGGAACAGTGTATTTAGTTATGGATAGAAAAATGTAAGCAGAGTGTGACCTCTACTGAGGGGGGAACAGAACTTGATTCCTATCAAGGGAGGAATGGAGTAAGAATAATATAGAGCTGATACAAGCTACAATATATAATAAACTATATCATATCTTAATTAAAACAAAAAGCCATACAGGGGACTTGTTTGCATTTGTAATTTGAATCATAGTGTCATTCTAACCACATTCAAATAGGCTTTATCACACAGTCAGTGCTTTTGATAATGTTAGCTCGTATATCATTAAAACAAAAATTGCGACATTGTCTAGACATATCGTACACCTCTAATCACTAATATATCAGTCGAAATGTTTATTGTGCTGTGATATTGTGCTGTGATATTGTTCTGAATTTTGCAACTTGTGAGGTTTATATGCTGACCCTTGTGGTAGTTGAGCTGAATACCCATGAGCTGAATAGTCTCAGCTCCCTACAGATGGAGCTCTAGAATGGGATGTGATAGGCAGCATGTTTGACCATATATTTTTTTATCATATACTGTATATAAAAATAGGAAATCTACTTTAATTTATTGCCCTTGCATGATCTGTCCTCCATTCTGGAGAGACAGCAATGGTAAACCTATAAAATACCTATAAACCAGTCTCTCCTCACCCACACCGGTCACTCTCGGATATTTCTCAATCGCCCTGACCTCAAGGACACTATGTCTTTCTCTGCTGTCACCTGGAGTCTCACTAGCCCTTGGTCACCTTCTCCTACTTTCACGCCTTTCATTCGGTTTTTAAAGGCCTTATTGATATTCTCCACAGCAGCTCCACCGCATCTGTCTACATTCTCCACCATGTGCTCTACAGCAGGTTTGTGACCCCTTGACATTTCGTCCGCTTAACTGAAACACAGCAATTCAAAAGCTTGTGCATGAGCTAAATGTGCCTGGATGCAGATATAGGAAAGTGAAAGAATCCATTTTAAAAACCTGCATTTGGATGTTTCTCTTTAACACCTTCATTTGCATTAATTGCTTCATCCAATACAAGCATCCAAAGAGGCCAAGGTTCAAAAAATGTCTGTCAGCGCTGTAAAATATTGCTTATTTGATAAGCATTCGTGGCTTGTTTACCAGTAAGAAATCCAAACATCTTTGAACTCCATCAGTTTAATGGCATAAGATAACTGTTATCTTCAGAAAATACATTTTATATGCAGTAGTGCATTGACAAATAGTGTTTATTTGTTGTTTGCATTAAACTACCGCACATTTAGTGAGCTTTATGCTTAAAATTAAAAGGCATTTTACTGGCGGGGTAAGAAAATTACACTTAATTTAAGATGTATAGCCTACAACAAGCGTTTTGTTACTTCACATATAAATCTTCTCGATGTTTAGATTATTTTCTTGTCATTTTCCAGTAAAAAAATAATGCTGAAAATGTTATTTTGCTGTGAGTGTGTATCTGCTGAGCCACCTACATATTTCAGATGGTTTATACAATGTATAAAAGAGCCATTGCACGGCACAATTGATTTGTCTGAGCTTTAGGGGAAACATGGCGACGCTGCTGACAGAAGTCAGATTCACTGCGCCCAGGTGTCCTGGCTCTAAGTCGATTTATTTATTTTTTTTAAATCAAAGCTCGAAGCCTTTCTCTTGTGAAGTGTGGCAAAATCTGCAGATGGAAGATTTAAAGGGTTTGGCGCTGGCTGTCTTTGGTTCTCGGGCGCTGTGAGGACTCATAAAAGATGCCTTTGTAGAAAACATGCTGCGATAACCTTTGCGCCGTGGCTTCTGTTTGTTTGTTTACAATGAGAAATCTCTGTCTGGATTTCCAGCAAAGTTGGTTGATGTAAATTGAGGAACCGGCAGTGATGGCACCGCATATTGACTTAGTCTTTGATGGTGCATGACTTGCCGGGGTCAGGGTAGCATGACAGTGAACTGCGCACCTTTTCTAACTGTGCCTCTTTCATGTCTGTCTGCAGGTGATGTGGCCCCCTACTTCAAAACGGAGCCGGGACCTCCAGAGATCCACCTGGAAGGGAATCGTCTGGTCATGACCTGCCTTGCGGAGGGCAGCTGGCCTCTGGAGTTCAAATGGATGCTCAACAACACAGATATCACAGCCTTCTCCCCTGAGTACAAGTGAGTGGACGCTTTCATCTTAAGGCTTTCTGGAGATGAAGTCCTGCTCAAAACCGTCTCAAGATTACAGAGAGCCTTACGGTTAATATAAGAAACAAAAAGTCTAATATTAATCTCCCCTGCAGCCTTTCCTCTGTTCAGGCAGCACATTTATTCACTACGTGTGGCAGGTATATTAAATTCGTTCAAAACATGACCATTAACCCCTAGAACAATGTTCTCATATGTTTTGTGCATTGATCCGTTTTTGAAATGTTTCATAGTATTTGAGGAATGGTGGGCAGCACGGTGGGTAGCGCTGTCTCCTCACAGCAAGAAGGTCGCTGGTTCGAGTCTCGGCTGGGTCAGCTGGCATTTTTGTGTGGAGTTTGCATGTTCTCCCCGTGTTGGCTTTTCTCCAGGTGCTTCGTTTTCCTCCACAGTCCGAATTCATGCGCGACAGGTGAATTGAATAAACTAAATTGGTTGTAGAATGTGAGAGTGTATGGGTGTTAACCAATACTGGGTTGTGGCTGAAAGGGCATCCGCTGAATAAAACATATGCTGGAACAGTTGGTGGTTTAAATCAGAGACTAAGCCAAAGGTAAATGAATGAATGAATTTGAGCAATGCTTACATTTTAGAAATTATTTATTTATATATATATGATTTATATATATGATGTTTTCAGCATGTAATTGTGATGATGTTCAAAAAATTGCCACAGTAAAATAATTTCTTATAATTTTTTGTTATCACAAACACATTTATATGAGTAATAGCATTTAGATGTACTTTTTTTAGTACAGGTTTACCTTTATTACTGTATATGCAATGTTGGGAATGTTACTTTAAAAAAGTCATTATTTAAAGTTACTAGGTACTTACTAAGTAACTGAATTACATTGTTAATAAAAAAGCAAATTACCAGAAAAAGCCATTATCGTGTTACTTTTTAAAACAAAACACAACTTGGATGCCTTAATAATAAATAAGTTAAACAAATGAACATTAAAAAAACATTGTACTATTCTATACTATATTGATGTTGCTGTGGGACAGTGTGAGAGACACTTATCACTTATTTAATATTTTATTATTAAATATTATTAATTTTATTATATAATTATAATTAAATATAATTTATTTTATTATTAAATATCATTATTTCTATAGTGGAACAATGAATCATTATAGATTTTTTTACATTTACAATTACATTTATTGCACAGACCGCAACTAGCCAACAAATAAGTCTAATAATAAAGTATGCTTCTTAAGGAATGTAACACAATAGATTACAGTATTATTTTAGAGTAATATTTGTAGTATTTTTATATATATATATATATATATATATATATATATTTATATATACTGTAAAAAAGCGATTGAATAAGACTTAATACATTTCATCATAATTCTTACAAAATTTTTTCTAATGTATGTTCATGTTTTAGTCTTGGTGTAATGCTAGTAAAGTGCTTTCATGTGGATGAAATGCTCTCTCGCTAACACATTGACTCTGATGCCATATGGAGAGATCCCACTTAACCACATGGCAAGCTGATGATATGAAAATGTGATTAAAAAGTTGTTTGTCAAAATATACTATGACATTATTGACTGGTTTTGCTATGATGTTTTGATTATGCTACTTTAGAGGTGTCAGAACACTACTAAACTACTGTAGCTTTAGTTGCGTTGATGTAGAGCTCACATTATCGGCTGCATTTTAGCCAATCATCATTAGTTACGTGTTTGTCCCATCCCCTAACACACACACATGCACACCAATCATCATGGGTTATGTGGCCCACTCTCCCGCAACACACATACACACACACCAGAGCAGGTCCTACATTGAGAGAGCCTACTCAGAAGAAAACCGATTAAGTGAGCTCAATTCCGGCAAATGTTATTGTCTGTAACGATAACACAGGGGAAACAGCCATTTGTTTGATTACTCGTTACTGCAAAAAGTAACGCTGATTATTTATAGTGTGATTATACTGTATGCTATATTTTCATTTATTCTATCTTTCAAATATTTTGTTGATTTAGTTGTTAAGCCTTTTAGCGTTTACAGTGTCTTTAAAAAGAGCAAAAAGTCTAAAATTCATTCATTCATTTTCTTTTCGGCTTAGTCCCTGGTCACCTTATTAGGGTTTATAAATTTACTAATTTATAAAGGGACTAAGCCGAAAAGAAAATAAATGAATGAATGAATGAAAAATCCACATTTTAGTGTTTGTAAGCAAAGTCATTCAAATTGTAAATAAAGTAAAAAGAAAGGAGAACATGCTGATGTTTTGTGTCTTCAAATGTTTTATTACAGTTTATTTAAAAGGTCCTAAAATGTCTTAAATGTATGTTCATAAATTTCCAGAAACCCTCTTCAGACTTCCACTGTAATCTGATTACTGCAGATACACTTTATGTTTTTACAAACTGAAAAACATTTCTGCGACAGAAGCTGTCAACCAAGCTTAACTTGCAATGAACCTGCAGCACTTCTTTAATCAAGAAATGCAATGACTAGAAGTGAAGCCCATTCAAATCATTTTTAATTACATTTTTTCCCTCCCTTTTCGTTCAAGACAGCTTCCTCTAGACTATGTAGCAGCAGTACATTTAATCAGCGATATAATTTCCTAGCTGAGTCCTCTTCATGCCGTATGTTTAATTTCTCAGTAATGATAGCCTCTTAGCCTGACCTTTTTTAATCAGCGTACAGCCTTCATAGCACTCAGCGTTTCCTCAGACGTGCGGAGTGTTAAAGCTGCTGAAGAATTGGCCCTCAGGGTTCCTTCTTTCTTAATAGAAGAGTCTGCAGCGCTGCCCGACTCTCTTCAGAGACAAATAATGCTTTCATTCCTTACCTGAAGTGCACCGCTGACACCTGATTCATAGTTAATGTCAACTTTTACATTAGATGTTTTGATTTATCCTCCATTCAGGAGTCGTATAAATGCTAAAGTAGGTGTTTCGCATCTTCGCGTCTCCCTGTGTCAAGTGTTTCCACATTTTGTCCATCTACAGAACCGGTTTGCTCTAATTGGTATTGCTTTTCTCATTATATTTCATCACTCGCAGAGCTGCCACGGTTTTGCTATTGAGTTCCTGTGAAGGAGGAAAACCACCAACGAGATGCACACACCCGCCGTCTGGCATTTTCAAAGACGTAAACAGATTCTGCTAAGTAGTGAGCGACGGCGCATTAGTCATGTATTCAGCGTATTCGGAAATGCCAACAGATTTTAATGCTCCAGCGTTTGCCACCTCTGCTTTTGGTCAAAGTGGCCTTTTGGCTGAAATCTGATATTCGTCATAATGGCTGGGCTTGGAGAGGAGTTCCTGTTAAGCCATTTTGATGTGCTCTGTTCGCGCTAATGTGCGAGCTGGCAAAAAAAAAAAGCAGAGTCGTGACTGCAAGGGTAAACCTTTTAAACCCAACCTCTCTAAATGGGAGCATTTGAGTCGAAAATCCTTGAGTTTGTTGGCAAATAGCTGTTGTTGTTTTTTTTGCCATTCCAGGATGTGAATTAAAGTTGTTGTTTCTCTTTTTATACTCTCAGGTACACCATCTCCTCTCTGCAGCGCTCCAATATGGGTGTTTATCAGTGTCTGGTGAGAAACAGGATGGGCGCTCTGCTTCAGAAAAAAGCAGAGATACAAGTGGCATGTGAGTTCATGATTCATCACGAATAAGATTGATCTGGTTGTTGAGCCAACTTATTGATTCAAGGATTGCAGGTATTACTAGTTATGCTATTCTTACTCAAAATTCAAGGTCTGCTAGAATTTTGCTCTGCATTTTTTAAGGTGTTACTCTTACTGTCACTGCATTTATTTGATCAAAAACACAGTAAAAACAATGCAATTATGACATTATCAATGCAATTTAAAGCTATTAAGTGGCTTAACTACCAGGTATTTACATAAAAAATAGGTTCTTATTGTGTTGGTACAACACATATTGCTATTAAGGTGGGATACGGAAAAGATTATGCACTGGTTTGGTGGTATGGGTGGGCCTAAGGGTGGGTTAAGGTGAAAGGGAGGTGTCAATAAGTGTAACAACAAAATTACAATAAGTGAAATTAAAGATGTAATTACAGTAAGTGTAATTATGTTGTTACAATATTAATTACATCTGATATTACATATGTAATTAATTATTATTAATTATTATTAATTATTATTTGTTATTACAGATTTGCTAAGCATTTGTAAATGTTGGTACAATGTATAAGCATGTATGTACATAATAAATACATTGTACCAAATTATTATATGTACATAGTAATTAAATGGTTAGTCCGCCACAAAATGTACATTTCCTCATCATTTACTGTCCTTCATGGGGCTTTAAACCTTTATCAGTTTCTTTATTCTGTTGAACACAAAAAAGACAACCCAGACTCATTCTGAAAACGTAGTCCTGTGGACTTTTCTGGAGACCCCGAAATACGTCCTGGGAGGTACATATTTTTGCAGATTTTGTTTTTCGCAAATCCGTGAGAGGCCGCTGCGTGCGCTTTTTCGTATCTGAAATGTCTCACGCGAGTGCCGTTCGTGCCTGCGCTGTTCTTGCGTAAACCCACCAGAGGCCGCTGTCGACCGTCAGTCTGTCTGACTGAATGACTGACTGATTGACTGGGTGACCGGCTAATCAACTGACCCACCCTCCTCCTTCCCTAAACCCAACCAATTTTACAGATTGACGCGCCCACCCACATACTTCCCTAAACTTAACCAACGGTTTACAAAAGCCGTCCAGAAAAAGAAAAACCCTCATCTGATTTTTACCATGTTTTCAGATTTTACCACATTCTTAGCCTGTTGTTCACTCGTTCATTTTATTCTTTGAATTCAGTTTTTGTCCTACCTGATTTCTGGAACCGCTCTTCCCCGGACTCGAACCCGGTCGTCGTTGTCATGGTCAACTCCTCTGTGCGTCTCAAGATGTACACTATGAGCTAACGGGACAAACTGGTTGTGGTGGGAAAGGCCTCCACACGGAGGTAATCGGTCAGCCGGTAAGCTCCAAAAGGAACAGGGTCATACCGCCCCGTAGCGTTCACTTAAAAAATGTAATGCAGCCATATGTACCTCCGGCTACATAATTCACACTCCAGAAACGTCCGCAGGACTACGTTTTTAGAATGAGCCTGGGTTGCAAAAAGATGTTTTAATAAATGCTGGTCGCTGGGACACATCAACTTCCATAGTATGAAAAAATATATATTATAGAAGTCAATAGGTGCTAGCAACCAGCATTTTCCAAAATATCATTTTTCATGTTCAATTAAGGAAGGAAACCCAAATAGGTTTTGAACAAGTGAAAAGTGCATTTATACAGCTTTAGAACGTCTCAGAAGACTTCTCATTGTTCATTAAAGCATGGAAAAAAGCAGTTTCACTCAAATGTGAAGAACTGTGTGATACCTCCTAAAGGACCCCACAAAACGCTTTAAATAAGGCTGGATTTACACTGAATATGTGGCTGTGGAAGAAAAGCCAGCTCATGCATTGGACCTTTGCAGTAATATTTATAACATGCTCTAAAGGTTCAGAATGCCCCAGACTGACTGTTCCAGACGCTTGTAACATTTTAACTCAGCGAAACATTTGGCTAGGACAGAGATATCACAAAATAGACTGTTCATGCCAGAGGAAAGTGTCTGAAATTATTGTTTTAATTATAGTTTTTCCAATCTAAAACAAAGAGATACGTTTGCACCTAATTATGAAGATTTTAAAATGAGATCTGAAAGGTCAAATTTCATTTTAATGATACCCTTAAGAGATTTTGTGTACTGTAAGTAACCTTGCAACTATATGTCAACTAGCAACCGTTTAGAGTGTTGAGTACTGATCATAAATACAGTTTAGAAAACTCAGTTTACTTGGTGAATCTATTTGTTAATGTTTTTGTTTACACCACAGCATCATGATGCACAAATGAACTCTTATATTGTCAAGTAATTTAGAAAAAAAATTCTAAAGGCTGGTGGTAGAGTAGACACATACCCTCTGTATGTGTGATGCTAACAAAATGTCTATGGGATTGTTGTAGTAATGGACATTAAACATTTTTTTCTAGGTGGTTTTGTGCTGGTAGTTTGGCTGGTACAGGCCTGTTGTGGTAATTGAACGAGTCATTAATTCAAAAGATTTACACAAAAAATCAGATTAATTTAGATATTGGTCTTATTATAAAATCACTAACTTCAAAAGATAATATTGCTGAAAATAGATCAATTTATATAAAATAAACAGAGGGTTATATTTTATATATTATTGCTTTCATATCGCAACCCTTGTACATGTGAGTTTTAAATATTCCAGCTGACCTTCCTGCATGAGTTTTTATTTTGTGGTCTTTACTTAGAATCCATTGCATTCTAAAATTCCCATGGTGACACGTCAAGTTTATCACGTGACCCACCAGCCCCAATGATTTATGTATATGTATTTATTTTTTTGCCCTTTTCTGTAAATATTAACAAATGTTCTAATTGTGTTGTGAAATTTCTGATACTCTTATTCCCAAATATGTGATAAAACATATATTTTGTCTTTAAACAGCCTAATAGCAATCATATTATTTGTTATATGACGGGTAATGGACGCCAGCATTGTTGCTAGAAAGGATACAGCTGCGATCTTAAGTTCATGAGAAGTATTTATATTATTTATTATATGCGCATTAATTGAGCATTAATTGTATTTTAATAGTGTCTACCCCTACACCTAACTCAACCCTAAACCCAACACACACTGTGATGTAAAACTATTATTTGTTGTAGTGTCACAAAAATGATGCTATATTGACTTGAGTATGCTCAGCTGTATCCCATCTATATTCACCCTATCCTGCAATGCAGTGAAGTCTAGATAGAATACATTTGAGCATACTTCCCGGTTACTTCAGATCGCAGCTGTATCCCTTCTAGCAACAACCGCAGGAGAGATCCGAGCCGCTGGATTTATCTTATGTTTATTCATTATTCCAAAACACAAGGTATAGAAAAAAATATCCTGATAACATAAACAGTGTGTATCTTACATGAACAAAGCACATCTTCCAGTTATTTTGAAAAAATATATATATTTCCGTCTCCATAGTCTGCATGTGATTTTACTAATCTTAAATAGTGTATTTTGCTTGTAGTTTTGTGCATTTGAATGTCCAAAACCTAAAATAAATGTTATTTGTTTTAAAACATGGATACATTGTAATAAATGACAAGTGCTGCCTCAGCGCGCACCATCAGATTTTAATTTTAGTAGTTGATGATGTGCGCTCTGAATATTGTGTGTATATGTGATCGTATGCTTCAGAGACCAGCCAAGGCTGATCACACAGGTGTGATCATATGCATGTAAGGGTTATATTATAATGTCATTTTAACTGTACAATAATATGAATTATTAACAGTGAAGGCATTTTGCCTCCGAACACATGCTTTTGTCAATTCTTTTGGAAACTGATTGGCATACTCTATAATGTTAGCTCTTACATTGTTTCAATGTTATTATATACAACAAATATTGCAAACCGCTAGAGGAGACTGATGATGATCCTAAATTAGTGATAATACATTCACAAAATAGTATCTCATTACTAAACAATATTGCAGGTCAGTTTTACCCACTTTAAGATTATATTTAACTGGCTACAGTTGTTTTGGCGTTCTCTTTCTAGAAATGAAACTTAAAAAAAACTTAAAATCAATATGAAAACTGCACCGATGTCACCAATTTCAGAGCACAGTGTACTTGTTCTTTTGTTCTTCGTGGTGATGCAATCTTGCATTGCTGTGTGCCACAAACAAATGTCTCTGATTGAACACCTCTGCAGTTTGTACCCAAAAGCCTCTGTGGCCTGTTATGTTTCATCAGGGTTGCTTTATTTTGAGAAAATAAGCTGTAGCATGTCTGCAATAAGATATTTCTTCTAACAGATATGGGTGACTTTATCGACAATGACCAAAGAAAGACGGTGACTCAGGGCCGGGCCGCCATCCTCAACTCCCCAGCGGTCAGTTGTTTTCCAAGGCCGCAGGTGACATGGTTCAGAGATGGCTACAAGATCATTCCCAGCAACAGAATGTAAGTAAAGCTTAATTGCTTGTCTAATCTTTAAACCTGAACGGCTGTTCATTAGGAAAGGTCTGGGTGCAAGTCCCTATGGCTTTGGGTTCACATAAGAGATGTAATTACCTTCAGTGTTCATGCTTAATCCCACTGGGCATCCATTTACGGCAGCCCACACTGGAAAATGTTGGGTAAAACAGAGAAACACTTCAGCTAGCGATGAAGAAGACACGGCAAATGTGTACAGCTTTCTTCAAGTGTGTGCCTGAGTGTTTTTCTCACACTGGCTTGTCACAGAAGTGCAATTAATGTCTGTTCCCGGCCCTTCTTTAATCTTGCTACGGTAGTTCTTCATTGCCTTTTTCTAATTAGCAGCTCACCCAGGCTGAGATCGACGAGGCTGATCCGATTCACCGTTATCAGTCAAGTGTCTTTCATTCCGACGAGACCCAAATAAAACTCCCACCACTGAGACACATCTAATGACTCACCTTTCACTTGCCGCATACAGCGGAGGCCCATTTGAGAATTGCATTTTATTCCGGCAGAAGGTGTAATTGAAAAGTAAGCAGGCTCACGCAGGTAAATTCAGAAATAGACTGGGGCTAGTGGTGATTTGCATTCGTTCCATTTGGCTTCGAGCTGCGATTAATTTGTCTGAGCGATGTTCAGGCGATTTTATTTTCAATAAAAGCACTCAAAAGTGAGTTACGGATCCGTGGATGTGGTTGTGTGATCCCATTTACGCCTGGAATTATTTTTCAGCTCATTGGTGCAGACGTGAGGACATCCAATCATCATGTGTGATCCAATCAGCTGTCAGAAACACATGGGGCCAAATTGCTTTTGTTTTATACATTTTAATCTGTCATAAACAGTTTGTCCTGCGCAAAAAAACAAAAAACAAAAAAACATCTACAGTAGAAATGTAGATAGTAGATGCCTTGACAATGGACTCTTTTCACATTTTTGGGTTTTTCCGTAGTGGAAGTTGTTATAGTTGGGCAAACTGAGTGCAGTGAATAGTCCAACAATTTATTTTATTTTTTTACAATTCTATTTGCTGAATTAATGAGAGGAAAAACTCTATGATAATGTTATCAGGACTTTCAGAAAAAGGGAAAAAATGTGAGACAGCCAGATGAGAGAATAACGTCACATTTACTGTCCTGTCCGTAAACTTTGTATTTCATAGGCATCACACAAGCGGGAATTAGTTGTTTGTCGTTTTATGCAAAGATGACATAATACGTACATAATTACATATACAGTGCTCAGCATAATTGAGTACACCTCATTTTGAAATTGAATATTTGTATCAATTTCTCAGTGAATATAGGCAATGTATTTTGGTAGATTTAAACAAAACTGATTTATTAAACAGATATATTTATTAAAATATTATTTTCATCACCAAACATATTTAGAAATTGAAAGATAATACAATTAATACCAAGCAAAATATAGCAAAAATAAATTACATCCTTCAAAATGTTTTGCTTCTGTTGAATTTTCCTCTTTTTAAATTTGTATTTTCTCTAACATATACATTTGGCTGCACTAGTTTTTGGACTGTTATCGTAAGTTATTTTGTTAGATAAGCTCCAGATTTGGCTTCAGTACTGACTAGTCTAATGCATATGCACAAATACAATATTGTATAGCTTCCTATTAAACATATAACTTTAAAAGATAGATTTGTGAGGGGTGTATTTATATATGCTGAGCACTGTAAATGTGCATACATTTTTTACAAACTTTAAAGGATTTATGATGCTTATGACCAATAAACGTGTCATAACAGCCTTGTGAAGGGTCCATTGTTTCAGCTGAAGTGGAGAAGAGGTTTACATTAGTAAAGAGTGAGCTATATGTTGTCAAATAAGTCTGCTCCTCCATTATTGCTCCTGAGTTTTGTGTTGTGAATGAATATATTGGCTAAATAACAAATATTATATTCTACAAAAGGACTGACAGAGATGTATTTGGAGTTGTGTTGTGTGATTTTAATATGAAATCACAGGCAGGAATTAAGATCAACCTTTTCATAAAAAGATGAGGTTTTATAAAGTGTATTGACATTTTTGTTTTTGTTTTTTATAAGTCACACTGTTAAATAGTGCCTCCAATCTGCTATAAATGGGATTGTTTTTGTTTTTAATATAATAAGTTCGTTATAAAATATAAAAAATATATACTGTATTACTTAATATAAAGCAATGTTTTCTAGTTATTTTTTTCGATGATTAAAACATTTGAAAATTACCCATAACAACTTTAACGTGATACAGTTTGGTGTATTTACCTTCGACCCACCACCCTCAATCAAGTTTGCTTTGTGGCCCTTCATAAGAAAAAGTTTGGGCACCCTTGCCTTAGAATTTTCAACATGTTCTCTTAACCTTTTTAATAGCTGCATATACATATAGATTCATTTTTAGATAGACAAAACATAGACTTGTGTCCATAAAATTATTATTTTTTAACTGGCAGCTAAAGGAATAAAAGGTCTGCTTTACAGTTAAAGAGTCAATGTGCTGTGGATTGACTCTTAAATTTGCATTAGTTTGGACAAGCTTGCAAAATGCAGTTTCTTTCAGCATGATTTACTACAGCTTTGTTATTGGATTTTGTTCTTGGTTTGAAATATATTATTGAAATGCAATTTCAAAAAACAGTTACAGCGATTCCAATACTTAGAACTAGATAGGAATTGTAATTGCATGTCTGGAAATTGCTACAGGGGCGTTACGTAAATGACCGCCAAGTGAACTGACTTGCTTTAAATGGACTTTCTGAAAAGTGAAGACCAACAGCAAGCAACAAGACTCACATACCAGTCCATTCTGAACATATGTTGTTTTGTGCACGTAACCCGTGCTGTCTTGAAGTGAAATTGTGCGTTGAGTTGAAAGCCATGTTGGATGGTGGATATATGTGGAGTCACCGTAGATGTAGTTAAGACTGTTGGCCTCACTCCAGCTCAATAATTAAACCCGTGTTCTCCTGCCAGTGCTTCGACAGAATATTGCATGATGACAGAAAGCAGGGCACATACATAAAATCAATATGCCACTGCTGACAGTGTTCACTGCAGCATATATGCAGCTGAGGGAATCTGTACCTTTGGGATCCTGGCGGTTTTCCCAGACACCACCGCTGCTGCTTTGACCCTATTCGAGGCCCAGCTGGTGTCTATAGCATCTAGACTCGAACCCAGAAGCTCAGAGGACGCTAGAGTAATATCAAGCAATCATACATCCAGCCAAGCCCATTAGCGCACTATTGGATGTGATGTCACATCCTTAATTGTTCTGTGGCAGCGGCTGAAGCAATGCAATCAGCTTAGCCATTTAAACTGGCACTATGTGTTACTGGGCAAAATCCCCAGGATGGACTTTGGGAAATTGGGCTGTACTTTATAAGCACTTGACTGGCACGGTCATTACATTAACTGCCCTTGTAGGATCAAAGTTTATCTATGTCCTAAGATCTTCAGCCCTGATTTAATATTAGCATAGATGAACATGCTGCAACATGAATCTACTTGTGAGTCTCATAAGAAGACACAACTGATAAATGCTGCTCTGCAAAACATTAATACCCAATAGAAAGAGTAAAGGGGGAGTCGAATGGTTATTTGTTGAGAAGCCTACAGCATTGGTTTTAAATTATGTTCACTACAGACATATAAAACAGTTTGAGTCAAGAACTGCCAAAATAACAAGATTTTTACAATGATAATAAAAGTAATGATTATGGACAACCTTTTGAACATTCTGCTCTAGAGATTCTGAAGAGGCAAAATACTATTTCTGTCAAAAATGCTGTTTCATCTTATTTATTCATTCATTCATTCATTCATTCATTTTCCTTCGGCTTAGTCCCATTGTTCATCAGGGGTTGCCACAGTGGAATGAACTGCCAACTTGTCCAGGATATGTTTTTCACATCGGATGCCCTTCCAGCTGCAACCCAATACTAGGAAACATCCATGCCATACAGCCAATTCAATTTATCCAATTGACTTATAGCGCATGCCTTAGGACTGTGGGGGAAACAGGAGCACCCGAAGGAAACCTGGAGAACATAGAGAGAACATGCAAACTCAACACAGAAATGCCAACTGACCCAGCCTGGACTCGAACCAGTGACCTTGTGGCTGTGAGGCGACTTATCTGTGCTGCTCCTTATTTATTTATTTATTTATTTATTTATTTATTTATTTATTTATTTATTTATTTATTTATTTATTT
>CAIGQZ010032903.1:7070373-7086499 GCA_903798205.1 Danio tinwini | reverse complement strand
ACTCACCCTCGCCTCCTTCGCCATAGTATTCTACTGCAACATCGCGCATAGGGGATAAATGGCGTCAGTGCGTAATAACCGGTTAAGATCTATTACTAAACCGATATCGAATTGTCCCAATATGCATTGCTGTGCATTGAAGAAACGATTAATTTTGACACCCCTACAATAGTACAATCTCCTTCTGTTCCCGTTTTAGTCAACCAGCCAACAAGTGCCATATCATCTGCATATTTAATAACTTAAAACCTAAATCCTGGATCTTAAGTTTATTTGTGTAAAGAGAACATTTGTTCTGTTGAACACAAAAGAAGATATATTGAAGAATGTAGGTTGCTATATATATATATATATATATATATATATATACAAATTTCATAATATATATATATATATATATATATATACATACTATGGAAGTCAATGCCAGCTACCAGCATTTTTAACAGAAGAAAGAAACTCTAAACTGTTTTTAACAGGTGAACATTGAGTACATGTTGACAAAATGTTATTTTTTGTGAACGTCCCTTCAAAGGATACTTAGTTATACTAAATTATGATTTACCCACTTAATAATCTATTAGAAAAATGGCTTTAGATATATTTATTCTGGATTACCTTTTGTTTTTTGCAGCTACACTACTTTATTTTGTTTCGTCACCTACCTTTTCACAGAAAGAATATTCAATGTTCTTATTTCAAACTCTTTTTGCTATATTTTAACTCAATTTTATTGAGATTTGACCTTTTTAGTTCAAAGTTTTTAGTGACAAATTATGCTGTAGAAAGCCAAGGTTTATCTGCATCTATGCCAGAAAGAGAAAGAGTCTGTGCCCCTGTAAACAAGAACAAAAAAGAGCAAGAGAAACACCAATCATAAACAGACAGGCTTGTTGTAATTCAGCAGAAACGCACATGTACAGATTCTCACCTTAAGGTGACATTCGAAACCTCTTTTAATCTTCCCAGCAGCTTCCAAACGCATCCATTCATCTGCATTACACAGCACTTGTGCCCATCTGCTCGTTTTCTTCTTTCCCAACCTAACATCTTTTTCGACATTGGCCAGCAAGCGTTTATTTCAGTGAGGTGAAAAATAGAGTGGAGGACGTCTTCCTTCTTTGTTATTGAACAGATGTATCTGATCGATGTAAATCTACTAATGAGACTCTGATGGCCTCCCTCCTTCCTGCTCTCTGAATCAGGGCTGCCCACTTTAATTGAGAATTAATTACAGGCGGGGAGGAGACGCTTCGGGGATGGTCTTAAAGCAGTACAGAAACACCTCCATCAGCCATTCTGCCTTTCTTCTGTCTTGAGGGATCATTAAATACCTGAAGGTGGGGATCAATAATGACTGATAGGTGCCAAAGCTTTCATACATGAGGTTTTGGATGTTGGGTTTTTTGCACCAAAGCTTCCTCTTCGGATCAGTCAAAAAAGCTCAAGAGGAATCACAGGCGCCCCTTGAGTAAATTATACCAATTAAACAGCCAGATTAAATTCCATACTTTATTCCCTTAATTGAAGGCGCCGATAATTACTTATAATTACCGTTCGGTTTTCTAAAGACCGATTGTCGGCTTGCTGAAGTTCTGTTGTTTTTGTCTCTGGTGGAGTTGTGGAAAACAACATGAATGTTTAAAGCAGGCTGCGAGCAGACTTGGGCGTTGGAGAGGCAATGCTTCAATAGATAATGACCCGGCGGTAATTGCTTTCCTTGAATAGTCTGTGTTTATTCCACAGTGTCAGACAAATAGCGAAGACTGTGATTGTTTAAGAAAATAACAACCGGCCAGGTAGCTTGATAAGCATCCAAGTGAGATGAGTATCATGTCTCTAATGTCGGGGAGCTGAATAAAGGGAGGAAAAAAATGTGTGAAGTTTCAATTCATCCCTGCTGAAAAGACCATTTTAGACTATTTCCAAGCTGGTGTATATGCTTGTGATAATGATCTTTCTGGCGAAGCTTGTTGACCGTGGGAGTCCATAAAGGTGATGTCCATAAAGAAACAGTTTATTGTGGCTGGTGTTGAATGGCCTTCATGAAATCCAGAATTGAATATCTCTGACCAGTTTTTATTTTTATTTTTGAGGGGTTGTTGTTGTTTGCTTCATAGTATTAGTAGTATACTTGTCAGTACTGAATGTCTGTTTTTGCTATGTTATTATCATTTAAACCCCTAAGCATCTTTTCAACCCAGGCTCATTCTCATTACGTACCCCTATATACATTTCTGGAGAAAACAAAATACATCCCAGGAGCTGTTTTGCTGTTTTTGTTTTTGTGAATCTGCCAAATGCCGATGTTTACGCTTTTTGAAATCTCAAATTTCATGAGTGCCATTCATGCCTGCTATTCAAAAAAATACCAGAGGTCGCTGTTGACTAACTGACTGACCGAATCGACTGACCCACCCTCCTCGGTCCCTAAACCCAACAAATAATGTTTTTAAAAGCACTGATTGACCCGCCCACTTCCTTCCCTAAACCCAATTGTAAGTGTTTTCAAAAGCAATCCAGAAGAAGAAAAGCCCACGCAGCAGCCTGATTTTTTACCACATTTTACCACATTGTCACTGTGTTATTTACTTGTTTATTTAGTTTTTTGGCTTTTGTTTTTGTCTTACCTGCTTTCTGAAACTGTTCCCCTGGCTACATAATTTGCGATCTCCAGAAATGTATATAGGGCTACGTTTTCAGAATGAGCCTATGTTGTAATTTTTTTAATAGTGTCTTTAATGTGAACGGTTTAAAACTTAACTAGTTTTTGTAAGTTTGCCATCTGAACACATTGAAAAGTGATGTTTAATAATTAAAAACTTTATTAAACTTACTTAAATAATACATTTAAATAATTACATACATTTTCTCTTAAAGCCCAAAAATGGGCATTAAAAGAAGGAAATGTATGGCAAAACACCAAAACTCTAAGCATTTTTCATTTTATTTTTGGCAAACAGAAATAAAATTTAAAGCTTTTTTATAAATATATACCAAATAAAGGTTTGAGCTTGTACAGCGCCTAGATTCTCTCTACAACATACGCCATTGAAATCCACAGCCATTAACATTTACTTATATATTATATAATCACAAGCCACCAGATTTTTGCAGTTACAATGTTTTAGGTTTTTGGGTATTTAAGGTTTTGGGTATCTAAACTAACTGAAATTATTTTGTTTTACAAATGAAAAATCAGTATTAAGTTGAGCATAAAATGTAGCATATTTTACAAAAAAGTACTTTTAGAGGTATAAAAAGAAGTAAAAAAAACAACATCAAAAATCTGAAAAAATAATACATTTTATTGTGTCTTATTGAAGACAGTGATAAGACATTTGTTAAAAAAGGTAATCACACATTGTCATGCATAAATGTGTCAACAATCAAACAATTAAGGGCTGCAATATGAAGGATGCTTCAGGGTTAATTTTTTGCTGATATTTAATAATGATTAATAGTACACAATATCAACCCCTTTTTGGGTCTATCTGTTTGATGTATAAACAACATTGGTTGTCTGAACAGTACATTCAATCATTTCATCTTATATAATGTGACACAGTGAACATCATATCTGGGACTACAAGAATTCAGAAGTCAGAGACAAAGAAGTCAAAGAGAACACGATAGAGCTCAGAAAAACCAAATACTCCATACATTTCTTTAAACATATTATAATAATTTATTAACCGAATGACAAACATGTCTGGGGCAGAATAATTGCATTAAAAAAGCGAAATTTTCTTGTAACTAGTTAAATTAACACTGTTTAATCGACAGCCCTAGTTTTATTTTCATTTTAATTGTCAGAAAACATTGTTAGTGTATTGCTGATATTGCTAATAATATCATTCTTTTGTGCTCCTATTTTCATCAGCAGTATGTTTTAATTACATTTGTTGTCAGTATGAAAATCCTGTATAATCTTCATTACTGTCAGCAAAATGACTTATTGGAAAACCTTGTCAGAAACTGTTAACAGCAGCAACTGGAGGACGAGCTCCTTTTTTATTTGCATGAGTGTGTTTTCAGGAATGCACATGCTTTAGCCCATACATTATGACAAACACCTTATTTTTCTTCAGCAGGGCTAGATGCACAGCATTCAGATTCTGATCAGCCACAGTATGGGCCTTCTGTTTAGAGACCACGCTGTTCGCTCTCCGGCTCCTGTGTCAGCTGTTAATGCCCTCTGAATGCTCTATGCATATTTTGGCTGGTAATGTGCTCGACATCAGATGCTGGACGCATGCCCTGTTGACCACGCTGATATGGAGCGCAGCGCCGTGACTTGGCCGAGCCCCGCACAAAGGTCACCGTTTCCCTTACGTCAGTCTATTTTCCAGAAAAACCTGCTGCCATCAGATCCCTGGACAGAGCTCATAATCCAGCCTCTATGATCTGCCTAATCCACATTCTTAACCAGTCAATAGAAGTCTTGTCTGTACGTTTTTTCTTTTAGTTTTTTTTATAGCTCTGGCTGATATTGACAGATGGGTTTGATAACATTAGAGTCCAGGGGTCTGGCATATTTCTTTGCAATCAAACCTTGCTGTTTTCTGGGCTTTGTGCCCACAGCTAGATTGCAAAGTGAAAACCTTATCTCTCTTTTAAAGTGCCACACAGTCCGTGTCTTCATATAAGCTTGTTGTGAGTTCTGGTCACTGGTGAGGATTCAAATAGATACCATAAGCATCTCAGCTGCAGCGAAACAGTCGCCTTGCTGGAGCGCACAGCTTGGCTTACTGAAGCATAAACTTCTTAATAGCGCTGGTGGAAGAGAGAGCAGGCAAATGTCCATGTCTCTTCTTCTTATGTTCCTCATTATGCTCCTTGTGGCATAAGCTTCATACTCAGCTGGAGTGGGGTCTTGCATTTTTATCAGTTTCAAAGGATTGTGATTTTGGTAACCCTTTACTTGAAGGGTGTTTTAATAAGACTGTCTTTACACCTTTAATCATGACATCACACGCCATGTATATGAAGGACATTTTGTACATTAGGTATACATAATTAAGGGTCATTCGCTGAGTTATGCCATTTTAAATTCAAATATGACATCGTTTGAGATGTCTTTATGGCAATTTGACATTTAAAGGTGCTGTATGTAAGTTTTTGACTCTTCTAAAGCATAAAAATACCATAATATGTGTGCAAATATTTAAGAAACATCCTAAGTGAACATACTTGTTTAACTGAAAAACAATGCTAAAGTCAGATATTCTGCTTTGAAAATGTATTTTCCGTGTTTTTGTTTGGGTAAATTTAACCTGCACAATGCCAGTTTAGCCAATTATATTTCAGCACCCCGGGTTGCCTTGTTGGAAAACAGCGTATTTCATTCATTCATTTATTCATTCATTCATTCATTCATTCAGAAAGGCTCTGAAAGCATGCGTCCGTGAGTGAAAATGCAAACTCCAGTGGACAGTATCAGACGTCAAAATGAGACAGATTCAGTTCCACATGAGGTTATTAATTAGCAAATTATATAAATATTACAAACGTAAACATTAAGTAAGCAGGTTACGTTGTAACTGCGTGTCCTAACAACACGCTTCATGACAAGATACGCAGTGATGAGCAGTTTGCCTGTTTGCACCAGATGAAACACGACAGAAATGTAAATACAGCCATTCAGAAGCACAGAATATGCACTCACTCATGAAACGGTAAGGTTTATAATCTATTTAATACATGTTAACCCTCTTTAACATCATTAAATGTAGATGCTGAATCACTCATATGTGTTTAGTTCTAAAGTTCAATTTCAAACGGTTTATTGTATTTTTAAGATCTGAGGTGAATCTGTATATGGTTTCAGTACATGGCAATAAATGTAATGTGAAATGGCATTCAAACTCACATTGTTATCATTTAGCACTGAATAAAGCACACAAGGTTTACCTGAGGTGATCACTGTCATAGGTTTCTGTTGTTCAGCTGAGAGAAATAGAAGCCGTTTCTAATATATCAATTTGAGGTGTTGGTTAGAAACAAAACTCCTTTTAATATAGAAAATATTCCCTCTATCATGTGTTGTTGCTTTTATTTAGAACACAGTTTAAAATCACTCGCTCCTGTACTCAATCTGGCAACCCGCGCTTGCGGGTTTTTTTTATTCAGGAGTGTAATACCTAGTTCAACCACTGGGTGTCAAACTTACATACTGCACCTTTAAACAAATACAAAATAAACAGTTTTGTCAACATAGGCTCATTTTGAAAACGTAGCCCTATATAGATTTCTGGAGTGCAAATTATGTAGCCAGAAGTATGCATGGCTGCATTTCATCTTCAAAATGAATGCTACGGGGCAGTATGACGCCGTTCCTTTTCACCTTTGTGTGGATGGTTTTTCCGCTGTTACTAATTCAATCAGGTCAATCTGCTTTTGAAAACACTATTGGTTGGGTTTAGGGAAGGAGAAACATGGATCAGTCGATCGTCAGTCATTCGGTCAGTCAGTCGACAGTGGCCTCTGGTGGATCTAAGCGAGAACAACCGGCTTGAATGGCACTCATGAGAGAAATCTGACATCTGAAAAATCTTACACATTGGCCTCTGGCGGATAAAAAAAAAAAACTGCAAAAAAAAAAAAACGTTCCTCCTATAGTGGTACGTTTCCAGAATGAGCCTGGCTTGGTTTATGTTTTTGTCTTGACAATTTGACTATAACAAGACCACATTACGTGTCGTAAATCTGTCATAAACATGACTGCTATGAGGCCATTATAATTGTGTCATGAATATTTATCTGATTAAATTTTTTTGTGGAACAAACTGAATTTGTCATTTCTCATGAAATGTGTCAATAATCTGTCAAATATTTTTATAACCGTTTCATTGACATAATGACAAATTTAATTTGTACCACTGTAGTTGAGGTCAAGAAAAATATTTTTGATGTTGTTATAAAAATTCATGACACAATTATAAGTGTCTCATGACAGTCATGTTTATGACAAGGTATGATGTATCAGTAATGTCAAGTTTTATAAGTGTCATAGCAAAGTCTTCTCAAACAATGTCATCTTTGCATTTAAAATGACAAAACTGAGTGAATGACACTTGCAAAAATCTCATTCGTATGAGTCTCATGAGCACCCCTTTCAAGTAAAGTGTTACCAATCAGTTGGACAATACATTGCTAAATGCTTGAGTAACACCATGTTTGCAGTGTTTGAGTCTCTAGTTCACATTTCCGTCCCAATTTGCTTTTTTAATAGGGGTGTAATGAACCGGTTGAAATTGGTTCAAATATGTGACGATTCAAACCGGTAGAAATGTTGAGTGAATCATGATACATGTTTTGAACAGAGGGGGCACTGTGTTTACAGACACAAACTTGCTTTACTTGCACATAGAGATGCTCATTTTGGTCAATTTTGCCAACCAACATTCGCCACTCGTTAACCGAATATTACCGGTTAACTGGTCAGATAAATATTAAAATATTTTTAAATAAAAAAATATATATTAACGTGTCTGTTATGTGTCTGACGAATTAAATACTGCATTTTAAAATACTGATTTATTTAAACATGTAAACATATTAACAACAGAACATCTTAACAACAAAACACGAACATGCAGTGTTTCCAACAGCATAGAAAAAAAGAATAAACTAAATAAAAAGAATTGCATAAATAGTCCTGCCCTAGATATGTTTCACTTAAGTTACAAATTTAGATTACAAAACAAAAATACTGACTGAATCCTTTTTAAGAACCGGCATTTTATCCCATCATATGTTTGTTTTTGTTTTTTCGTCAAATAAAAAAAGCTGGCTACCTTAAATTGATCGCTCCACAGAAAATAGGCCTATGCATTTAATTAAAAATAAATAAATTAATTAATTAATTTGTTAATTTAATTAATTATTAAATTAACAGGATTTGGTTATTTATTAAAGATTAAACGAAAAAGATATTATTTAAAAATTATTTTTAAAAATTATTTATACAATAATGACAACTATGTTATTTTCCGTTTGATTGTTTAATTTCTGTACTTGAGTAATGTTACACTCCCCAAGAAACCTTTTTAGTTTGCTCTGTTGTAATTATATATGCTTGTAATGTATTATATTTTATACAGATGCACTGCATAAAAAAAAGACTTGATAAAAAATGTGCAGCATTTAAGAAAAGTGAAAGGGCTCTTGTCCACCTTAAATTTGTCTCAAATAATTTTGTTAAAAAATATTGTGATAAATTAGGTCATGAGATTAATATTGTGAATCGCATCACATCATGAGTCGGGTGAATCATTACATCCCTACTTTTTAAACATTAAGATTGATTAGAACAAGTGCTGTTTGTATCTTTCACTGTCTAAAGAATGTCAAGATACTGAACATATCAAGTTGAACCTCAAGCTGAGCATTGTAACTGCATTAGTTCACACTAGACAAGTTTAGCTCAAAGGCTAAAAAAGCAGGGTTTTGAAATCCCAGGTAAAAAAAAAAAAGTGTCATTAAGCTTTTCAGTTGCAAGTGTGAAATATACCATCAGCAGGAACTAAAATCAGTTGTTTCATGTTAATAACCTGATATTAAGAGCACTATTAAAAACTCTAAAGAGAGAAAACTGCTCACATGATTTTGCAGGGTTTTCATGGACATGAATATAAAAGCTTTTAATAAAACCTAAAGATATAGTTCACCTCAAAATAACAATTCTGTCATTATTTATTCGCCCTTCACTTGTTCCAAACATGTTTCAGTCTTTTTCTTCTGTTGAAAAGAAAGGAAGATATTTTGAAAAGCAGCCGCTATTGGCTTACATATTTTTGTTCATACTGAGAATGTTGATAGCTGTTGGATTCCAACTATCTACAGAATGTCTTGTTTTGTGTTCACCAGAAGATAGACATTCATAAAAGTTCAGAACTACCTAAGTGAGGACATTTTCTTTTTGGGTAAACTATTCCTTTAATATATTTTAGTACTTCTTCATTTCAAACAGGTGTTCAAACACAAGCAGTGACTATGTTTACATGGACATTAGTAATTGATTTATTTGCCTAATCTGAATACGACAATTATATGATTAAGGTTGTTTACATGAGTTGCTTTTTGAATGTTTTTTTCATGATCCTGTTTTACATGTTATAGCATATAATTCGATTAACGTCACTGCGTCACCTCACCACGCCATCCACACATAACATTTCCTCAGAAGTTTCATGTAATTTCGGGTGTTTCATTTTTAATTTGTGGTCTTTAACTTTGGCACTTTCACTTTCATACAGAAACATTTCATGCATGCCCCCCCCCCCCCCCCCCCATGACAAACGAGATACTGGATGCGAGTATGAAACTGCTGAAAGGGTGTTGTTTTAATGGAAATTGATATTGCACACTGTATGGGAAAAAATCTCAGCATTTCTTAATGCAGGTGTCTTAATGCAGGTGTCTGTGGTCCTTCACTGACTCGGTAGGTGCAGAGAATAGTGTCGAACTGCCCTGTGTGTATAGACTATCCTGTCACAAAATGCAATGAAAATCCTATATGATGGTAATAGTTTGATTAAAGTGTTTACATAACAGTACTGAACTTCAATAATGTGACTAAAATAGACATACTCCACGTCTTAATTAGTTTGATTATAACTTTAGTCGGTTTAAGATAATCAAATATGTTTACGTAGTATACTCTTAATCAGAGTATTCTCTTAATCATATTTAAATTGGATTATTGGTGTCCATTTAAACATGACTTTATTTTTACACATCTATAGTTTGATAAATCAAAATCTAGCCAAATTTTGAAATGTTGTTCACAGTGTGAAGCATTTTTTCTTTCAAATAAATAATGCTTGCTTTGATATTCATTTCATCTATAACACACCATTTATTCTTATACCTTAAAGAATTTATTTAGCTTCTTTTTATTGCACTCTGCATTATCCTACCATTTTGCGGTAAGTGAACCCTTTAGACATTCTTGAGTTTTCATATTAAAATAAACTAAATAAACACATGTAAAATGAATTAATATGTAAATGAATGAATGGTTTCCTCCAAGGCCTCCTTGCCTCCAAAGGCCAATTTACAGTTAATACACTACATGCTTTTGCCTTGACTAATGCTATTAATCAACGGTGCCTCAGCTCTCAGCGGTTATTAGGCAGAGCTGATTGGGTTGTGTTTCTCATGCTTTTGTATGCACGCTTGTGTCTCCACGATATAACAGACTGCATGCCAAGCACGAGAGGCGTCTTATATAGTTTCAGCAATGCTCAAGCTCTGCATTGACAGGGGAGCGCTTTTCTTTCTTCTGTCTTTTTTTTTAAGTCTTCCATGGCTTGCTTGGCGTCTCTAGACAGCAAGACCTGTGTTGCGTGGAAACCCCACCTCGACTACAACTATTCACCAGACCCGGTATGTCTATAACAATGTGAAAGAGCGCTGCTGCATCATTCCCAGAGGCTTCACTGCGAACGTGCTTGATAGTTACATTTTAGTTGTCATGTAAAGATATTCAGACTGGACACGCATGAACAACCCAGCCTCCCGCAAACTTTTTTTTTTGTTCTGCATTGGGCTGCGTCAAATCCCAGAGCAAAGACACTTTGTCTCTTCTGTAATGAGATTGTGTGCTTTGAAAAATTCCACATCAGATTTTCTGACAACTGCAAATTGAATTTTACATGTCCATTTGTGAAAGTCGTTCATCATTTGCTGTTGGCTAAACAAGCACTTTTAAATGATATTATGGCTTCAAAACATGTGATTGCAAGCATGAAATCTGACGCATATTTTACATGTCAGTCTTGAGACTATGGTTCCAGTGGTTTTGTGGGGTCATAATAAAAAAATGAAATAAAGAATTCACTTTTCAAATCAAATCGAAAACATTTGGCACCTTTTATGATGCAAATTCAATCACAAACGCAAAAACAAACATAGTCCTTTATGTTTAGTTCTTGAGATCTTTCAATGAACTGTCAACCACCCACTATATATAAGTTTCTCAGGCTTATTTGTTCAGGGAAAGCAACATGCACCATCAAATGAAACCTGATTTTTTTTTCCTCACTTTCTTTCTCTTCTCTCCAAGACAGTGCTGCTATAAAAGGATTGAATTTCCAATGGAATTTTCTTCTCTTTGGTGGAAATGTTTTACAGAAACAATCTTGTCAAAAATTGTCCAGGGTGTCTTATGTTTCGCTTTCATGTCACAGAAGCTGAGGTGATTTGTTGTCGGACACCATTGGCATGTTTTTTGATAGATGAGAGCATCATGGATGCCTGCCATTTGATTTCTCTTCACTTTTTTAGTGCCAGGTTTTCACTTTCTGGGTGTGACTCATCAGCAGGGTTTTGAGAGTATGTAGTTGACCTTTTATGATAAATAAATAACATAACACAGTTGTTGTTTTCTCTGTGTAGCTGCTTTAAATGAGCCTTGCATTAACACAGCAATGTAAACACTCATGGACTCTCTCATCAGCAGCAGAAAAGCGATTGAGCTTGGCCACTTATACCGCAGTCCATTCTATTGCAATTTTAATGGGTTTCAATGGGACCAGCAAGCAGGCTGTCAGAGTGAGTTTGCTGGACACCACCACCTAAAAGTAATCCCAGGCTTGTCTGTGACCTGATCTCAGCATGGCCCTAAAACCAGGCCAGTTCAACCAGCATAAAAACAAACAAAACAAAACATAGCTCTTTTTTTGTAATAGTTCTGTCTGGTGTATGTCAAACAGAATTGGTCAACCAGTGTGGCGTTTTCAGTTATGACCGCAGACTTGTTTTTGTGCTGTATATTATGTATTTAAAATATATGACAATTGCTTGCTACCTAAAGCACTGAGATGTAAAAAAATAAATGGGAAATTATATATACATATAAGGATAAAAGTGCATCCAGTCAGTTGTTATCGCAAAATAAAGCCAGATAGGCTTACAGTGGGGGAAAAAAAGTATTCATCATGTCACCGTTTTTCTCAGAAAACATAATTCTATTTTAACCAGATGTTGGTAACAACCAAAGAAAACAATATTGATTAGTTTACAAATTAATGTTTGTGTAATATGATAAAAATGACACTGGAAAAAAAGTATTGAAGACATAAAGAAAGGAGGTGTAGAAAGGCAGTGAAAGCCCAGACAGCAGCTGAAATTTCTCAGTAGTTATTCAGTAACCCTCTGCCCATCGTCATTGTAAATTTGTATTACTGTAGTTACTTCAGTCCAACATCTACATTAACAGAATGATGAAGATGAAACCAGGGTGGCCATTTTAGCAAGACAATAATCCAAAACACAGCCAGGGAAACTCTCAAATGTTTTCAGAGAAAGAAAATCAAGCTGTAAAATGGCCCCGCCAATCACTTGACTCTAATCCAATAGAAGATCCAATATAAAGATCAGATTTAATAGAAGAGACTCACAGAACCATCAAGATTTTTACACTCTGTTGGAGTCTGTGAAAAACTCATACCTGAGCACTTCATGTGACTCAGATGTGTAAATATGTTTCAGTAGTTCAGTACATTATAATGACCTTGTCATTCCATAGTTATTACACATCATTTTTTTGTCTTGTTATATTTTTATAACCCAACATTTTTACCAAAATTTGGTTCAATCCCATGTTAACGGGTTATTTATAATATTTTTCCCAGAGAAAAAAAACAAACAAAAACGAAGTGTTAAATACTTTCCTCTCCATGTATTAGCAGGCCCGATGCAAAGTGTAGCAAAGCTGACAGAAATGAAAATGTCTGAATGGTGCATACTCTAACCTACATATTAATCGATCAGAAGATGGTGCCAAACAGTGCAGTGGTGTGACAAACATACCAGTAGAGGTCACGGCTGACCCGACCATATTTTTTGCACAGTAAAACGCGGTAGTGGTCGGTAACTCTGGTGTAATTTGAACAGGAGTGGCAGGTTAACAATAGCGTTCCAAAGTCCCGATGTTATTTCAGAACAGCATATCTGTGATTTCCTTATTCTTATTAATCACTGGTACAGTCAATGCTCATGACTGTTACACATGCTGAACACATTAGCAGTGCTTTCTGCATGTGCTTTTTTTGCACACACTCTGTGTGTGCATCATCTGCATAACGGTCCTCAGAGCGGGCTTTACCAACATGGGAGAGCAAAGTGAAGGTTCGCTGTCCCTCAGCTTGCATTAGAAAGTGTTTACTGTTTACCGTTTACTGTTATAAAAGCCACATCAGGCAAGTCTGATGTATTGGAATCTTTTTTTATGTGTCATACACGCAAATGGAAAAAAAAGTACCCTTTGCACGATGTCTAATAATAATACCTCATAGTTTTATCCTTTAGACTGGAACCTCCGGATTCGGCACTCATGTCGAATCACAAAGGGGCAAAGAAAACTGACATTTAGCCTACAATCCTTGCACAACATACTGATTTATCTGTTATCTCTCTCTTTTTGTAGTATTTAAATTTGAGATTTTGGAAACCAGATTTAAATTTAGCAGGAACAGTCGGGTCGGGTAGAAAATTATTCTAAGTTCTAAGCGGGCAGTAGGTGAACAAAGGCTGAATAAAAGGCAGAAGCGATCAGGTGTGGAATAAAAGCTTGCGGGAGTGGGACAAAAGAATTTTGTCCATGCGCAGACCTCTAATATATATTTGAAGACAGAATTATTAGCCCTCCTGTTAAATTCATATTTTTCCTAAAGTTTTGTTTAACTGGGAAAACATTTTCAACACATTTCTAAACATAATACTTTTAATATCAAATTTCGAATAATCGATTTCTTTTTATCTTTGACATGATGATAGTATATAATATTTTCTAAATATTTTTTCAAGATCCTATTATTCAGCTTAAAGTGCAATAAGTTAATTAGGTTAACTAGGCAAGTTAGAGCAATTAGGCAAGAAAGCGAAAGAAATTGACTTTTTACGAGTTTCATTATCATGGACTAAGCAAGAAAATACTATGTAATTTTCTAGAAGTTATGAAAAGGCTCAACTGATACAGTACAGTCTATTTTAAATACAGTTTGTTTGAACAAATTATTTAGGAATAAAAACTGTTGGAATGAATTGTTAATTTTTTACTCATGAGGACTATTTCTATAATTTCTGGATAAATACGTGTTCGAATAAACCCTCTGAGCAAATAATTCAATGGCTCACTTTTAGAGACATTGAATGTGTCATTACCAAATGAATCAGCATTTATGAATGGATATCTAAATGATTCAGTTACTCATAAGGATTTTCCTTTCATCTTTACTGGATGAGTCAGCGATTTATTTTGAATAAATCTTTTGAACAAATGATTCAATGAAGCATTCATTAAAAAATTGTTTCATTACGGGATAAGTCACTTATTTTGAAAAAATCTTTTGATCAAGCAATTCAACGACTGATAAATACTTGTTTCATGTGATGGATCACGTTACATTTCAGTTATTTACTTTTTTAGTGCTAAAGTGGACTTCAGAGTTTAAATCCACACTATAAACTTTTTTTCCTGTAATAATTTGTAATAATATTGCAACAAAGAAATAACAATACTCTCTGGTTAAAAAGACTGTTTCATAACTATACAGTACTTGAAAAATCCTCTTTCTGGGTCAATAGAAATTATAAATAAAATATGGTTTAAAATAGTAGTTTGCTACATTACAGCAAATTCGTACACATCTCCGTTGCTGCAATTAAATTGATGCATGCATAAATCTGCATTAAACCAGCTAAGGGCCACCTTGTTCTCTAGACATTGACATTGGCGTCATTAAAACAGCCATATAGATTGGCCACTTGTGTGGACAGCAGCACATCTGCTTCCAATTCAAATTTATCATGTTTTGTTGGCCATCAGAGGCTTGAGGTTTTCCAGCTTTACACAAAACCTATCTGACTGTCGTATATTAATAGAGACTAATGGGCTGTGTAGAAAAGGACTAAAGTAGCCAGAGAGGCTCTTTAGAGAAATGGCCTTTTGGCTTCCCGTACATTAAGGCAAGTCTTTGAGGGGTAGTTGAGTTGAGGTGCTATAATTATTGCAGAGAAATAGTAATTACTCAAAGTAAAGAGGCAGTTTGTGCTGACGGGCTTGATTGTGTGGCTTTGGAGATCTTCTCTGTTCTTTGAGCAAAAGAGCTGCTCTTATTCTCACTCTTTTGTACCAGATTGATCCTCTCTTCGTAAGAGGTGGGAGACAGTTAAGGAATAAGGACATATTTCAAGGAGTGGTTTAACAATGCTGAAAATAATGCTTGACATATAAGTTTTTTGGTGTGTAAGTGTAGCTATGACATGAATGAATTTAAAATGTCTAGTTTTATGATTCTTTATTTTAATGAATCTGTATTAAATCTTAATTCTCTTGACTGATCTTTTAGTCTTTGATGTCTCAGTTGATGACTGGATAAAAAATAAGCTTCAATAGTCATTATATACTACACTTTTGCTCATGGTTTTGATTTAAAGTTTCAGCTTGAAAGGTTTTATTTGACCTTTTTTAATATTGTTTATTCAAACAATACATGTAAGCACTGCTGGCAGTCAGAATATGGCCAGGCTAATTATGAGGTACAAGTAAAACAAGAGAAATATGACACTTTTTGACAAATTTGAAATCTTTACAAGCATCATTTAATTGAGCATTCATTTAGTGACCTTAATGCTTTCATTAGATGCAAAATTACATTTATGTTTGTGTTTTCTTATTGGTTTACTGCTACTTTTTTGTTGAAATTGAGGATGCAATACTCCCACCACTCTGAAAGAAAATATTACACTATTGTAACTAACTATTGTATTTACAGTAGCCCTCATTTCTGTGTTACAGACATTTCAATAAACAAAGTATTGGGATTAAATGTTATAATATGGGTTTGAACACAATGTAGCACATTGTAGCAATCAAAACGAAAGTATCTTGACACTTGTTTATACTTTAACATTTTTTAAAAAGGAGTTTTCTGTCAGTGAGTCTTTCATTTAAGAGAATCACAAATGCTAATCAATCCAACAATCCAATTCAATCCAACAAAAGTTTAACTTTCTCCATAATACTGATTTTCTGACTGTCAACTTGGAAAAAAACTCAAACTTCAAAAACTCAAAGTTTTAAACAAATCATACATAATTTAGAAGTTAGATACAT
>CAIGQZ010032903.1:7035754-7063603 GCA_903798205.1 Danio tinwini | reverse complement strand
TAATAATAATAATAATAATAATAATAATAATAATAATAATAATAATAATAATAATAAAGTATTATTATTATTATTATTATTATTATTATTATTATTATTATTATTATTATTATTATTATTATTGAGGACTCATAGCAAAACTTTGAATGATTTTGCTGAAGTGGCCTATAGGCTATAATGAATAATGTAATTTCATAGAATTAAATAACCCCCCTGTTCATGAATTATGAATAACTTTTTATTGAATAATTAAAACAAGGCAAAAGTCTAACTTAAACCTTTACCTAAAAAAAAAAAAAAAAAAAACATTTACTATATGAATCTAAATTTAATGATGTGACCACAAATCTTCCATTTACAAAGTATCATACATATGCATATAATAGGTTTATAAGGTTTAAAATAGGTTTACTGATCACATTTTTCCAGGTTGCTCTCTTCTGCTTCTCTTCTGTCATTTTTATCACAAAAAAAATATATTAATGAAAATGTTTTGAAAAAATCTGATTAGTCTCATACCAAAACTCTGCTGAACCGACTTTTCAGGAGCAGTACTGAGCACCTCTGAGCAACAGGAGCACTTTATTTACTTGAGTCCTCTCTAATGATCCAACAAAACATCACCTGTCGTGTCTTGACTCGGTTTTCCCAAACTGTATTGGTTCATTTATTTATTCTCAATCCATCTCTCAGCACAAAGGTAAAAATCCGTTTAATCTTGTGTTTGGTACTGTCGAGCCCCCGGTACATGCCAGGGCTCTATTATTTAGTAGAATACCATGGAACAAAGAGAATGAAAGGAAAGGAAGGCCCACATGGGTGCAGAAGTGTTTATTTTTCCTCTCATATTTCTGTCTTCCCTGCTCCTCCGTTGAGGTGTTCGGCAACCCTCGCCCTCAAGGTATGCAATGCAGCTAATGAAAAAGACTTGGCTGTTTTTGATCTAGCAAAGCAGGCTATTTATTTCATTTTATGGGGGTGGAATAAGAAGCATAAGCATTAAAAGTTAGCTTTCTGGAGTTCAAACCCTGAAGTTATGTGGTCTAGTGTGTTTGGCGCTGCGAGAGGCACTGAAAACCCATTTGATGCGACTTGAAAGTTGTGTACGGATACAGCACGTTCGGTTGCTTTGTCAAACGTATTTTAAGCAGAACTTTTTAGATGCAGAGTTGAAGAGGTTGGAGTTTTCAGTGAGAGCTTTACTCTGTAACATTACCACAGTCTTCAATATTTAAAGTGAGAAACTATATTGGTTGGACCTCTTTTCACCATTCTCTGAAGCTGACTGAAATACCCCTTCAGACTCGTTTATATTTGATTGTCTGTATTGATGTGAACCTGAATATTTCAGTAAAGGAAACAAAATGAGATCCTTCAGCCCTGCTGGGTGGCTTGCCTTGAATGACGATCAGGGAGATGTTTAGATTTATCTGCCTTGCTCGAACACAAAACTTGTTAGATATTAGTGAATAACTAAGAGTTTTTATTATAGTGGTCCTGGGAATGGTAGGGACAGGGATTATGAATGGTTGTAGAAGTTGGAAAATTGGCTGTGGATTGATAAGGGAATTTTCCGCAGTAAAACGAAAGCATATTCATGTAAAACATTGCTTAAAGACATATTTTGTGTGTGTTTTTCTGCCAAAAACTGGCTTTGCATCTTAAACAGCTTGTGCCGTGATTGTTTTATACATGTTGTTTCAGAAACCTATACATAATTTAATTTCACACACACTTATGGAAGAGATAATGTACATCTAGGTGGTTGGTCTTGCAGAATAAAGCCTGTCGAGTTTGTCGAGTCCCACGTTGGGGTCATTTGTCGTGTTCCACGTTGGTTGTCATTTGTTGGTATTGATGACCTTCTCATCAATGAGGCACTATCAGACTGGAGGTTTTTGGATACCAGAAATATAGACTTTATTCTTACAAAATAAAGCCTGAGAAAGTGAAGAGCAGACCTCAGAGCATTCTGAAGTCTCTCCTGGACAATTTCCTTTCCTTTCTTTCCTTTCTAAAGTCTCTGTGTTTTCCACAATCTTTATACAGATTTCTTTGACACACCCCTAGGTGCCTTATTTTAAACATCTGACCATCATTGGAGATGTCTCAGGTGGTTCTGTTATTTTTGGCCCTCAGCCCACTAGCTCATGTCAACGTAAGCAACTCTTTTGACAACAGAGATGACCTTCATAGATGCAACTTATGCAAAAGAACTAAGTGGTTACATATATCGTCATGATAGCATAATAACCTCATAATATGTTACTCTCCTGAATACTTCTCACACATATAACTTCATATGCTTATTTAACATATAAGATCAGTACTTTACATATTCAGAATCAGTCAGCTCAGAATCAGTTATTTCATAGTGTTGCTATGAAATAACTGATGATAGTCCTGTGCAGGATCAGAATCAGTTATTTCATAGTGTTGCTATGAAATAACTGATGATAGGCTTTCTTGCTGTGAGGCAGTTGTGCTACCCATTGTGCCACCGCGTCGCTGCTCTCTTTTCAATCGCATATAAATAAGTAGCTAATTATTTCATTAAACATAAAACTTACAGAAAGAAAATAGCTAAATGCAGCCTACACTAACCTATGTATCATTCAATCACAAGGCTGACCAGGGTTTCCATGTCCAAGTTCATTTTACAGCTCAACTATAACCTAAAACCCAACAAAAAGAAATGAAACTGGCTGTTTTTTTCCATTGCATAAATGTGTATATACTCATGATTCATAGTACTCATGTAGATGAGCCTCGGGAGTTTTTTTAGTTATCTGGGAATAACATACTATGTATTTTTTTATCTAGTGTAAATGCTGTCACCCATGAACCGCACCCGAGTCTGCCTAAAGGAGGTGGTCTGGGGTACGGTTCGTGCAAACTCTGATACGATTTACTTCTAATATGAATGCAATTATACCAAATAACAGAAGTGAACCACCAACTGTACAACAAACTATCATTTTTATTACATTCATTTGTGTGTGTGTGTGTATGTCTGTGTATCACCTACCTTGGTGACAAGCGGGACTAAGTGCAAACAGTGATAATGTCTGCTTGTCTCCACCAAAAAAGACTTCTGCAGACATCGCGTGATGTTCTGAACGTTTTTAAATTTTTTTGCAGCAGATGCAAGTGGCTCTCTGTATTTTGGCTTTGGTAAGAAAACCAAAAGATTCAGTAAAAGCAGAGTGACCATAATATGCGTACATCTCCATTTTGGTGCTTTGTATTAGTGGCCGTGACCTAGCAACAGCCGTACACAAAACAGCAGCTTGATGACGCAAACATACTGGGGTTCAGAAGGAAAGGCAGTGTGAACACAAACCAGCTGAGAAGGTGGCAAGGGGCGACAATCGAACTTGGGTTTGGCCAAGGCAATTGAACCAAGTGTGAAAGCACCCCTTGAAATGCTTCATTAAAAGATCCAGTCTCTTTTAACCTTTTTTTTCTGAGAGTCTGCTCTGATTGGTCAGATGCCCTTATGCTTTGTCAGCGCTTGTTAATGTAGTTAAATTAACAGCTACATTAGCATTAGTTTCACCACATCAGTGTAAACATGTTCTCATTCACACAAGCTGCCTAAATTCAAACAGCACATCACATGCCCCACCAGAGACAATAACATTTTGGATCATTGCTACACCACAATAAAGGATGCATATCGCTCTGTCGCCAGAGCAGCTTTAGGACTCTCCGCCCACTGCCTGGTTCATCTTATACCAACTTACAGGCAAAAACTTAAAACTACTAAGCCAGTATTAAGGACTGTTAAGAGATGGACCAATGACACAGAGCAGGTCTTACAAGCCTGTTTTGAATGCACTGATTGGAGTGTTTTTGAAGCTGCAGCCACCAACCTAGACGAGCTCACAGAGACTGTAACATCATACATCAGTTTCTGTGAGGAGTTATGCATCCCTACCAGGACCTACTTATCATTTAACAATGATAAACCATGGTTTACACCAAAACTTAGACAGCTTCGTCATGAAAAAGAGGATGCCTACAGGAGCGGGGACAGGATTTTATACAATCAGGCCAGGAACACACTGACAAGGGAGATTGGTGTGGCCAAGAAAAGCTATGCCAAAAAGCTGCAAAACCAGTTTTCTGCCAACGACCCTGCATCAGTATGGAAAGGCCTGAAAGACATCACAAATTATAAAACGCCATCCTCCAGTATCGACTGCAACAACCATCTTGCAAACGAGCTGAATATCTTCTATTGTAGATTTGACACCTCTGACCAGACACCTCACACCCACCCGGATCATCTCCCTACACAGCCATCAACACCTCTAGCCATCTCCCTCTCACCCCCTGCACTTCAGATCAGTGAGGATAATGGGCATCAGATCCTCAGTAAACAGCCATCAACACCTCCAGCCATCTCCTTCTCCACCCCGGCACTTCAGATCAGTGAAGATAATGTGCGTCAGATCTTCAGTAAACAGGGGAGACGAAAAGCACCAGGTCCAGATGGTGTTTCACCAGCCTGTCTGAAAACTTGTGCGGACCAACTGGCTCCCATTTTCACACAGATCTTCAACAGATCACTGGAACAGCGCAAAGTTCCATCCTGCTTCAAACGCTCCACCATCATCCCAATACCAAAGAAACCAAAGATCACAGGACTTAATGACTACAGACCTGTTGCCTTAACATCTGTGGCCATGAAGTCATTCGAAAGACTGGTGCTAGCTTATCTGAAGGACATCACTGGACCTTTGCTGGACCCCCTGCAGTTTGCCTATAGAGCAAACCGGTCTGTGGATGATGCAGTCAACATGGGACTGCATTATATCCTAGAACATCTGGACAAACCAGGGAACTACGCAAGGATACTGTTTGTGGACTTTAGTTCTGCCTTTAACACCATCGTCCCATCACTGCTCGAGAACAAACTGACCCAGCTGTCTGTCCCTAGCTCTGTCTGTCAATGGATCACCAGCTTTCTGACAGATAGACAACAGCTAGTCAGAATGGGCAAAATCACATCCGACAGCCGCACCATCAGCACTGGTGCCCCCCAGGGATGTGTTCTCTCCCCACTGCTCTTCTCCCTGTACACAAACGACTGCACTGCAAAAGACCCCTCCATTAAGCTCTTGAAGTTTGCGGATGACACTACTGTTATCGGCCTCATCCGGAACGGTGACGAGTCTGCATACAGACAGGAGGTGGAGCGGCTGGCTTTATGGTGCAGATACAACAACCTGGAGCTGAACACGCTCAAAACAGTGGAGATGATAGTGGACTTTAGGAGAAACCCCCCTGCACTCCCCCCACTCACCATCATGAACAGCACTGTGGCTGCAGTAGAGTCATTCAGGTTCCTGGACACCACCATCTCTCAGGATCTGAAGTGGGACATTAACATAGACTCCATTGTAAAGAAAGCCCAGCAGAGACTGTACTTCCTTCGTCAGCTGAGAAAGTTCAACCTGCCACAGGAGCTGCTCGTACAGTTCTACTCAGCTGTCATCCAATCCATCCTCTGCACTTCAATCACCGTCTGGTTCAGCTCAGCTGCCAAAACCGACCTCCGTAGACTACAGCGAATAGTCCGGACTGCTGAACGAATCACTGGCACTACCCTTCCCACACTTCAAGAACTGTACTCTTCCAGAGTGAGTAAAAGGGCTCGTAAAATCACTCTGGACGCCTCACACCCAGCACACTACCTGTTCGAACTGTTACCGTCTGGTCGGCGCTACAGAGCACCAAGCACAAAAACAGATAGACACAGGAATAGTTTCTTTCCTCAGGCCATCTACCTCATGAACAGTTAAATATTCCCCTACTGTGCAATAAACGTGCAATACTTTCTCATACGCACTTGTACACAGCACCTTATAACCTGTATATTTACAACATATCTGTACATACATTCAACATCCAGATCTTTTTGACTAACTGCATCTCTGTTTAATGTTTATTGCCTTTTCTTTTCTTGTATTTAATTTTGTGTTGTCACTCGTCACTTTATGTACACTGAAAGCTTCTGTTGCCAAAACAAATTCCTTGTGTGTGTGAAGCACACTTGGCAATAAAACTGATTCTGATTCTGATTCTGATTCTGATTCTGATTCTCTGGAAGTGCATGCCTATGGGATTTGCTTTTGCAGCACAGAAAAGTCTTCAGAACATGTCAACAACACAAACCAAACTCTTTCAGGCATCAGCTACAGTACAACCTCAGTTTGAGATTCAAAGCAGAGCCGTGTTGCCAGTCTACATACTGTAGGAAGTAAGACTATAATTACTGATGAAAATAATTCAGTCCATTCTGAGCAGGTTATTTGATTTGAGAGATAATTACTCTATTTATTGATATATGCAGCTTTGCAAAGCTTTTATATTCATATAGAAATCTGCATAGAGTAATATAAAAGGGGCACTTTAAGCGCACTAGAGTACAGCATTGCACTATAAACTTCAATCAAACTGAACTGTGGTATGATCTGTTGTTAATGTAATCACAGCTGGTATTGAACCCCTATTAATTATGTGTACTGTGTTTTCATGAGTACCACACACAAGGCAGCACAGACCAGCATGGATTGTTGAGTTTGTCTTCCATTAGTCATGGTTTCTGTGGTCATGGGGTTGAGCTGGGCTGAGGGACGGATGAGGTAGCAGGCTTATCTTCACTTGTACATCTTAGCCTACAAATGGCCAGCACATTCATCACAGAGAGCAGACTGCAGCGGACTGTTGCTCTTAATGGATATTAAGAAAGCAGACGCTAGAGCCGCTTGAACAGTGGCCTGAATATAGGTTGGCAGAGAGATTTTCTGCTGTCATTGCATTCACACCATTGATCATCTGAGCTCCGGCTCAGCTCCACCGTGTTTGTGTGAAAGAGTCTCGATGTGCTGTGATACATAACAATGCAATGAGGCAGAGAGAAGACACAGACTGTTCTCTGGTTGTCTCTTCCCATATCTGTCTTTCTCTTTGTCTCTTAATGTCTTCTTCTTTCCTCTCAAATAAACTCAGCTTTTTTTTTGTTTTTAATTATTTCACATGTTTCATCTTTACAAATACTTCCAATGACTTCTCATTTTGATTTCTTATCTTATATTGTTTTGTCTTTTTACCTTTCTTTTATTTATTTATTTACTTTCCCCCCTTGTTTTTGAACTTTTCTCATTGTGTCTCACCTCTCACCTCTTTCTTATTTCATCATTTGTATTCTAATTTCATTACTTTACATTTTGTCTCATCTCTGTATCCTCCTCAACCCTCTTCTCAGGTATTTTTTCTCATCTGTTCTCTTTATTTCATCTCAAATCTTTTATTTCCGCTCATTACATAGTTTCTCTACTGATTTCATCCCTTCACATTTTGACTCTCATCGCTTTGTCCTTCTCAAAGCTGTTCTCACATCTCATCTGGTCTCTTCACGTCTCATCTTATCTTGTCTCGTCTCATGTTGTCTTGTTTTGTCAGGTCTCTTTTCCTTTAGTCTGTTCTACTCATTTCCTCTCAAATCTTCTCTTATTTTTCCCCCATCTGTTGTTTTTTATCAACTTGCTGCGTCATTGGTCACAAATCTCCTTTTATTTTCGTTCAGTTCATCAAGAGTTCTTGCATCTCTTCTCATCTGGCCTTCTCCTCTCAGTTTAGTCTCATTTAGTCTCTTCATGTCTCATCTTATTATTGTCCCATCTTGTCTCGTTTCTTCTCTCTTCTTCTTCATTTCTTGACTAATCCTAATCATATCTCAACTTTGGTCTTGTCCTTTCTACATGTATACATTTTTTTTTCATCTTGTCTCAAATCATCTTCTTGCATTTCCTCTCAATTTCACTTCAAAACTCAAAAAATGAATATATCAACCAGTGACAGAAATGTGTCTTGGGTTAGGCTCACATCTACACAACTCAAAGAAACACACACAGCAACCAAGACCATGCAATATACCTGACAGTATCTTTTGTCCTTATTTAAAATATTTATCGCAGTTGGAATAAAATAATTACTATAGGTTTTCTTTCTTGCCAATGGGGTTCTAAATCCATAACTTAATGGAACAACCTTGAAAAACAATATGTAAGAGATGAGAAGAATCAAAAACTATAAAAACTACTAAGAGTCTAGGGGTATCCACTAATCTTAGGTTGCTTTTGAAAGTTATTTTCCTGTATCCAGCTAAAACAAATTAAATCCAAGAAACTATAATAAAGGTTATGACTTATTACATGACTGACCAGTACACTGTTGTTAAAATGCCCTGTCTTACATTAAAACGTTTGGCTTACTTTAAAATATTCTGATTTCATAATTTCACGACTTGTCTCATCTCATTTTTGTATCCTCCTCAACCTCGGTCTTGCATCACTTTTCATCTTGTTCTCTTACATTTACTTAGTCGCATTTGGTCTCATCACTTCATCTTTTCTTCTCTTTTCTACTTAAATAATAATTTCTTGATTTGCCCAGATCTTTCTCTTCTGCTTTTTTCATATTGCCTCCTCAATGTCTCACCTTCATCACTTTTTTTCCCATTTTGTCTCTGCCTCCTTCCTTCTCCTGCCTTCAGTTCATGACTCCGCTTATCTCAATCTTTACCTCAACCCATCTTCTCATATCATATGCCCTCCATTTTGATATACCACTTCTCTATCTGTTTGCTCGGCATGTATTGTCTCATCTTTTCTCTTCTCTTTATGTCTCTTTCAAGTCTTTTTTTTCTCATGCTCCATAATTTCTCATATTTTCGCAGCTCTTCTATCTGCATCTTGTTGAAGTTTCAAATTTTTTAAAGTTGGTAGGCAGCAGAAAGCACAAAAAGTTTTTTTGTTGAGTTGTGAGGGGTCAAGTTGAAGGGACAGGGAGATTCGGGGATGTACTCTCCTCTAGTTTGGGTTGAAGTCCGTAGAGAACACACACAGAGGTCTGGGCTTCTGGTTCAGCGGCTTTCAGAGAGGCTGTGCTTCATCTCTACTTTGTACGTGTTTCTGAGGCGCGACAGGGGAAAAGGCTTGACTCATGCCCGCAGACCACCTTAGGCGCCTGAGTCTGAAACGAGAAAATTGCCATGACCTGATTCCTTTCACTTTGAGCATTTATTTGTTTGATCCCGGGGCTAAATGGGAAAGCAGGCATAGTGTCACTCTCTGTGGCCTACTGTATGGCCCTGAAGCTACTTTCCTAAGTTCTTTTACTGCTTTATAGTTTCACATAAACAGACACTTGCACTTGTCTTTTTTAACCAGACTCTCAGTATATTTCCTGGCAAGATAGTGTTCCCTACATTTTTTACTTTCAGATAGACTTTGATCTCTTCTTTTGCAGCGTCTCTTAGAGGCAAACTCTGCATAGACAACATATTCCCTGATTCCTACATAATTCCGGGTCATGACGCCTCAGGGCAGCAACGCTTCGGTTTCTCTACCTGCACCCTAGGCGTCAATGCGGTAAGCTTTTCTGTCCTCAGATGTGGGTGGGTAGAAAGTTTCCCGATGCCTGAGAGCATCATAAATCAAAATGTAACGTCAGATCACGCAGCTGGGCTCCCAGGAACTAGGAGCACAATATGAGTTGCTGACATTTTAATTACTTTGTCATACATCTCAGACTGGGAAGCCTTTTTTGAGAGTGTAATTTATGGCAGTAAATGAAAACAAATATTCTCTAAACTATCTTTCTGAAAGCTGGTTTTTGCTATGTTGATTAATGTAAAATCTCTCTAGCTGCTTGTCCAGTGCCTAAGGGAATTAGGTTTTGGACCCTTACCGTAACATTTTAGAGACACGTCTCACTCAGATAAAAGGTAAACAATATAAAAAAAATAATCATCTTCAGACAGTACTTTGTCTTCAATTATACCTATGACTTTTCCCCTTCAAAAAGCATTTTTTATTTCGTTTTCAGAATAGAAATGATAAAAAGTGTTACAACATGATTGTCAGGGCGCATCTCAGCAAATTGATCTCTAGATTTGATTCTCTTTTATTGGGAATGGATGGCCATTTAAATTGGTGCTTTTTACCCTGCCGGGTGCACAGCCTTTTCAACAAATCGAAATGGTTGTCCTCTTTGAATATTTAGATTACCTGGGCTTCCCTAAGTGGATTAACATTTCACATGGCTTCCAACCTGCATTTTTAATACGTTGTGGGCTGATATCAAAGAGTCCTCAGGGATCAGAAACAAGCATTCCCATTATCTTTCCTGCTGTGCTTTGTTTACCAAACCGTGAGCAGGGGCCATTCATCTAGACAATTGTAATGGAATCCAAACTAGCTAGACTAATCATAAAATCGCTTTATACACCGGTCGCATCGATTCCGCTTGCGGCATAAACCAGGTAAACGCTTGGCCCTCGCTCTCCCGCATTTTGCAAAGCTCCCCTGGCAGCATTACACGGGATCACACATGCTGCTATTAGGGCCTTAAATCATCATGAAGGTGAGCTGTTTACGTACACATCAGTTCAGAGCCTCTGATGCTTGCCAAGCCATTTCAGCCTATGCATATTTAATAATTAAAAGTCCATCAAGGCGGGCCGCTCTGACCTTTCAAAGCCGCCACTGACATCTGTGAAGGGTGCCTTTATTTCCCAGATGCAGCCCGGCCTGGATTCACAGCCAGGTGTCAGGGTGCAGACAGCGATGTAATGCATCCTCATCAGCAGCCGCCAATCTCTATCCCTCGCAGACCCCCTCCCCACCCAAGCATCCGTCAACTTTTGATGGATCTCTTTATGTTAATCTGTACTTAATCATGAAACAGCAAAAGGAGAACTAAGCAGAACCGAAGCTCGCTCTAATTACACGTCAATATCGCTCGCCACAGAAGCGCAGACAGCCCTCTCGTTCCTACTTCTGCCGAATTTATTTGTCTCTTCGCAGTCATCTACGAAACTTGATGATCTTTTGTAGGGATCTGTCTTGTAAATAGGTAATGACTGCGGCGCTTGTACTCCCGGTGTGTAGGAAGACGCTACAGGTCCCGCCGAGCTGGAAAACTAATCATAAGTTTCAAAGCATCCCCGAGTCGTGCTCAGCCTCTCAAGGGCTTCTTCGCGGTGGTCACGCCTGAGAAGAAAATCTCTTAGACAGCAGTGATGTGTAATTGAGGATGTCATCAATTAATCAAAATACGAGGGAGGACTATGCGTGAGGAGATGGAGTCGGGGATGGAGATTTGCAATCCGTGCTTTCATCTGCGGAAATAAAAAGAAAACAATTCCATCCAGCCCACGTGGAGTCGTGGAGTATCAAAGCGACAAGTTCTCCATGGCACACCGCTGGTTTAAGATATTCTGCCTTAAAGTGGCACTGGGAAACTGGCACCTGAATTAATTGACTATGATACACATCTGCCACTAAGTGACTTGCCTCCAAACTTTGAATTGATGGATGAAGTATGATGTGTTTGATTAATCATTAGGGCAGCGGCAGTAGCTCTGACATCACTCTACAAGCATCTGAATAAAATAAACTCTTCTTTAAGATATATTTAAAATTGATCATTGTGTCATCTTTCACGGTCACTTGGTTCCATGCATTTATGACTTTTAGGCTGCGTTTACACTGCATGGTTCAAGTGACTCTATTCTGAATTTTCTCTCCCATGTGGCAAAGATCAGATATGTCCCATGTACATGTAAGCAGGAAAAAAATCACATGGATTTCGAATTACTCAAATCAGATTCAGGCCTGGAAATGTATCCGATATGAATCGGATCTGTGCCCTCGTGTCTGCAGTGTAAGCAGGTAGATCAGATTTTAACCAGTCAATGCGAGTCACTTGTTATTAAAAACTTTAGCAAATGATGTCAACTCTGACGCTTTTATTTCAGAACAGACTTCAGCAGAGTCCCAAACCTAAAATCTCATACATGAGGACTAAAATAGCTTTTATATTGTCATTTAGCACAAGTTTTTAAGCATGTCAAAGAGAGAGAGAGAGCGAGAGAGCACAACATCCACCCCGTAACCAATAAATACTATAATACTGTTTCATACATCACATGCATAAAAATGCCTACTGGTTTATAAAAAGACCTAGATTAAAATAAGATGGCCAAATAGGGATTTTTCTGTCATAAACTACAGTAAAACAACTTAGCACAAAGAATTTTTTTTTATTAAACCCTGTGAACATATTAAATACAGGAATGGAGAAAAGAGAGCTGTTTAATTATCAGCTGTCAGTCAACGCCCGCCTTTTTTTTCCTGGTCATTGTGTTTTTGCCATGTAAATGCAGACAATCGAATACAAGTCACTTTTAAAAGATGATGTAAGCGGCTCGTCAAAAAAAAAACTGATACAAAATCGGAATTGACCATCAAGATCTGCAGTGTAAATGCAGCCATATTTGAAATAAATTATATTCTGGGCTGATTTGGTGCTTACAAATATCTGACAATTACATTTTTATTCATTATTTATTTATTTTTGCTCATCCACTGTACCATAGTTAGGAGTGTTCAATAGCTAATAGTCACTTGACTCTTGACACATATTTTTTACTGGGCATAATTCTGTAATATGAATAAAGTTAACCTATGATTAAAGTCTTGTAGCCGACCAGCCGTCTTCACCCGTTTAGTCGATATGCTTCTGATATGACCAGTGGGCATTTCATGGTCCTATTTAATCTTGACTTTAAAAGTTGGTTAACCCAAACACAGAAAGACACCTACTTCACCTTTTCAAGGCTGTACGTCCTACAAACAGCACAGTACTTGATTTAATTGGCTAGATCAAATACCAGCCAAACTTGACCTAACTTTGACTTTCGGCAGTCTTTTATTTTGCTTTGTTTCCTCATGCTTTTCATCATCAAGTTTTCTTTTGCTTGTTGTTAACCAGGTTTGGTTTCACCTTTTATGTGGAAGCCCTTAACTCCTCGGGTTCACTGCTCCACAGGAACATTTTTGTTGCAGTCTGTGCTGTATAGATTTCTCTCATGCTAATTATACATGTTGAAACCTTTAGTTCGTTATCTTTTTTGTTTTGTGAAGTTTATTTATGAACTAATTTCGAGAGGATCACATGCTTATGATTCACTGCGGCTGGTCCCGCATCAGCTATTGTAGGATGGCAAATTATCATCATTATGCATTTGTTTATATGGCAAAACATGTCTTTTTCACCAAGAAGGTTCATACAGAATCCAAAGGCAGATACGGATAAGATCAGGGGCTGGTTAATGTGTGTCTGGACTTTGGGGGTTTTACGATGTGGTCAATTGTTGATTGGTCAGTTTGTATGTCTCAGTATTTAGGCCTTGGTCACATGGTCAAGAAAAACACAAAACAGTTGGTAAACTTTGCTCTGTCTCTTTTCCTGCTCTGCCTCTCTCACACTCTCTCTCTCCCTGTCCTGTCTCTCCTTCTTTATCAGGTAACTTTATTTTACATTTAAGCTGGGTACAATTTATAGCATATGTTTTTATCATTTCATGTTTTATCATTATATACAGTTATTTGTAACTAATTCACTTGTAACCATAGAGAATCATTGTCATTAAATCATTTAATTTTTTAAGTATTCTGTGACTTACTTTTGATTTAACATCAACACTTACATAATTGCTCCAAATTGCAATAAAATACAATCACATAATAGCAACGCTCTTCCACATTTTTAGTAATTAATGCTGCCCTTATTTCAGTTTTTAGTTTAAGATTGCAGAAGGATGGTTTGACTGGAAATGTACAGTTTTTCAACATCAGACTGATAACTTTTTAGTCATTTGGCAAAACTAAAGTTCGAACCGCTGTAGTTTAAAACCCATTCTTACATTCATGTAATTTACCAATTAGACAAATCCAAACACACATAAACAACCAGATTGTTTACCTTAGTCATCTTCGCCTCGAAGAATCCCCACATCTACCCCTACTCTTGCCTCTCTTTGCTATAATAATCCAGTACAAGCCAGCACAGCATCTCAGTGGTTATTAGCATTAGCATTGTCACCTCACAGCATAAAGGTCACTGGTTCAAGTCCCAGCTGGGCCAGTTGGAGTTTCTGTGTGGAGTTTACATGTGCTCCCCGTGTTTGTGTGGGTTTTCCCCTGGGTACTTAGGGTTTCCTCCCACAGTCCAAAGACATGCAGTATAAGTGATCTGAATAAACCAAATTGGCACAGTATATAAGTGTTTTAGTACTGGGCATTCACAGCATAACCAATATAGTAGCTGGTATAGTTGGTGGTTCATTCTGCCATGGCAACCCCTAATAATCAAGGAATAGGCAGAGTAAACGAATTCAGGGGAGCTCTCGAGACCTACCTCAAGGATCTTCTGAGCTCAGGGCTGTCTACTGGGAACCTCTTTATTATCAATCATCAGCTAAGTGTAAACTCTTGAAAGGTTACTTTTGGATTACTTTTAGGTTACTTTTACTTACTGCATGTGATATAATTTAATTATTTTACCTTTATGGCCCTGGCAGAACACTGTTTTATTAAGATGTTATTGTGGATCCGATACTGCTCTGTTGACTCTTTTGTCATATGTAATATCTTTCATATGTCATATGTCATATCTTTTTTCATATGTAAATTGATTGAGCTTATTTCACAATATATGATTAAAGGATAAGAAAAAAAACACACTCAAACTTCAAATAAATCAGGAAAGTGGTCAAAAATGGACAAAGGAAACTTATTTTAAATACCTGGTGTAGATATTTTCAGCAAAAAGCTTTAATACCATGTGTAAAAATGTCCTATGAGTCTTCCCTGATCCTTTCATGACCTTTTTCAGTGAACCCTTTCCTTTTACTTTTTCTCTGTTGCTCAATTCTGGGCCTCCACAAACAGCTTTCTCACTTAGATACTAGCCTGTAGGTTTATTCCCACCAAGAGCAGTATTTCTGTCCGTAATGACCCTTACTGCTCATTGATTCTCAGCTTGTGTCAGAATGAAGGATCAGGTACATTGAAAACGCTCAGGGCCCCATGAAATTCCTCCACACCAGGCATGTCCCAGTCAAACCCAGGGCGCATTGAGTTTCATGGCGAAGCTAGTTTTATGGAGCCCGATATACATCCGTTAAGCACTAATTAAAAAGCTGTCACTCTATTGCGACAGTGGGATTTGTTAGGGTACCAGACTAATTGTCAATAATAGTTTAACATAGCTGTATTTCATTCGCATTGTTACTCTTCGCAGAGCCATAACATTGGAGAACCAGCTAGTGGTGCTGGCCACAGCCGCGTCGGACGCCGGGAGGTACTACGTCCAAGCCGTTAATGAAAAGAATGGAGAAAACAAGACAAGCCCATCTATTTACCTGAATGTGGCAGGTAAGTTGCATGAGGATCACTCTCACTAGATCATTTCTATTACCCTAAAGCTAATGTTACATGCAGCCAAGATAGAACTATCGACCAGACATGGGAATTATGACCTTCGGTTTGTCCACTATCTCTTTTGGTTTATGCCCATGTGTTGTAGGCACGGTTTAGCATGCATGTTTTAGAAGTGCCTGTGGGTTGGCATGCAGATCCAAGGTACCTGTAATTCCCATTCCCTCAGGGGGCCGTTTAATGCGCTCCATTCATCAGAGAAGAAGGACATCAGTGGAATGACATAGAGAATCTGTTTGTTCCAGTGACACACTTGGATCTGCTAGCTGGATGTTGTTTGGTCGCTGTTGTCGTAGCCGCTTTGGCAGGTGGCTCCAGAGTGTTGTCTGCTTTCATAATGCGCCCCATTCATGCACATATAGCCATTGGCAGTCTGTCAGAAGAGGCACAGAATGCGTTCGGTATAAAAGTTACAGCTGATTTGATATTAATTAATTTTTGTTTTAATCAGTTTTACCTGCTAATGTGAGTAATTCAGATGTGCTGCTGGTGCTGACAGCATACAGGCTTCTCTCTTTAGGTCTAAGTGGTCAAAAGTGATGTTACTCTGACACAGTAACATTCAGTTCTAACCAAAATGTGGCCAAAAAAGCACAAGAGAGCATAAATTAAATAAGCCTCTAGCAAAAAATAACCTGTCATTATCCGTGTACCCTTTCAAACCAATTAGATCTTTGGTATTGGTTTAGTGCGTCATCAAGCCTGCTTGTGGTTTGTTTTAGGGAAATAAGAGAGATAAATGGTTGTGATGAAGGAGCAGGGTCTGGAGGTAGCTTGAGTTCATTAATTTAAAGATGTTTATTTGTCAGACTTTTGATACACACAACTTGTTGGGGTTGCTTTATTTATTTATTTATTTATTTATTTGTTTATTCATTTATTTGTTTATTTATCTTCCTGCAATTTTTTTTGCAATTTAAAAGAATTACTGTTTATTGTAATATATTATAAAATGTAATTTATTCTTTTGTTTGTCAAAGCTATATTTTCATCATTATTACTGCCAGTATTCAGTGTCACATGATCTTACGGAAATAAAGAAATGTTCCTTAATGTTATTTTAAAAGCACTTCAAATGTAATGTTTAAAACAGAATAAATAGATTTTGTATATACATTATTCATTATTAGACATAATAAGTGTATTTACTGTCACTTTATTTCAATTTATTGCACAGTGTTAAGCACACTTAAAATGTGTGTGCTTGTGTTTCATTTATTTAGTTAAAAGCACAAATAGTTCAGTAACACTGTTAAAAGTTATTGTATGCATTAAAATGAATTCATTCTGCATATATTGTGATCATTTTATATTAAAGGACACCTGTGATGAAAATCAACTTTTGTAAGCTGTTTGGACAACTGTGTGTAGGTATAGTGTGTCCACTGTCATATTGGAGTGATATAAAAAGTCCTTTTTTTATTGACGTTAAAATAGGACTCAAATCCTAGTGACTTTGAGGCCCCATGTGACGTAGGAGTGCGGTTTTTCCCACCCACCGAATTAATTGACAGGCACCGTGTTTAATGTATACACGTCTACAAAAAAAATTATCAATTATATGGAATTAAAATATCTGTTCCAACTCTCTGAGTTTATAAGTTGAAAACGTTTTAAAACAAAGCATGTTTGTAATTAAGACAGTAAAATCGCTGTCTAATTTGCATGGTGTGTGTGTGTGTGTGTGTGTGTGAGATAGAGATTTATGTGAGACTCATCATTTCAGAAAAGCTTGAATAAACTCCAGCACAAACACATGAAATAAACTTGCTTGGTAATTTTGACTAATGAGCTCATCCGAGTCTGTCTCTTTCACTGATTGCTGTAACGCAGGGGAAGCTGACATGCACATGGGAACGATGGGCTGGGAGAAGCAGCTCATTTACATTTAAAGCCACAGGCTACAAAAACAGCTACAATGTAGTCAGACAACAAAATGGGCTAATTCTGGAGGCTATAAAAAATTTTCTGATGGGTATTTTGAGCTGAAACTACAGACACATTCTGGAGACACCTAAGGCGTATCTTACATCTTGTAAAAGGGGTAAAATAGGTGCCTTTTAATAATTTATAAATGCACATGTAGCATTTAAAGACCATTGCATAGTGATTATTATTATTATTTATTATTATTATTATTATTATTATTATTATTATTATTATATAAAAGTTTTAGATATCATACAGAAGAAAAAAACTTGTAAATGTTTAATATCACATGATGGAGAATAAATGATGAGGTAATTTTCATATTTGGGTGAAACATCACTTTAATGATTGCTAGTCATAACATGCCAAAATAAATCTCTACTTACTGTAGTATCATTCAGAATTGCAGTGTTCTTAAACATAATCCAACCTCTGGTGAGTGTCTGTGATTTTTTTTCCCTCCCTCCTCACGCTGTGTTTCATGTCAATGACCTTAGGGAACTGGCAGTGAACTGTAATTTGATGTGAGATGAAGGAACATGGAAGCAGCATTACTTTTTTAAAACCAGATGAAACCAACTTGATTTAAAGAGTATAAATGAGCGGGAGGCTGGAGGCCGCTAATAAAGAGAGAGCGACGCTGAGCTTCTGCACCAACTGTGGAGTTAATAATTCAATTGAATTATGAGTTTTAATATCCTGATGAATGGGGTGCATTTAAACTAGTTTCAGTAAAAGCCTTTAACATGCTTCTTTCCTCATTTGCTTTTCAGCAGTTCCGGTTCGCAGATTATCACATCAGATGATTAGACTGAAATTTGTGAATGCGGCAGAGATAACGTACAATCGCGTTCTTCATAATGGGCCTGTATCACTTTGTATAGCTCTGTCAGGGATTTGTTAGGTTGCGATGATACTTTTTTTGACACGCTTGAAATTAGGCAGTTAATTAATTTCCCCATTGAAGTGCTAATTCCCCTGATATTTGAGGAACAATGGCGCCGAGTGCAGATGAAGGGGTCTATCATCATGTGGCATTTATGCCCGAAGTCTCATTGTTCACATCACGTTCTCGGGAAATAAACACGGAAAGACACAGACAAGGAAATAAAGAGCATCCGGTGGGTAGCAGCCCCCCGAAAACCTTTTTAGTTATACTTACAAACGGCAGATGAAAGCTTGTACTGCCCTTAATATGTGTTAAGTACAATTCAAATGTCATGACTGCCCTTGTGGCATTTCCTCCTTTTCAAAAATTACCCAGCATTCACCTTGGAGCGACGAGGCAAGTGCTGTGAATGAAGCGAAGAAAAATGAAGAACCTCTGAAGAATCATGACCTTGGTCTCATTGTAATTAGCTGTGCTTGCTTGCTAAGGAAAGAGCTGTATGAGCTTAAGAACATTTGCGGTATGCCCAGCGATTGAGATTCATGTAACGATCCATGTAACAGTATGCGACCTTAAACTATATTGCTTGTTAAGAAAGGATGTGCTATTATTCGTCCTTTTTTTTGCAGTTTTGACATTAAGACAATAAAATAGATGAAGATATCTTATAGATCTGCATTGAAAGACCTTTATATATATATATGGACACCCACTGGCCATTTTATTAGGTACACCTTACTAGAACCGGGTTGGACCCCCTTTTGCCTTCAAAACTCCCTTAATCCTTCTTGACATAGATTCAACAAGGTGCTGGAAATATTCCTTAGAGATTTTGGTCCATATTGACATGATAGCATCACACAGTTGCTGAAGATTGTCGAGACTCATCAGACCAGGCAATGTTTTTACAATTTTCTACTGTCCAATTTTGGTGAGCCTGTGCGAATTGTAGCCTCAGTTTCCTATTCTTAGCTTACAGGAGTGGCACCCGGTGTGGTCTTCTGCTGCTGTAGCTCATCTGCCTCAAGGTTGGATGTGTTGTGCATTCAGAGATGCTCTTCTGCATACCTCGGTTGTAACAAGGGGTTATTTGAGTGACTGTTGCTTTTCTATAAGCTCGAAGCAGTCTGGCCATTCTCCTCTGACCTCTGGCAAAAACAAGGCATTTGCGCCCACAGAACTGCCACTCGCTGGATATTTTTTGGACCATTCTCTGTAAACCCTAGAGATGGTTGTGCATGAAAATCCCAGTAGATCAGCAGTTTCTGAAATAGCTCGTCTGGCACCAACAATCATGCCACGTTCAAAGTCACTAAATCACCTTTCTTCCCCATTCTGATGCTCAGTTTGAACTGCAGCAGATCATCTCGATCATGTCTACATGCCTAAATGCATTGAGTTGCTACCATGTGATTGGCTGATAATAAATATGCATTAACGAGCAGTTGGACAGGTGCTTAATAAAGTGGCCGGTGAGCGTACCGTATAAATACATTATTTCCACCTTGCATTTTCCCCTATCCACCAGCTTTATTTTTCTTTAGAACGGAATACAATTTCATGTTATAATATATTTAGTCATTTATTCAACATTTAAACTTCCAGAAATGATCAGATTTGAGGGATTTGAATATTTGCATTTTGAAGTGAATTAAGTGAATTTTAGGGCATCTTCACTGAAGTGTTAGGGGCCATTTACACAACATCCAATATGCAAATGTTCCATAGTATTTATACGTAAATACACTTAAGAGCGATGAATGACTGCTGCACTTGCATCTTGCATCTTTTGCAGCAATTTGCACAGGCTGTGTCAAATATAAATAGTTTCAACTTTTACACACAGTGGCTGCGTCTGAAATCCCCTACTACTCAGTAGGTACTGCATTTGAATTTAAATGTACCGCTTGGCCGTTAGAAAAGTGTGTTCTATACAGTATGAATGTGAGCAGTATGAATGGAACTCGGACGTACTACATCTGCCATTTTGTCACGATCAGGTGTCCTACCTGCATCAGTTCACTCCTATTCATACATTCTCTCGCAGTGCATCATGGGATAGCGATGCGCACTTCAGAATCTCGCTGGAAGTAGTCGGTACTTATACTGTTTTTCGAATTCTATGAATTTGCACATACTACTCGGCTCACATACTGTTTATAGCATGCTATTTAGTATGGAAGTATGTGATTTCGGACGCAGCTAGTGCCTCTCATCATTGTCACTTCCAAAGCAGTGGACCAATCATTAGATGTGGGGCAACTGCTGCAAGTTGCAGTAGCAAGTTGGCATGACAGCTTATACGGTAAATCTATCCAAAAAACATTTCTTTTTTACTTTTTTAGATGCAAACACATATTCTGTGTGAATAGCTCTTACTGATACATAAAATAAGCAGCAATACAATGCATCCATCGATGAAAAGTATGCATATATCCTTGCATATCCTTGCTAATGTAACTTTTCTTTTTCTGAAGAGTAAATAAAACTTCTGTCATCCTTGTCTTTTCTGGCCCACAGTGCCTTGCATAAAGATTAAAATTCAAATGTATGTCTGCCAAAAAGTTTGGCACAATACTACATGAATCTTTGATATTTACAGCAATCTACCTTTATCATTTTGCTTGCATCTGATTGACAGATAAACCGCATGCTGGTTCTGTGTACTTTATTTGCCAAATGTTTGGCTTTTTGTAACCTAAAAAGGATCAACTTTATAATTCAAGAGTTTTCAGCTGAGTTTTTGCTTAATCTAAGCAATACAAGAATGTCCAGAATGAATAGTTGCATCATATTAAATCTGTGTTTGTTTCATTTTAGCTAAAATTGTGCTCCTTTGTGATCCATAAAATGTTCAATAGTAACTAGTGGCACTTTGACAGTCAAAACATATACACTCACCGGCCACTTTATTAGGTACACCTTACTAGTACTGGGTTGGACCCCTTTTTGCCTATAGAACTGCTTTAATCCTTCTTGACATAGATTCAACAAGGTACTGGAAATATTCCTCAGAGATTCTGGTTCATATTGACATGATAGCATCACACAGTTGCTGCAGATTTGTCAGCTGCACGTCCATGATGCGAATCTCCCGTTCCACCACATCCCAAAGCTGCTCTATTGGATTGAGTTCTGGTGACTGTGGAGGCCATTTGAGTACAGTGAACTCATTGTCATGTTCAGGAAACCAGTCTGAGATGATTCAAGCTTTATGACATGGCATGTTATCCTGCTGGCATGTTAACACTTTCTAACACTAACATCTTCTGATGGCTACACTGTGTTCACAAAGGAATGGACATGGTGAGCAACAATACTTACTTTAGGTAGGCTATGGCGTTGACACAATGCTCAATTGGTACTAATGGGCCCAAAGTGTGCCAAGAAAATATCCCACACACCATTACACCACCACCACCAGCCTGAACTGTGGCTGATTAGAAATTTGTGTTAATGAGCAATTAAACAGGTTTACCTAATAAAGTGGCCAGTATACAGGCAACAGCCAATACTCATGATACCTGATGGGGTCTTATGAACATATAATATATCTTCTAAATATAATTAACTAATGGTGAGTAAAATAACAGCAAAACTATAGGTGAACTATCCCTTTAAAGTCATTAAATTATAATTGGCTGTGTTTTTATTGTCCAAAAGAAGGAAAGATGCTGTTCAGAAGTGATTCCAGCATTATCATTCTTCAGTGTCATTACAGTTCTAGCTGTAGTGTACACTCAGACCTTCAGCAGCTGTTCTAAAAGTTCATCCCTTTACTTTATTGATTCATTTTCCATTCAGAGACAGTTTTCACCCTCATTGACTGCCACAAGAAACTGACAACAATTGCAGAAGAGTCCCTTACGATTGCTTAAAGGTGATCATCCATCCGTTCCTAAATGAATTATTGTGTTGTGCACTGAAAAGCTTTTGTCAGATGTGACATGGATTCCATTTGGTGGCGTCTCCCTCCGGCTCAACGCTGTCGCACTTTCATTATCTCTCACACCTGGCTTTAGAAAGGTCAGCCCTGTTGAAAAAGCCACCTTGGAGCATGTGATCAAAGCTGATTAATTGATAACACTCAAGAGACTGTGCTGTCACAATCCAATATCAAGCACAGGGCGTGATTTCAGATGGCCAGTGTAAAGGGTCACTCGAGGGTTACCGTTTCAACAGCAGTGTGTATGTGGAGATTGTTTTTCATTAATGGAGGTGAGATTAAAAATGCATTCTTTCTCAGACGATTCTAGATCAATGTACAAAGAATTATCTTTTGTTTTCTCATTAGGATTAGTTCACTTCCAGAATAAAAATGCCCTGATGTTTTACTTGCCTTCTTGATGTTAAAGTATTTGTTCATCCAAATATTTTAGTTCTGTTATTAATTACTCACCGTCATGCCCTTCCAAACCACTGAAGCTTTACTGGCACTGAGGAGAAGAACTGTTGTTATTTTTGCTTTAAGTACACACAAATTCTTGCCACATTTTCTGAATGAAGGCATATGGTTTGTTTTGAGGATTTTTTTTTGGTCATGTTGTTGGCTATGGAGAATAAGAGAGCTCTCAGTATTCATCTAAACTATATTAAATTGTGTTCTGAAAATGAACAGTGATTTCTTAGTTCTCAGGCGACTGGAGTGATATGAGTGTGAGTAGTTATTAGCATTATTAACATTTTTTCGGGTGAACTAACCCTTTCTTGTTTTATCTTTATTAAGTCAAAAACAAATGAAGATTTTTGAGGAAAACTTTTCATAATTTTAGCGCAATTTAATTTTCGTAATTGGCTCAGTGGTTAGCACTGTCACCGCACAGCAAGAAGGTCCTTGCTTCAAATCCCAGCTGGTTCTGTTGGCATTTCTGTGTGGAGTTTGCATGTTCTCCCCGTGTTGGCGTGGGTTTCCTCTGGGTGCTCTGGTTTCCCCCACAGTCCAAAGACCTGCGGTATAGGTGAATTGAATAAGCTAAATTGGCCATAGTGTATGTGTGTGCATGTGAGAGGATATTGTATGGGTGTTTCCCAGTACTGGGTTTCGGCTGTAAGGGCTTCCGCAGTGTAGAAAAAATGCTGGTTAAGATAGCAGCTTGTTCCGCTGGGGTGACCCCTGATGAATAAAGGAATTAAGCCGAAGGAAATTTAATGAATGAATGAAGATGAACGAAGATCTCAGGTGACTGGAATGACATGACTGTGAGTAATTATTAGCAATTTTTTTTCATTTTTGGGTGAACTAACCCTTTAATTTTTATTTAGTTTTATCTTTTTTAGGTTAAAAACAAATGAAGATTTTTGAGAAAAACATTTCATAATGTTTCTCTATAGAGTGGACTTCTACAGTGCTCAGTGGTTTGAACTTCAAACTTGCAGTTTCTATGTAGCTTCAAATGGCTTTCTGTGGTCTCAGCCAAGAAATAGATGTTGGTAATTTTCTTTTTTTTTTAAATATGTGTTTCTAACCACACATTTAAAACAGCTAATTTAACCAACGCATCTCAGAGTTCATGTTCAGTTCAGAGTTCTTATTCTTCATGTTTTCATCAAAAATCATAATATATTTTTGACTGAAAAAGGATCAATAACATATTCGTTCACGCAAAAATAAAAGTGTAAATGTACTCACTCTTTAGTCACCATCGAGTGGTTCTTAACCTTTTGAGTTTCTTTTTTCTGTTGAACACAAAAGTTAGAAACCTGTAATCATTAATAGAAGAAAAAGCAAATACTACAGAAGTTAAAGGTTACAGGTTTCTAACATTTTTCAAAATAACTTCTTTTATGTTCAACAGAAGAAATCATTTACTCATCATTCACTTGTAGCAAACCTTTGACTTTATTACTTCTGTTGAACACAGAATATGATCTTTTGAAACATGTTAGAAACCTGTAAACTTCCATTACATTTGTCTTTCTTTCTATAGAAGTCAATGGTACAGGTTTTCAGCATTTTTCAAAATATCATATTCTGTGTTCAACAGAAGAAATAAAGTCAAACAGGTTTGTGACAAATGAATAATGAACAGTGGTGGAAAGAGTACTGAAAAAGCATACTTAAGTACAAGCATCATTACTTGCCTAAAAATGTAGTGCAAGTAGAGTAAAAGTATTTGTTGTAAATATTACTCAAAGTAGACCTTTCAAAAATACACAAAAGTAGTGAGTAGCAAGTGTTACATTGTAAAAAGCTGATGCACTTACATGTCATTTGTGTAACATTCTGTAGTGCATTTAGGTATGGCTCAACAATGTCATAAGACAATAATATTAGGTTAGATTTAGGTTGTGACGTTAAGTGACCAAAATTCAATGTCTAGCCAGCGTCTAAGGGCAACGTTATTTTGATGTCCCATGATGACGTCAAATGACGTTGATATTTGGTTGATTTTAGGTTGTGTTAGAAATTGACAGAAATCCAACGTCAATCTTAAACCAACGTCTTATTGACGTCAAACATTTATTTGTCAGATATGGCAAATAAAGTCCAAGATCTGATAAACATCATAGTGGTAATGTCCACACAACATCAAGCTGTAACATTATTAGACGTTGATATTTGGTTGATTTTAGGTTGGACATTTTCTAATCCCTTTAGACAAGAAAAAATAATGTAGTGACTGCAGGTTGAAGGAAAGTAGTGGAGTAAAAGTACCAATACAGCGCTTAAAATATACTTTCAAGAGTTCACACTTAGCTGACGATTGATTATAAAGCTTGTTTGGCATGCTGCCCTGGGAGAGAGCCCTGAGCTCATAAGATTGTCCCTGCCATTTGCAAGGCCAGGGGAGTTTGAGCTCAGGTAGATATTGAGAACTCCCCTGCTGTAGTAGCTAATGAACAGATAGTGATTGCTCTTAAGAGATAATTTCTTACTAGGAGCACGTCTATGGTGCCGATTTGGATTAGTCAATTAACCTAAGTTGCATGTTTTTGGAGAGTGGAAGGAACCCAAGGAAAACCCACGTGAGCACGGGGAGAACGTGTAAACTCAGCACAGAAACGTCGGCTGGCTTGGTAAGGACTAGAACCGGTGACGTTCATGCTGTAAGGCAACAGTGCTAACCACTGGGCCACTGTGCCACCCATCTAAGAATGGAGGAGGATTAGGGGTGGAAGGGGGGATTCTTCAAAACGAAGATGGCTGTTATATGGAACTTGGTGTATTTACAGTGGCTTAGGAATCGTCTGATTGGTGAATCATAAATTGAATAATGCGGGACCGGCCACAAGCAATCAAAAGCATCCTCTCGGAATTAGTTTTCTAATAAACTTCATGAAGAGAGAGAGTAAAAGTGCACATTTTTAAAACTACTCCGTAAATTACAATTCCTGAGAAAAACTACTCAATTACAGTAGTTTGGGCATTTATAATTTGTTACTTCACACCACTGATGATGAGTGAATAAAGTAGTATTGAGTGAACTATCCCTTTAGCATCTTAGATGACGAGGTTAAGTAAATGATTAGAATTTTTGTATTATTCTGAAAGTGAACTGATTCTTTAAGATTATTATTTTTTAAACACACTTCTATTACTGTTGGTGGCATGAGCTATTTTTCAGTCTGGCTTGTATGCAGAATCTGTTCACAGATGCGGCGAGAATCATTCTGGTATAGCTTTGCGACTCCCTGCAACGAATCAAATCTAGAGAGGCTTAACGATTCTTACACCTGCCCTTTAGTGGTGGCTGAATTTATTGGACCATATTGTCTTATAAACGCGTGGACGTGGTTCCTCTGATACAGATGATTTATCTAAATGCGCTCTGCCTGTCGTTCTGGCAAAGGCAGCATTTTAACTCTCACAGCTGCTTGATTTATTCCAAAGGAAATAGGCTTCGACTAACCAGCTCAGTCATTATTTGCCGTTACTAATGATCTCATTTGGAGGCAACCGCGTGCTTGGTTCTGTTTCATTTCTCCTGGCTGAAATAATCCAGCATTTTAAAACAGAGCTGGCACTTCTGCAGAGATGTGTCCATTTTGTGATGTGTCTGCCGTTAAATGACATTGAGACTAGCCATCAAAATGCATTTCTACAGGTGGCTTTCCAGGCTTGTTTTCATCGAACTTGGCAAAGTCGTGCTGTGCATTCATGAAAATACATTACATGCTAGGGCTGGAGAGATACATTCTGTTGCTCTCATTTGGACCACATTTGGGAGGCGTCATGACATGGATGTTCTGAAATGCATTTCTTATTTGATAATACATTTTAGGATCGTTAAATCAACCTATAAAAACAGCAAGTGACAGCATATGCTACTGTAATGAATGCAAGAATACATTATGTTGGTCAAAAAGAACAACATATTTAAATTTGATTAATTTTCTTTTTGGCTTTGTCCCTTTATTAATCAGGGGTCGCCACCGCGGAATGAACTGCCAACTTCTCCAGCATATGTTTTATGCAGCGGATGCCCTTCCACCTGCAACCCATTACTGGGAAACACCCAATTCACCTGTACTGCTTGTCTTTGGATTTGTGGGGGTAACCGGAGCACCCGGAGGAAACCCACCAGACACGGGGAGAACATGCAAACTTCACACAGAAATGCCAACTGACCCAGCCGAGGCTCGAACCAGCGACCTTCTTGCTGTGAGGCGACAGTGCTACCCACTGCGCCACCAATGTGCCCTTTATTTATATTTTAAATAAATGCTATTCTTTTATTCGTCCAAAAAATTTATAATGTTCTTCATAAAAATATTTAGCTGCAAATTAGCATATCTGAAAGATTTCTAAGTAGGGCTGGGCCAATAAAACGGTATCGATATTTATTGACCGAACACTACGATAAAACGATAAAAAAGTTCAGTATGAAGTTTCGTTATGAAGCGCTATAGCTTTATTAAAATATGGCTGCTGAGCACGCGCCTTGGAAGGAATGCCAATAAGCTTAGGGTTATTTCCAATCAAGGGAAATAAGGAAATGGTGAAGGAAATCCATGCACTCTTGCTTTACTCGTGCTTTTAGACGCAACATGAGAACGGACTTCAGTTGGGTTTCACCACCTCAATTCAAAATAACAACAAACGCGAAAATGAGTGCCGTGACCAGGGAGTAAAGCAGTGAAGAGATTGTAAATAAAAAAGGATGTAAGGATGTCACCAGAGTGGCTTTTTGGTTTCTTTTCTTTTGCATCCCAGCCACTAGCTTCTCATCTAAAAGACTTCTTAGCATAGGGGGTAATGTAGTCATCCGAATTCACAATTATATAAAGTGTTTAATGTTGCAGTATGTATTTGAATAATGATAGTTAGGTCCTTTACTTGCAAGCTCACATTTGATTATCATAATTTGTTTTGTTTACAAGTTTGTGGTTTACTGTATCATTATTATAGACAACTTACAGATGTTGATCTACCTTAAAGTTTGCTTTGATTGTTTAGTATTTACACTTTATCATTGCACACACTTTGTAACATTTTATTTATTAAGTTTGAGTCTCTTTAGCACTTATGTTTATTTTATTATAAGACATAAGAGATGAGATATTTTTGTCAATTTTGTTTTTGACGATTAAAAATATTTGCCTTAGTAATGTCAGTAAATTTAAAATAAAATGGTTAAATAAATAAACAAATTCTAATATACCTAAATAGATTGTAAAAAAATATTCAATAATTATGGAAAGATATTAAACATTTTATTGTAATATTTTTTT
>CAIGQZ010032903.1:7020619-7033978 GCA_903798205.1 Danio tinwini | reverse complement strand
TCTGTCTGTCTGTCTGTCTGTCTGTCTGTCTGTCTGTCTGTCTGTCTGTCTAAACTGTCTGTTTAAACTTTCAGAGTGACTTTTAGCAATACTCAGATTGTTGTATTGGCAGTGGTTGTTCATTACAGCAACAGAGGCTTGAAGACTTAATAGGCGATTTATTTTCAAACATCAACATTTTGATTTAAAACAACTTTTTTGATTTAGTAGCTAATGTATATGAATTTGCACAGTCTCATTCATACAATTTAGTACTATTTGCTTATCCCTAATGATGGTTGGGTTTAGGGGTGGGGTTGGGGTCATATGAATTAGCTACTAAACTTACAAAACGTAAAATAGTTAAATTTCCTTGTGAGATTAGACTGATTTCAAGAGTTCACACTTAGCTGATGATTGATTATAAGCAAATTTGGCATGCTGTCCTGGGAGAGAGCGCTAAGCTCATAAGACCCTCAAGGGGCTTCCTCCCGTTGCAAGGCGAGAGGGGAGTTTAAGCTCAGGTAGATCTCGAGAACTCCCCAGTCATAGTTGCTGAAGAGCAGATAGTAGTTTCACTTTAGAGAGATGAGTACTAGGTAGGAGCAAGTCTATGGTGTTGTTTGGATTAGTAAAACTTAGGTTGCATGTTTTTGATCGCTGTAAGGAATCTGGGGAATCCGGGGGAAACCCACATGAGCACGGGGAGAACGTACAAACTCCACACAGTAATGTCTGCTGGTTTGGTAAAGCCTGGAACCAGAGACGTTCTTGCTGTTAGGCAACAGTGCTAGGCACTGGGCCACTGTGTCACCCATCTAGGAAGGAGGAGGAGTAGGGGTGGAAGGGGGGATTCTTCAAAGCGAAGATAGCGGTGATACGTATTTCAGGGTACTTGTAGTAGCTTAGGAATTGTCTGATTGGTGCATTGTGAATTGGATAATGCGGGTCCAGCCACTAGCAATCATAAGCACGTGATCCTCTCGAAATTACTTTATAAAAAAACTTCACTTATTCGGCCTACCACATTCAATTTTGTGACTATTAATATTATTATCACTATCTTAGGTGATGTTAAGTTTCTTTTTAATGCTTCTAATAACAAGTTTTAAAGTTTTAATCAGTTTATTAAGTATTAAGGAGTTTAATAACTGATAAAATTCAGTCTTATTAGGTACACCTTACTAGTACCCGGTTGGACCCTCTTTTGCCTTCAGAACTGCCTTATTCCTTCGTAGATTCAACAAGGTGAATTTTGAACAAGCCATTTGAGTACAGGGAACTCACGGTCATGTTCAAGAAACCAGTCTGAGATGATTCACGCTTTATGACATGGTGCGTTATCCTGCTGGAAGTAGCCATCAGAAGGTGGGTACACTGTGGTCATAAAGGGATAGACATTGTCAGCAACAATACTCAGGAAGGCTGTGGCATTGACACAATGCTCAATTGGTACTAATGTGCCCAAAGTGGGCCAATAAAATATCCCCCCTGTTCAAAGTCACTTAAATCAGCTTTCATCCATACATTTTGAAGCTTGGTTTGATCTGCAACGGTCTACATGCCTAAATGCATTGAGTTGCTGCCATGTGTTTGGCTGATTAGACATTTGCATTAACAAGCAGTTGGGCAGGTGTAACTAATAAAGTGGCTGGTGAGTGTATGACTATAATATGGCTATTTCTCACTTTTGATTTTAATGTGTTTACTAATGTTTACTAATGATGCTTATTGTAAATTGTTATCTTTTGTATTTTATCATGTTATTATACCTGTTAAAGTAATCTTTCTTGCACATGTCAATGTCATAATAATTCCCTATATTGTTATAAAAGCTTCAGTGTCTAATCACAGGAAGAAAATATGATACCACATTCTAGATGCTTTATCCCTCAGTGCTCTTCGCACAATTTGACCTTCAATTTACAGTGTGAAGACTGAACTGAGAATATCCTAAGACTCATTTGACTGTACTGCTGAAAGTTTTTCTTTTCTTTTTCTTTTTCTTTTCCTTAATGTTGCCCCCGATGTAAAATAACAGGTCACCTGTGAGCCCGAAAGTGCAGCTCTGTAAAAAAAGTGCTCCCTTCAGGCTAGCAGAATATAATAACATTTCTACGATGTTTTGAATGAGCAGCTACTGTTGCTGCAGGGACACATTTATGCCAGACTCAGTCAGAGCAATGTGATAAACACTTTCACCTGCAGCCATCATTTGCAAGTCAGGTTCCTGCGCGGTTCCCACCCCACGAGCAAACCGGGGCTTCTGGGTGAACGCTAAATGAAGAATTTGCGCATATCGACACGACTCAAAACTTCGACAGGAACAGGAGGGAGGGTGCGGGACCAAACCACAGCATGCGGGATGTTCTGAGAACGCCGTCGTTAACATTTAATGAACACCTCCATAAATTTTTATCATACCCTTCCTGCTGGCAGATTACATTCAAACAATAGCTGCTTTCCTGCGCCGTAAGCTCACCCAAGAGAACAAATATGATTAAAGCCGAGCCTCCTTCCCCCACTTTATCTACTTTTATTTATTTATTTTCACACTTATTGTTATTATCGCCTTCATCCCACCAGAATATCTTTTGCACACCCCTCCCACTGTTTGATTTCCTTGAGGACTTTCACATTAGCTCAGTCCCGATGAGGGTTTCATCTCTGACACTCAGCACCTTGTTTAATTGGCTATATCTTAAACAAATTGGTCCACTGGGAGATCGTGTTTAGTTTGTAATATCTTAGATTTGATAACTTGTCACCTGTAATTTGAGAGAAGATTGATAGGAGGCGACAGCAGGTGATTTAAGGCGCTCTGATGGACCGTCTGCTGGAGAAATCTGCCGTTTCTTCTCATTAGCGTGTGAAAGATGCACCGGGGTTTTGGGGCTCACAACAACTCTTGACAGAGAAATAATAAGATTCCTGTCAGCTTTGCAGATAGTAGTTGTTTATAGGTTTGCCGCCACTTAACCTTTTAAGATGATAACACCCTCGATTATGGGAGGCAAATCACAGCAGTCTTATCTGTCAAAACGCTTGGCCCCTTTTTGTGTTCTTGACAAGATTTGCCCAATGTCATTGTTATTTTTGATAGTTTGCCTGAAGTAATGGAGAATGAAATATCAGAGGTAGTGGAGAATGCATTAGAAATGGCCCACAGGGCCCAGCCTCAATTTCCTCTTTGATTACAGCATTGTCTGGACTTAATGTGCTACCAAAAATGAATAGGCTCACTACTTCAAATTTGGAGAGAGGACAACATTATCAGCATCCTAAACATAGCCTCTTTGCTAATAGCATTTTCAGTGAGCCAGATGTAGCTTTATGGGATGTGTTTTTAATGATGATGCACTGTCGGATTTAAGAGGTTTATTCACCCAAAAACTAAAACTCTGCCATCATTCATTCAGCCTCATGTTTTTTTTGTTATTATTGTAACATAATTGTATCATTTAAATATTATGTTGCTGTTTCTAGCTGCATTATCAATACAGTTATCAGAAAAGTTGCAAAAATCATTAAGGATAAAAGTTTTGCAGTCCTCTTTGTATTGGACAAAAAGTGTTATGCACAACACTAAAAAAAAAGTCTATATACTGTACAGTAGGTAATATGTAAAAGTGGCCATCGATTAAACATTAGTTGTGCACCCCCCATCCACCCTGCCCCTTATTATTAAGTGGATCTGAGTTGGAGAGTGACACAGGAATGGATTTTTTCAAAGCTTTCCCATCCCAATCTCACACACACACACACACACACACAAACACTAGGCATGGGCCGGTATAATATTTTACTGGTATGATAACCTTGGATAAAAATATCATGGTTTGACGGTGACCCTAAAATATGCACTTTTGTGCACAACTTCATTCACTTTATACCTAACACAACTACAGAAGATACAAATACAAGACACACTGCAACTAAATCTCATATTAACCAAAAAATCATGTTTTAATGAATTTATTACACGCAGTATCACATATTTGCAATAGGCATGCAATCTATTCATTTGCATAAATATATATTTTATTCTCTTTTTTGATTTCTTTTAATTAGTAACTAACTTTTGTAGTTTTGCAGTAATAATTAATAGCTTACCAACTGTGTAGTTGCAATAATTACCAGACGGAAAACCGCTCCATTGTTTCGTAATTGCACCATTATTAGCAAGCACACTGTTGCGTCTCTTAGCTTTTTCGGCCCCAGGAAATATACAGAAGTTCTGTTTAACAGCAAGATGTAGTCATAGACATGCATTGCTCAAATATAATTGTGTTTTTAAATGAGACTTTAAACTCGCAAGCGGATATCACAGCAGAATGTCCAGTGTCGTTGCATGCATATGAATAAAGTTCAAGCTGGCGCACACTGATTCACTGGCAAGCAGAATAATAATAACAATAATAATAGTAACACTAATAAAATGCTCATTCACATCCGGTATACAAATAGGAATGAGAGTAAACATGTTTTATCAAGCCATGCCTAAAACATCACACACTGAGAGTTTTTGCCTGCCAGCAGAGAAAATATCAGGTGTATTTTGGGCGAAAAAAAGTCAAGATGATATCCCTTCTAAATGAGAGATGCTCCAGCCGCTTTATCTAACAGGTTTGTCCTCGGGTATCAACATGACACCATGTGTTTCCACTATCACAGCTTTATGGTCAGCGCGAGTTAGTCAAGTCACTCGCTTGTCAGCTTGTCAGTCACGTATGGTTTTCAGTGGAAGTAGGTCATGGAAGTACAGTGGTTAAGTCTGCTTACAGGAAAGCCGGCGCATTTTGTTTCCTGCTTCGCAACAAACACTGCATGTAAATGAGCGCGTTCATGGCGGGCCGATGCATCTGAGATATCTCCTTTATGAAACTCCAGCGTGGCGCGATTGTGATGTAAAAATAAACAGCCATCTCTTTTGGCGCGAATCACACTGCGTTCAGGGCCCTCTCCCGGCTTTCATTGTAGCAGCGCAGAGCCTCAAAGTGTCGCTGCAATCATTTTTGTATATCCACAGTAGCATTCTATTTCATGGATTGCAAACAGATGGCAGAGGCATTGAAGTGGAGTGTTTGCATATGCAAAGAGCATCATTCCAACATCAGAATGGAATGGGGAGGAATATATATACGGATATGCCTCCCCTCTGTATATGTGTGTGTTGTGTTGTGTTGTGTGTTGTGTTGTGTTGGAAGTCAGACAGCTTTCTTTGTGTCTAAAAAATGCGCCTGGAAGCGATGATAACAAACTTTTTCATTCTCCTCAAAAAAGGCGGTAATGCAGTTTCCTGGTAATAACATTTTTAGTGTCATCTAAACTCTTTATGCCAGCATTTAAAAAAAAAGTCTGGCTTGGCCATACAAAATGACAATCCCTAATGAACACAATTTCATTTCATTGTGGACGTATTATTAGTGTTGTGATTGTAATATCCAATCCTAGAAGACTGACCAGCATTTTTAATAAATATTTCAGCCTCAAAGTTAAACTTTCTCTAATTTTGCTGCTTTTTATGTCATTACAAATAGCACAGTTTATGCAAAAAGTCATACATTCTTTGTTAATACTTCAAGCCTTCAAAATTGAAACTTTAAATTGACATTTTTTTCAGGCTTGGAATGTGGAGCAAATAAACACCTTTTCAAGAGTTTACACTTAGCTGATGATTGATTATATAGCAAGTTTGGCATGCTGTCCTGGGAAAGAGCCCTGAGCTCATAAGATCCTCGAGCCCTGGGCTCCCTCCCGTTTGCAGGGCGAGAGGGAAGCTTTGAACTCGAGATTTCCCCCTTTTTTTGATAAGAGCTGATGACAGAAAATGATTGCTAAAGAAGAGATATGCTGTTGGATGAGAGTTTTACTGTAGTGCTAAATTTAGATTGATCAATTAACTTGTAGTTCATGTTTTTAGAATGTGGGAGGAAACCGGAGAACCCGGGGGAAACCCACACGAGCACGGGAAGAACATGCTAACTTCACACAGAAACGACAGCCGGCCTGTTAAAGGACTAGAGCCGGTGACGTTCTTGCTGTGAGGCAAGAGTGTTAATCACTGGGCCACCGTGCCTTCCCATGAAGGGAAAGGTGGAGAATTAGGGGTGGAAGGGGGGATTCTTCAAATTGAAAATGACTGTAGTGAGAAACCCTGGCTTTTTATAGTGGGTTAGGAATCGTCTGATTGGTGGATCATACGTAGTTAATGCAGAACCAGCCGTGTTTAATCATAATCACGTGATCCTCTCGAAATTTGTTTATAAATAAACTTCACTTCTGCTTTTGAGCACTGCAGGCCAAACAGATTGTATTGTCATTCATTCATTCATTCATTCATTTTCCTTCAGCTTTGTTCCTTATTCAGCCGCAGAGGAATGAACCACCAACTATACCAGCATATCTTTTACAAAGCGAATACCCTTCCAGCTGCAAACCAGAGCTGGGAAACACCCATACACTCTCGCATTCACACACACACACTTATACACTATGCCCAATTTAGTTTACCTAATTCACTTACACCCCATGTCTTTGGACTGTGGGAGAAACCAGGCACTCAGAAGAAATCCACAGGGAGAACTCTCACATGGTCACCCACTGAAGGTTGCTGCCAGAAGTGGTGTTAGTGAGACCAGCAGGGGGCGCTCAACCTGCAGTCTGTGTAGGTGCCCCACTATATTGACTCTATACTGCTTAGTGAGCGCCGTCTTTCGGATGAGATGTTAAACTGTGGTCCTGACCCTCTGTGGTCATTAAAAATCCAAGGATGTCTTTCGAAAAACATAGAGGTTTAACCCTGGCATGCTTGCGAAATTTTCCTACTGGCTTCTGTCCATCACAGCCTCCTAAACATCCCCATATCATAATTGGCTTCATCACTCTGTCTCTTCTCCACCAATCAGCTGGTGTGTGGTGTCCAGTTTGGCGCAATACGGCTGCCGTCGCGTCATCCAGTTGGATGCTGCACACTGGTGGTGGATGAGGAGATCACCCCCAAAAATGTGTAAAGTGCTTTGAGTGTCCAGAAAAGAGCTATATAAATGTAATATATTATTATTATTATTATTATTATTATTATTATTATTATTATTATGCAAACTCCACACAGAAATGCCAACTGGCCTAGACGGGATTCGAACCAGTGACCTTCTTGCTGTGCTAACCCGATTATATTGTTTTATTTATTAAAAAACAACATCCCATTACATTTAAAAACTTTGATTTAAAGGGTTAGAACCTTAAAATGAATCACCTTTTGGTAGTTGTCATAAGGCCTGATGCTGGTAAAGAAATGGTACATCAGTGAAAGTGTAAGCAATCAGTAGACCCACACGAAATTTGAGCATGCAGAATTCTACAAATTTTTAGCCCATCATTGATTCTGTTTATTTACTTAAGTAAATGTGTGTAAATGTATATTTATTCAGTTTTTAAATTAATTTCATTATTATTATTATTGACTAATATGAAATTATTCATATGATTTATTTACAATACAGTTTGTAAAGTAATATTTTCTGTCATTTAGTAGACATGTTTTATTAGAGACTTGCTTTGTTTACCAAATAAAGTGGATCTAATTGGATTTGCAATGTAAACATTAAATGAAAGTTAAAAATATATACATTTTTATTTAATATATTAAGGTTTTAGTTATGATACTGCCAAAATCATTCTGCATAAATCTGCAGATTTTTAACAAAATTCTCTGCAGAAAAAGCCAAAAAAGTCAGCAGATTCTGTCTGGCCCTAGTAATCAGTGACTGCAGGAGAGTCTGAAATAAACTTTTGGTGAACTCTTAAGTTTCATTGTCAACTCAAAAAGAGCTGTCACCTAGTTTATAGTTTATGTTGTTTATTAAAAGAACATTATATTCGACAACTGTATATTAACTAATTAATGTAAACACTTGTTAATTACCCTTCCTACTCCTACATCTTTTTTTACTATGATTGTAATGTGATAATCTTTGGTAAAGCTGCTCTGGAACAATAATTATTGTGTAAAGCTCTATACAAAACACTTAAAATAAAATGCAAGACAACTTTTGGGAATTTTTTGTGGATTTTATATGGAAAAGAGCAGCTGCCGGAACATCTTTCTTGTGTTTCACAGAATAAAGTAACTCAAGCAGGTCTGCAATGACATAAGGCTGAGTAAACGATGACAGAATTGTCATTTCGGGTGACCTGACCCTTTAATACACTTTGCTGTCATGTGGAAAAAGTGGCTGTTATCTTGTGTCACAGTGCAATAGCTACAGTACTCACACACTTATTGACTGGCCAGTGTGGCCAAAACTCCTTGGCAAACAGAGGCATCATGGGCGTTTAGAGAATCAGCCGGCTCCTCCTCTCTTTATGTTTGCATTGGGTATTCTTAAGATGACGCTTATCGTTTTTCATTCTGTCTGTCTATATGAATTACCTCTGAAACAAATTGCTGAAAGCCATTTTGCGAATGCTGTCTGAACAATGGATGTTAATGCTGTGACTATAAAGGAGCACTTACCGAAATGCTGTTGGCATTTGCCATTGCATTTCAACCCAAGGCCAAAGGAATCATAAAAATCTATGCAGAGGGTGTCTGGAGTCTTTGATGACTTCGAGTTCCTGGAATGACTGCCGAATCGGACTGGCACTTTCTGACAGCTCAAATATGCTAATGGCAGTGGGTCATTTTGCACACATTTGTTGAGCATGGAGCGTTTAGGCTCTTGTAATATTAACGCAGGACGAGGCTGCACAATGCCATCAGTTCAATTAAAGCTCAATTAGCTTCAGTGCGAGAATGAGGGTGTTCGCTCGCTCATTTAAAAGACATAGAGGGCGTTTGGGGGGGATTACAGAACAACCCTGTCGTAGCCTTCACGCCAAGAATGATTTATGTTTAAGCAAAACTCATTCTCATATGAAAAGAAGGTTATGGGGCGAATTGCTGAGATAATTAAAACCGGTCTCGGAGTCGTTTAGTGGAACTTTTTACTTTGATAGATGTGGACTGTGGTACTGCTTGATGACCGTGCTCATCTGTACACTGCTAGGGGAGTTACTTAGAAAAATTTAAAGCAAAAGTGTATGCCAGAATTCAAATTGTGCCATTATTTACTCAACTTCGTGTCGATCCAAACCGTTAAGATTTCCATTCATCTTTGTAACACAGATTAAGATTTCTCATTCCATTGTAAATCTATTAAACTTAAACATCTGATGTATCAAAAAGTTCATAGAGGGAAACTCTCAAAGTTTTAAATGACATGAATGCGGGTAATTGATGACAGAATTTTCTTTTTTTGGGTGAACTATGACCTTTTTTATTAATAATTGTATTAATCACTTGTGTCAGGGTCAATAAGTATCGCTTTAATAGCAATAGAGAAGAGAAAAGGTTACTTTACAAACATGGCAGCAGTTCAAAGGTCCAAAGTGAGAAAGAAAGACAGAGATGCAGACAGTGAGAGAAAGAGCTTCCATTTTCTCCCTAGCAGTGAAATAGTGTCTTCTGGTTCTGCTGTACTTCAGTGTCAGTAAAAACTGTCCAGCAAATTTGCATGCAGTAAATTGTGCACAGTTGTCTGCTTTTTAAGTAGTTAGAGCATTTTAATTTCTCGCCCTCACCTGGTTCGAATAGTATTCTACCACGACATAGCGCATATGAGATAAATGATGTCAGTACGTAATAACCAGTGATGATCTATTAATGAGCCAAATTGTCCACTACTGCATCGCAGTGCATCGAAAAAACAATTAATTTTGACACCCCTACCAAATAAGAAACTAAACCTGCCACATCTACTAAAACTGGTGAATGTCTTAATGAGTTATATTTTTGGTGTATTAAAATAGTTTATTTATACAGGGATTACGTAAATGGCTCTCTACATGAATGGAATCATGTAAATTGGTTCACTTGATTTGTTCAAAATGCTGATTTATTCAGAAATGCAGCCTTCCTGTTGCTTACTATTTTCGTTTGACAAAATAGACAATATTGTTTCTAAACTAACATAATTCCATCTTGTGCAAAACCTAACAAAGAAATTTTCTAAATTAAATTAACTTATACATTAAACTAAATTAGTTTAACTTTTTTTTTTAAAGTTACTTTGACTTAATGAAAAAGAGTTATGGTGATGCAAACTGATTATAAACTGATTATATTAAGCAAACTCAAGCCCAATGATTTATGAATTAATTAATTATGTTTTTTGTGTTAACTCTAATGCTAGAAGCAAAACAGGTCATTTGTTATATAGTTGTTTGGACTTGTTCTATTAACTGAACTCATACCGATTTGATAACTGAACTTAAAATAAACTTAACTAGCTTAAAATTATATCAACACAAATAATATATGTCTATATGACTCTCTCTCTCTCTCTCTCTCTCTCTCTCTCTCTCTCTCTCTCTCTCTTATTTTTATATTTTTATTTATATATAACCTTGTAAAATTCTTTGTTTCAAAACTTAAATGGTTTGCCACAATTGCTTTCCTCAGAGAAAGCAATTGTCTGAGTCTGAGTTAACTTAAGTTATCAGGTTTTACAGTGTATGTAAAAAAGTTTATTAACAGTTTTTGTATGTTGTGATTCACAGTTTTTTTTTGTTTGTTTGTTTATTTATGGTTATAAATTGCATTACTTTTGATGTTGAAAATTCAACTGTGCAGTTTAACAAAGTGACTTTTATTGACATTTTAGTAATTTGAAAGAATATATTGTATAATAAATAATATATGTATAGATAATTAAGTATGCAAAAAAACATAAAATATAGTGCCAGTTTATTGCCAGGATTGGACAGAATCAGACGTCGAAATGAGACAGATTCAGCTCCACATGAGGTTATTAATTATCAAATGATATAAATATTATGAACGTAAACATTAAGTGAGCAGGTTACATTGTAACCGTGTGTCCTAACAACACGCTTTGTAACGAGATACGCAGTGATGAGCAGTTTGACTGTTTGCACCAGACGAAACACGACAGAAATTTAAATACAGCCATTCAGAAGCACAGAATATGCACTCACTCATGAAACGGTAAGGTTTAGAATCTATTCAAACTCACAATGTTAGCATTTAGCACTGAATAAAGCACACAAAGTCTACCCAAGGTGATCACTGTGATAGGTTTCACATGTCCAGCTGTGAAAATTGGAGCCATTTCATATATATTAATGTGAGGTGTTGGTTAGAAACAAAACTCCTTTTAATATGGAAAATATTCCCTCTATCGTGTGTCATTGCTTTTATTTAGAACACAGTTTTAAATCACTCGCTCCTGTACTTAATCTGGCATCATGCGCATGCGTTTATTTTGATCCAGGAGTGCAATACCTAGTTCAACCACTGGGTGTCAAACTTACATACTGCACCTTTAAAAATCCAACCCAGACAATATATCACTTCAAACTATTAAACATGTCAATAAAAGTTACTTTTACTAACTTTTCAACATCAAATGTCTCTGGAGGAAAAATCAAGTTCCCATTGTACAATTCAAATGCATAAATGAATGAAAAAAACAGTAATCATAAAATACAGAAAATTGTTAATTTACAGATATTTTTTACAGCACACACTTTCTGAACTGTTGTATAAAATCAATATAACTATTGTGGTACTTGAGACAAAAAACAGCCTCATATATAATATAAGTTTGATAGTGAATTTGATTTTTCATTATCCTCTGCTGTAAACCCTTGTGCATTATGCAATATAAAAACCTGGAGATGTTGCGTTTTGGTTCACTGCATATAAAAGAGTAGCTTGTTAGTGTTGTTGGAAAGCTGCAGTGTCTTAAAAACAGCTCAACTGATGTAATGCTTCTGAAAGATGCAGATATGTGCTTCCTTATCACGGCATGTGCAAAGTTCTTCACACAGTACTCCTCAAAGTACAGCATCCTACATATGCTAATGTCCAAAAAATGGCAATGCAATGATTCTTTTTGTTAAAAGGTTGCTCTGCAGAGGTGCCATATCTGTCTTTTAAAATCCATTTAACATTTAAATAGTTTTAAAAGTAGAAGTATTTTCCTGACAAACAGCAAACGCTCTTTTTTTTTTTTTTTTTTTACCTACAAGGAGCTGGGGATGGCTTTAAAGAGCAGGCAAAAGAGAAACTCATTTTCCATGACTTTCATTTTCTTGCACAGTCATAAAATGGGACAAGAAATGACTGGCTTTCTTTCTCCCCTCTATTTCCCCCTTCAATTTATATATTAAAAATGCATATTTTAAAATTAAAAATAAGGCAACACGGTGGGTCAGTGGGTAGCGCTCTCGCCTCACAGCAAGAAGGTCGCAGGTTCGAGCCTTGGCTGGGTCAGTTGGCTTTCTGTGTGGAGTTTGCATGTTCTCCCCATGTTTGTGTGGATTTCCTGCTTCGGTTTCCCCCACAAGTCCAAAGACAAGCGCTTTAGGTGAGCTAAATTGGGTAAGCTAAATTGTCTGTAGTGTGTTTGTTTGAATGGAAGTGTATGGGTGTACATTTGCTGGATAGGTTGGCGGTTCATTCCCCTCATTAATAAAGGGACTAAGCCGAAAAGAAAATGAGTGAATGAAATTGAGAATAAAATTATTACTATGATTATTCTGATTGTTGTTGTTATAAATAATAATTCAAATGTGTATACATATAATTAAAAATAAACACAAATATAAAAATTGTACATACAAATATATAGAATAAAACAAAATTTTTAATTTTAATTTTTTTATAGAATATAGAATAATATTGAATTAAAATAGCTTATGTACTAGTCTAATTAAATAATAATAATAATAATAATAATAATTATTATTATTATTATTATTATTATTATATAGAATAAAAAACTGCAAAAACATCAATGTATTTTTGAAGGCAGAACAATAAAAAAAAGTTAATATAATAGTTTAATTTAAAAATAATAAATAATAATAATAATAATATAGAATAAGAAAGAGCAAAAACATTTTTATAATACAGAATAATAAAAAGTGGTAATAGTTATTGTAAAAGTTTAATTGAATAATAATAATAATATAATTACAGTTGGGTAGCTGTGGATCACTTTGAAGAACAAGCTAAGAGAAAATATTTTCCCTGACTTAAATCTAAAAAATTTATATAATAATAATAATAATGAAGGGGCATCACGGTGGTGCAATGGGTAGCTCGATTGCCTCACAGCAAGAAGGTCACTGGTTTGAGCCTTGACTGGGTCAGTTGGCAGTTCTGTGTGGATGTTCTCCCAGTGCTCACGTGGGTTGCTACGGTTTTCCCCACAGTCCAGACATGTGGTATAGGTGAATTGAATAAGCTAAAAATGTCTGTATAGTGTGTGTGTGTGTGTGTGTGTGTGTGTGTGTGTGTGTGTGTGTGTG
>CAIGQZ010032903.1:7003019-7018948 GCA_903798205.1 Danio tinwini | reverse complement strand
TGTGTGTGTGTGTGTGTGTGTGTGTGTGTGTGTGTGTGTGTGTGTGTGTGTGTGTTTATTTATATGTAAATAAATATTAGGGATGCATGATATATCTACGGCCATATCTTTATCGGCTGATAAATGCTATTTTTAATGTTATCGTTATTGATCCAATATCAAAATGAAAATCTTTTCTAAATTAAAACATACTATCTGTATTTAGCTTTTTTTTCTGCTTGTACAGTGGCTCTGAACTGTCAAAAACACCTCTCAAAATGCATTTTTAGACATTACATATTTCTACAGATGTACAGTACTGTAACATGTTTTATTCAATAACATTTGAGCTGGTTTCATTTTTTTGTTCTTTAATTTTTATTTTTTTAACATATTTATTTAACTTTGTTAATAAATCCCATTTTGTTATTTAACCTATTATTTGTTATATGTTATATGTTAATTATTATATGCTAATTTGCTATGCAAAGAAAAGGAATTAATTTATTTTTGGAATGCTATTCTATTTTTGCTATTCACATCACAAGATCAGTTCATACTTTTATGAAGTTTTTTGAATAAAATCAGTTGTTCACCTTATACAAATATATTATTTTGAACTATTTATATTTATCATGTTGGAATATCTAATCAATTCCATGCATGTTCAATAAAAAAGGTCAGGCGAGAGTTTTCTTTAATGTCAAACACATTGGTAATTTATTAGATACAACTGAATGTTTCGATGAACAGAATTCTGGTATCCCCAAGCAATGCAAGAATTACATTCAGGAGGTGTGCAACAACTTTTATTTCCTGATTAGAGCTTTTATACTCAGCTGATATTAACAGGTGGAGTTTAGTGAAATTAGTCACTTGTCAATCATTCTCCAGTCCTCCATTGGCCGCACTCATACATACATCCTCTTTTTCTACTAATTCTCCGCACAAAAGCACAAGACTTCTCAACTGCAAATTCTGTGTTCATTTTCAACCCATCTCTGCTCTGCTTACAAGACGTTTCATAATTTTAGACAATCAGGCCTTTGCATTTCTATCAGCTTTATCTACTCAAGGTAAGTAATGTATTAAAAAACTTAAACAATAAATACATAATACAGTAAACCATTTTATTATTACTTTTGTTATTATAATATAAAATATAATATATAACTGTATATTATATTATATTATGTTATTATATTGGCGACGCAGTGGCACAGTAGGTAGTGCTGTCGCCTCACAGTAAGAACGTCGCTGGGTCACAGGTTCGAACCTCGGCTGGGTCAGTTGGCGTTTCTGTGTGGATCCTCTGGGTGCTCTGGTTTCCCCCACAGTCCAAAGACTTGTGGTACAGGTGAATTGAGTAGGCTAAATTGTCCGTAGTGTATGTGTGTGGATGTTTCCCAGAGATGGGTTGCGGCTGGAAGGGCATCCGCTGCATAAAATTGTGTTGGATAAGTTAGCGGTTCATTCTGCTGTGGCGACCCCAGATTAATAAAGGGACTAAGCCGACAAGAAAATGAATATTATTATATTATATTTAAAAAGGCAGCTTTAATGAAAGCATATAGGGAGTATGCGCTCAGTCCTAAACAATAGATATCATTGAACCGTTCCTTGACTCTAGACTCCTATTAAATTAGCAACCCATTTAAGATTTTTTTAGAAAACTTTTAGAATTCCCCCAGGCAAAAATCAGACATTTCCATAGGCGAAAAGCCAGAAGGCTAGAGCTGGGAAGAATCTATATTGTATTATTCCCGCATCTCAGCACTCTTCACTCTTCACAGTACTAGTGCAACTTCATTTCCAGCCGCTGGACTCCAGCTCCAGCCGTGTAATTTAGCTGGAGATGGAGCTGCGTAATGATCTCCCCGGCGAGGTGAGTTCAGGAGGAACCTCTGACACTGGAGATTGCTGTAACATTTAAGCCTGTGAGATTGCCTGCAGATCCCCTGTGTGGATTCACATTCTGCACGTTTACCACTTTTATTCATTGGGTTTTTTTGTAGTGCGCAGCTCTCCTTTATTAGTAAGGCTGCAGTCGTTGTTAGTGAGCCTTCATTTGCTTCAAGGGTCTGGAGACACTGTAAAATAATGATTTCAAAACCTACATTTGTGAAAGCTGTGTAATTGGGATGAAGTCGATTTTTAGCTGGAGCTCAGATTATGTTCTTAGGTGAAATAACAATGGTTATGAAACCCACAGGTTTTTGAATTAATCCACTTTGTATGGTTTATTTCAGATAACATCTGGAGCAACGTTCTTATTAATGTACTCTATATGTCGGTCTGTAAGATTTGTCTGCACTAAATTTCCCCCAACAAAACTGTGTTTTTGTTATATTACATTACTGTTATGTGATGGACGCTGACAATAGAGTTGAGGATCCAAATGCAGGTTTATTCAAGAGAATTATCATACACACAATGGTCAGAGCAGGAGAAAATGGGTACATGTAGGGAAATCCACAGTGTAAACAGGTGAATGGTCAGTTCTGGCAGCAAGCAATGAAAACAAACAGACAAAGCTAGGGTCAAACTAGGCAAGGCAAGGGAAACACATCGTAAAGTTCACCAAACAGTTTACAAGACCCAGCCCAGATGTGTGTGTACAGATGTGGCTACTGAGAATGCTTGAGTAAATGTACGTGACCACACGCAATGCTGCAGTACTTCGCGGTACAATACAAAATGATCTAACACAGGAAAGACATGACCAGCAGGGAGCATTTATGTATCCTAGTGAACATACTGAGCTGATATACTGTAGCAGCGCACAGACGGAAAAGCAAAGGAAATTATATAGGCTAATCATGATTGTCTCATCAATAGTATTATGTGATTTTTATGATGGTTTGTCTGCTGAAAACTACATTTTCACAATGTTGTGGATTAACTAACAATCACAATTTAAAAACGTAGCTCTGACTAGCCTCCAACTTGAGTGATGCTAGGCTTTTGAATGTTATTTCTGTAGAAGCATAAAAATAAATGCCTCAATAAAAAATATAATAAAAAGAATTTCACCGCGAGCAAATGAACTCCTGTAAAGTTATTTTTTTATAATTTCATATCAGCTTATGCATTCAAGTCCTGCTGTGCTCTCGGTGTTCTGCGCATTTTGAGTCGCTCAGCAGTGGGTGGAGTCTCACTGTACCTGCAAAGTGGTTGTGGTGTTTATATAGTCCTTGAATCAGTCTATAAATAGCTTCAGCTGTTTCTGTTTGCAATCAGTGGAAAACAGGAACCGGTGTGTGCGAGGTGCAGGCTGGGAGTTGCAGTTCTTTAGTGTGGCGTGTGTAGTTCTCCAACGATCCGCAAGGATTAGAACGCTCAAGATTGTGACAATTACATTTAGGGATGTTTTTTTGCCTTCGAGTCCGAGTCATTTGATTTTTTAGTATCTACCGATAGCGTTTGCCAGTTTGCTATGGCAATGTTGTCGTCATCAACTTTATAATACCTCCAGATCGCAGACATACTCGTGCTTTCCGATTCAAGCTGCTTCCGTGTTCTACTTTGCAGGCATTTAACCAATAGCGTCTCTGCAACAAAGTGATGTCAGGTTGCATGCGTTGCCTTTTCTGTGTGAAGTAAAGAAAGAAGTCTAACTCTGTGCCACCGCATAACTATACAGGTGCAATCAGAATTATTCAACCCCCTGATTTATTAGCCCCCCTGTTTATTTTTTTCCCCAATTTCTGTTTAACGGAGAGAACATTTTTTCAACACATTTCTAAACATAATAGTTTTAATAACTCATCTTTAATAACTGATTGATTTTATCTTTGACGTGATGACAGTAAATAATATTTGACTAGATATTTTTCAAGACACTTCTATACAGCTTAAAGTGACATTTAAAGGCTTAACTAGGTTAATCGGGTTAACTAGCCAGGTTAGGGTAATTAGGCAAGTTATTGTATAATGATGGTTTGTTCTGTAGACTATGGAAAAAATAAATAGCTTAAAGGGGTTAATAATTTTGACCTTAAAATGGGTTTTAAAAATTAAAAACTGCTTTTATTCTAGCCAAAATAAAACAAATAAGACTTTCTCCAGAAGAAAAAAATATTATCAGACAAACTGTGAAAATTTCCTTGTTCTGTTAAACATCATTTGGGAAATATTTAAAAAAGAAAAAAAAATCTAAGGGGGTTCAATAATTCTGATTGCAACTGTAGATGTGTTAAGAAATAATGAGAACATATACATATATATATCCGAGTCCTGATCGGGAGGTAACGTCTGATTCAGATCAAGTCTGAAACCACTTGATCGTGCCCGATTTCCAATCACGTGATCAGATTTGGACATCCCTAATTACATTACATTACATTACATTGCTTTACTCACCCCCCTAGAGCAATTTTCTTATTTACTTAACCGTTTTCTCTGCTGATGATTTTTGTTTTATCATATTATTCCATTTTATCCATTTTTAAATATGATGATAATGAGTTCAAGATTAATATGCACCTTGAATGTTATCATCATTAAAGCAAATGAGGGGCATTTTAAATTGCAATTGTATAGTTTGTTTGTTATTCATTTAAGTGGAGCAAACGTCTTATTAGTATTATAGGTTTATGAGATTGTTGTTTTGTGCTGATACAATTCATATTATATTATATTATATTATATTATATTATATTATATTATATTATATTATATTATATTATATTATATTATATTATTTATTTTTTGAATTTATTTTAAATGAATTGTATTTTAAATCTATTTATTTATTTATTTATTTGTTTATGTTTTGTCTAAATTTTTCTCTAATAATATAACACAAAAAAATTATTTTCAGACTTTTTGTTTTTTTTTTGCTGTTACACCTTGAAAGACGTGTGATTTATTTATACTTATTTGAGCCACAGATGTTTGAATACCCCGGTCTGGCCATAAGAGGAATGAGATATTAATGAGATGAGGGAAAAGAAAGAGGAAAAGCGCTTTTGAGCTACAGCTGTGCTCACTGTCGGCCCATCTGAATCATTGAAGCAGAAGTCTATTCTCTGGGTGATTACTGGACAAGCATTTATTTCAAACAGTTCAGGCTGTTTTCCTAACCTGAATCCTGCACTCTATTGTTCATACTCGTCGCTCTACACTAATTAATTTGTGCAAAAACAGTTGGTGTCCTCATTATTTCACAGACTTTCTTGCACATTTTGATTTACAAGACCTCTATCTGCATAAATGGACAAGCGCACATTAATTTAGCAGGGCCAGTTGCCAATTCAAAACATTTATTTAGCAAAGGTCTCAAAAAAAGGCAAGAAGGCACTTTTACTTGAACTGTGCTTTTGATCAGAGCAGAGAGGCCTTTAAACTAGTACTTCTGACCCCAGCAGCGCAATACAACAGCATAATTATATCATTAATTGGAAGAAAAAAGTCTCTTCACCTGCTTTTATTAACATGCTTGGTGACTGGGAATAATTTTACTATCCAATTAGATGCTTTTTTACACATGGCCAGTTGTCTTTCTCTGGTAATGAAGTGGATTAGTGTGTAGACATGTGTCCTGCCGTTTGTTGATGATGTTTGCTGTGCCTCCTACAGTCATGCTCAGATGCACAGCAGCACACGGTTCAACTTAGCAGATGCCCAAACTTAGCACAAAATCTAGTGCTGGCTTCTTTAGTGTCATGAAATCCCCTCTTTCAGTTAAAAGCTAACTTGAAATCTTTTAAAAATGCAACTTAAAGGTGCTGTATGTAAGTTTTTGACTCTTCTAAAGCATAAAAATACCATAATATGTGTGCAGATATTTAAGAAACATCCCAAGTGAACATACTTGTTTAACTGAAAAACAATGCTGAAGTCAGATATTCTGCTTTGAAAATGCTAGAATGCTGTTTTTGTTTAGGTAAATTTAACCTGAACAATGCCAGTTTAGCCAATTATATTTTAGCACCTTGGGTTGCCTTGTTGGAAAACAGCATATTTCATTCGCTCATTCAGAAAGGCACTGAAAGCATGCGTCTGTGCTGAAAATGCAACCTCCAGTGGACAGTATCAGACGTCGAAATGAGACAGATTCAGTTCTACATGAGGTTATTAATTAGCAAATGATATAAATATTACGAACGTAAACATTAAGTGAGCAGGTTACATTGTAACCGCGTGTCCTAACAACACGCTTTGTGACGAGATATGCAGTGATGAGCAATTTGACTGTTTGCACCAGACGAAACACGACAGAAATGTAAATACAGCCATTCAAAAGCACAGAATATGCACTCACTTATGAAACGGTAAGGTTTATAATTTATTTAATACATGTTAACCCTCTTTAACATCATTAAATGTAGATGCTGAATCGCTCATATGTGTTCAGTTCTAAAGTTCAATTTCAAATGATTTATTGTATTTTCAAGATCTGAGGTGAACTGTCTGCTGCTGCTTTCAGTATATGGCAATAAATGTCATGTAAAATGGCATTCAAACTCACATTGTTATCATTTAGCACTGAATAAAGCAGACAAGGTTTACCTGAGGTGATCACTGTCATAGGTTTCTGTTGTTCAGCTGTGAGAAATAGAAGCCGTTTCTAATATATCAATTTGAGGTGTTGGTTAGAAACAAAACTCCTTTTAATATAGAAAATATTCCCTCTATCACGTGTTGTTGCTTTTTTTTAGAACACAGTTTAAATCACTCGCTCCTGTACTCAATCTGGCAACCCGCGGTTGCGTTTCTTTTGATTCAGTAGTGCAATACCTAGTTTAACCACTGGGTGTCAAACTTACATACTGCACCTTTAAGGGAATAAATCACCCAAAAATGAAAATTGCCCTATAGTTTAGTCACTGGGCGGGATGGTGGCTCAGTGGTTAGCAATGTCGCCACACAAAAAGCAGTCTGCTGGTTCGTGTTCCAGCTCCCCCAGTTAGTATTTCTGTGTGGAGTTTGCATGTTCTCACCCTGTTCGTGTGGGTTTTCTCAGGGTGCTCCAGTTTCCCCCACAGCCCAAAAACATGTGCTACAGATGAATTGAATACATTAAATAATGTATGAGTGCGTATGTGAATGAGAGATAGAGCTTGGATCGAGCCCAAAATATTTAACCCGACCCTACCTGAGCCTGTGCACCTTGTGTCCGAGCCCAATCCTGTCCGACACATTAAATTTAATTATGCACCCGAGCCCAATTTAAACCTGACTATTTTCTTAATACATGCTGCGAGTTACAATTTTGAGTTGTTTGAACTACAGAAATTAGTTTAGATTTATCTTACTTCACTCACAGGGTTTTGACAAAAGAGGACATTGAAGGGTGACTATTGTACTTTCTGCATACCTGTCAACCCTCCCGTTTTTGCCAGGATTCTCCCGTTTTTTTATCATTCTATCCCGCTATTATCCCATTTAAGCATTTTCCCGTGTCTTTCTATAAAAACTGAAAGTAGCATCAAAGTCAGTCTTTAATGTGATATAGTCTAATTGCAGCTGTTCAAGAGAATTATGCTTTCGCTTTATTTTAGCATGAACCCATGTGGAAATAAATATAATAATGGCCGCATTCACTATGCAACCTCTGAATCAGTCAATTCATGTAACGCCTGTTTCACACCACATGCGTAGGAAGTTAATGCGGGCCTTAGTGCAGAGGAAAAGTAAAAATAAAAAGTGTATTTATATAGAAAGATAGATCGATCTGTGAACATGCTGCTTCTGCTCTGCATAAATGCTGCGCACAGGTGACTGACAGACACGCTCTAATTAAAAACAATGTTCTCAGATTAGCTTCTGTACATGCGATTTGACAATGAGCGAAAGTGGACGCTTTGGGGTGTGTTTTAAAACAGACAAATATACTTATTATTATGTAAACATGTCTGCCTTGTGTATTTTATTTCAAACACAAATAATTTTGTCTTAAATAAGCACAAACAGTATGAAAGTAATCGAATGCTTTCATTATAGATTTGTGTTTAGCTCTCCATGCAATTAGGCTTATTAAGTAATGACAAAAAAACCCCCACAAATGCTTGATCACGACACGGCACGACCCAGCCTGAAGATAGTGGCAGGAAATATTGTCTGGGCTCGGGCTTGAGCTTAGGCTTGGGCAGAGTATCTAAACTCTAATAAGAGAGTGTGGGGTTTTCCCAGTACTGGGTTGCAGCTGGAAGGGCATCCAGTGCATAAAACATATGTTTGAATAGTTGACGATTCATTCCACGGTGGCAACCCCTGATAAATAAGAGACTAAGCTTGAAAGAAAAATGAACGAAAGTGAATGAATAATTGAGTTTACTCACCCTCAAGCTATCTACAGTGGATTTGACTTTCTTCTTTCAGACAAACAGAATCGGAGGTAGTCTTCCATGCTGTATAATGGTTTTGGGTGGTGGCTTTTATTTGGAAGCTTTCAAAAGTGCATAAATCCATTGTAAAAATAGCTTATATATGGGCAGGAGGGTACACATGTCTTATGTAGTGGATTGATATTTTTTTGAAAAAAGAAATTATCATTCTGTGGTGGCCGAATGTTTTTGTGACTCAGTGTCGACTGAAAACTGTCTTTTGAAAATTATGACATATTTTTGGTCATGTGACCCTTTTTGCTAAAAGGGTGTACAACATTGTTCAACAGATGTTTGGATTTTCTACATTTGGACAGCATTGTTAAAGAATACTGTCAGTTTGTACATACTCCAGACTGCTTTTCTTTAAAGAACACACACTGTTTACTCAGAGCTTCTGTTTTGGCACATTTCCCAATCGATATTCTTGCTTACTTTTACAACTTTATACCCCTGTGTTACTCACAGCAACAACTCCACCTCACTGTCGGTACGTTTAAAAACGCACTGCTTTTTTGACGTATTGCCACAATGTCTGAAAAGAAAAAAAAAAAGTATCTTACAACTTAACGCATGCACAGTTCAAGAACAAAAGCATTTTCAGACATTTCAGTGCAGGTGACCAAAGTTTATTGAAAACAATGTTGGACGTGGAACGTTTTAGGCGAATAGATCATTTTCAAATTTATCCGGCTTAGAGTTTGCATGTTCTCTCCATTATGGCATGGGTTTTCTCTGGGTGCTCCTGTTAGAGCACAGTCCAAAGACATGCGTAGGTGAATTGGGTAAGCTAAATTGTCAGTAGTGTATGTGTGGGAATGAGTGTGTATGGGTGTTTCCCAGTGCTGCGTTGCGGCTGGAAGGGCATCTGTTGTGTAAAACATGTGCTGGATAAATGGGCAGTTCATTCAATGAATGAATGAATTAATGAATTTATCCGGATTACTGTAGATGTACACAGAGTGCGAATTACAAGGGGGTCTGGGGTGGAAGGACCTAATTAACGCTTGATCCCCCCCCTGAAGGACATCAAAACAAGATGTATGGGGGTCAGCCCTTTAATAGTAAGAAATAGCTTTCCTCAATATTAGCTTTCCTAAATATTGATAATTAAAAATGTTTAATACAAATATACATTTGACCCCCTGCCATAACAGTTCAGACCACTGTGATGCATTCAATCGCACCAATCAATGGTTGGAAAATATAATTAAACAGTCAGAAACTGGCAGTTCTATAGCACTGATTGACCTCTTAAGTATTTACAAAATCTGTTTCTTGTCAAATAGGTGTTTATATTTAGATGTAGTCTAAAAAAATAAAATTTTGACACATAATGTGTATAGTTTGACGTACAGTAACCTCTAAAATATTCACTAAATATCCCTAGAAACAGTGAAAACATATGTTTCATTAATAAATTAGATGCAATTTAAATGCGTTCATAAAGTTGATTCACTGAAGCATGTATTACCAAACTACTACGCAAAAATAGTTGACGCCCCTCCTCCCCCTGATCGTTAATGTATAGTTCCACACTGGATGTACAGTAGCCTTAAGTCCTGTCTATTTGTCCATCTGTCTTTTTTTTGTCTTTATTTATTGGTATGAATATATGGACAGTGTATATACATTGTCAAGATATAATACATCTTGATTCTCCACTGTCTGTCTTTTAGTCCCTCACATTTTCAAAACATGTGGTCATGTGCTTCTTCTTCTGAGTGAAATACCAAGCTTCTTTAAAGTTTACAGCCAGATCTCTGCTTGTCTTTCATCTTGATTGACACAGAGAACTGAAAAGGTCACCTTGTGTCAACAGCGGCGTCTCTGGCTTTCTGGAAATCTATCGTTCCTCTTTTTTCCACTGGGATATGGGAAATCACTCACCTGTCTGAACCGTGGGTCACACGGATCGGGATAAGTTGTTTTGATGGGGGATATCTGGGACTCAGAATACGGACCTAACTGCCTGGGTTGTGTAGGGCTGTGTTTATTGTTCAGTCATTTTTGTTACAAAGCAATGCGAGTGTCAGTCGATAAGATGAGCTTGCGGGAAGGGAATGCTAAGCAATTCGAGAGGTGTTGGAGGTGGTGGAGATTTGTGGCTCTTTGACTTGAGGAAAGATTTCCGAGGATCTGCATCACATGGCATTATAAGGGTTAGTGTGATTTCACTCAAATAGGACATGTTCTTGAATCCACATCTGTGTTGATCCTGGAACAACATTCCTATCAGCCAATCTGATTTGAGGGATATGTTTGCAGTATTTTAATTTAAAGGGCACCTATTTTACCTTATTTTCAAGATTTAAGATAAGTCGTTTGTGTCTCCAGATTGTGTCTAAAGTAACAATCAGACAGTCAAAATACCCATCAGATTATTTATTATACCTTTATGAACCTGGGGTATTTGAGATGTTAGGACATTGTAGCTGTTTTTGTTGTCTGTGCCTTTAATGCAAATAAGCTGGTTCTCCCCGCCCACTGCTTCCATGTGCGCATCAGATCCATAAAGATCGCTCTGATGGGTGTAGCCTTGCACCTGCTGCGTCTCATGTAGATAAACAGTACAGTGAAAGACAACAATAAAGCAGATCACCCTTACTACAGTTGCAACCACACGCAAACGTTTAGATTTGCACCTTTTTTGCTCAGCAAACGTGACATGATAAACATTAATATACACTGCTGTATGGATATCCATTATGCTATTGTACAAAATAAACCTTTATATCACTCCAGAATGACTGTGGACACACTATACCTACACACGGTTCTGTCCAAACAGCTTCCAAAAGTTGATTTTTATCATAGATGCCTTTTAAGTTTAGGCTTACAGTAAGCTTATGTGCTTCTACATCATTGTTATCCAACTATTATTCCCCTCTAATTTTTTAGGGGGGGGAATTACGTTTAGGTTTAGGGTAGGCCCACACAAAATATTGTTTCAACATCATTTTGACAATGTGTACATTCGCAATAGTCACATTGCAGAATACATTGTGTTGATTTGGTATTATACAGTAGTAGATCAGCAATGAAGACTACAGTGTTATTTTTGCATTTTACATTACATTTGATTATTCAATTATTGTAATATCTGACTCTTGTTTGACTCTCTGGGAAACCTCTCTGCTAATTAGTTTGATTGACTCCAATACAAGATTATCCCAATCAATCTAAATGAATGATTTCATTTCATATCCAGCTATTCAAGTCATCTGCTGAAATTGTATTCATATTGCAATATTTATTGCAGAAAGATAAAATACTGCAATGTCAGTTTTGTCCAATATTGTGCAGCCCTATTTTAGGGCTAGGGATTAGGTATGGATTACATATTCGAATAAGAATATTTCAGGATCAACAAACAGTTTCAAGCCTCTAGTTAGTTGTATTGAGAAACCTCAACCTCTATAGCTATTTATGACCACTGTTTAGTCATATTACACATTAAAGTGAATCTTTTACAACATCATGGTGTAATTACAGTCTGTGAACTTGCTGAATCCCAGACATCAATATTATAATCATTTATAAGGTGGAATTACTGCCTGACCATCATGATTTTTATTGGTATTTCAGCACACTGTGAGTACATTGGTGCTATTTATATTTATTGTATTGCATTTATCAAATTTGCATTTGGACACAGAAACTGTAATGTGTGACATCAGACTGAACAAGCAGATTGTTTTCTGTCTGAAACTAATGCAGTTTCTTACGTGACCAACAATAAACCTGAACAATACATCTGGCTTTTTACACCTCATCCAACGCACTTGCATCTCAAATGCAAGGTAAGTGGGCTCTGTTCAGATGTGAAGATCCATTATAAGTGAAAAGGTGGAACTCAGAATAAGGATTTCCCTATGATTTATTTAATGAAAGGCTTTTGTGTAGGTCACAGCAGAAACGGGGCATATTGCACATTTGCAGCTTTGTCCAATTCATATTGAATGCCCAGGGGAAACCCATTGATTGACAGCTCCTTTGATAGCTCAGTGAACAGGGTGTGCTTTTAAAGGATGAAAGAGTTTCACTTCACCCCAGAGAAATAAACTTTATTTTTTCTGATTTAAACTGCTTTATTGCAAAGTTCTCAACACTGAAGGGATGGCGCAAGTAGACAAATGGCATAACTTTTTGTTTTCATGTCAGTTTTAGGCAGATTTTTAATATTTAGATAACTGGAATATGTTTTACAAAATATTATTTCAGCTTTTCTACTTGTGCTGTGCAGCTGATAATCTAGATTGCCTCTATAATTCAGCTTGTTACTTCCCATTTCTTTTAATTGTTTGTGAAATGTATTGGGAGTTTTTGAATGAAAATGATTTGTACATATTTTTTATGCAACACCTGAGGAAAACTGAATGAGAATCACCAAAATTCCCACTATACAATATTACCACCATGCATGTCACAATTAGGATTGCAAAAATACAGGTAATTTTAAGTCCTGAAACTTTCTATGGGAATTAATGGAATCAATGAGAAAATATGTGAATTAACAGGAATATATGGGAATAAACTGGTGAATTTAGTAAATTGAAGCTTAGCCTAAAACAGGGTACTTCATTGTAATTGTACAAATATCTTACCTCATGCACAGATTTACTATTGAGTTACTGCACAAAAAATGATTTGAAGAAATGTTCATCTGTTTCAGTGTAAAAACATGGTATGGCGTGAGAGCATGAGAAAATGTGTTGAAAATGTTGAAATGTGTTTCAGAGCCTCTTTCACACACAGACTTTTCCATAAAATTGTCGGTTGTCACAAATTGTCATGTGTGAACAGGCCTTTTTTGAAATTCGTTCTAGCAATTTTTATTCCAGCAAAGAAAAGTTGTAACATTACCGGTAATTTGCCAGAATGCTGCTCTGTGTGAACACAGAAGGAAAATTTCCTGGAAAGAGTACGTTCATGTTTAGAACGGGCTGACGTGAGACCTCTACTCCAGCCAATCAGAACATTCAGTTTATGAAAATAAAAGCCTTCGAATATTTTTCCAGACACATTTAGCTGCTAGATGTTAATCAGATATATGTTTACCTTCAAGCTCTGCTTTAGTTGCTTGACGCTTGTTTACATTAAGGACTGCTCCGGTGAGCACCGGCACACACACATTATGTACATCTCGACATGTGAAAGTGTTCCTCCATGTTTTCTTCAAAGTTGTTCACAATACTTATCCATCCACATAAATTGTAATGTAGTCAAATGTGTAAACATTTAGCTGGGGTTCACGCTTCTGCGTTTGGACATCTCTGGAACAAAGCAGCTGCATGAATGCTAAAGCTTTAAATAAAAGGGAAATCATCAACAAAAGCCCAACCCCTTCTATGTTTACAAGTACACGCGCAGCTGTTTAGAGCTTATTTCTAATTAATGATGTCAGAATTTACCTGTATTTTCGAATGAATGTGTGAATGGTCTTTTCCAGAAAGATTCTAAAACATCATTGCCTGTGTGAACAGTGCTTTTTTAATTTACCGGTAAAGTCGTTCCGGAAATGTTCCTGATACTGTATTTACTGGTATCACTGTGAAACTTGAGACTCCTGTTATTGTGGTTTGAAATATATTGCTATATTTGATGAAATATTGAAATTTGTTCCAAAAGATTGCAACATCTATTTTAGCTAAACAAAACATTTTTCAGTTTGTTTATCCCACTTCAATTTTATTGCTGCTGAGCAATTAAATGAAACTGTAAAGCAACCAAATTGACCAACACATTAATGAATACCTTTCATAAATGTTGTAGGCACTGTTCTGCGATGCCACAATCTTTATTTTACTAACTTACTGCATGATAAATGGGAACCAGCTTACTGTACCAAAAATAAAACCTCAACACCACCATCTATGGTAGTGGACTATAAAGAAAATAATTTTAGAATAGTATTAAAAATGTATTTCATATTTATTCAAATAGTGTAATAAAATATTTGCAATAAACGAAATAGCTATCAATATAATATTGCCACAGAAAATATTGTAACACTGTAGTATATTGACATTTTCCACCACCCCTAGAGGTAAATATAGCAAATCTTGTGTGGGCTTACCATTTTGGTTATTGGCTGATATTAGGGATTTTCAATTTGAGTTTGTCAGTACAGGCAAAAATATGAACTTGAGCCCATCATAAAAACATTGTAAAATGATGTAAAACTTAGGGACATTTACTATTCATTCATTCATTCATTCATTTTCTTTTCGGCTTAGTCCCTTTATTAATCTGGGGTTGCCACAGCGGATTGAACTACCAACTTATCCAGCATATGTTTTATGCAGCGGATGCCCTTCCAGCTGCAACCATCACTGGGAAACATTCATACACACTCATTTACACACATACACTATGGACAATTTAGCTTACCCAATTCACTTATAGTGCATGTCGTTAAACTGTGGGGGAAACCTAAGCATTTGGAGGAATCCCACGCAATCACAGGGAAAACATGCAAACTCCACACAGAAATGTCAACTGACCCAGCCCAGAATCGAATCAGTGACCTTCTTGCTGTGAGGCGATTGTGCTATCCACTGCGCCATCGTGATGCCTGACATTTATATATAGTGATATTGTATGCAAGTTCCATGACTTCAAAAATACTTTTTAATAGATTTGATGGCAAAATATAATATTTGTTGCTGTAAGTAAGAGTCTGAGTACATATAATAAATAAAAAAGATTTTATGCATTCAACCGAATGATGATCAAATATTCTTCTGCCGTGTTCGTTTCAGAACTGTGAGCTGAGTTCAGCTGTAGACACAGTTGTTTCTCAAAGCAGACTTTCAGGTCCATTACTTTGAAGTTCTGCCTTTCGTTTGGGGAAACAATAAAAGTGCATGTCTGAAATGTGAGACTCAAAGAGAGCAGGGTCTCGCTCAGGCTAATTATCCCACATCCCACTTCTACATTGCGCTACCTGAACTTAGTTTCAGAAGGCTGGTAATAAAGTCCCTTTAAAAAAGAAAAACCTCTACCTTCACAGCAGCTCTTAGATTTTAGGGGCCGTCACTTCACAACAGCAGAAACTACAGTGAACTTTAGTACTGTATGCGGAAATATATCCTACTCCTGCACATTGATTCTCATCTTTGTGTAAACCTCCACCTTTCTAACAGGCAGAGCCGTTGTTTGACAGAGCAGACGTTTGGCAAATCCGTCACATTAGCAATATCTAAGTCAGGATTTCTATGGCTGTCTACAGGTGTGACTGGCACTGAGACTTGCATTGATATTGTGCTGTTTGCAAACACAAACTCATAGCTTTTCATTTTTATTGTTTTAGTGCCAGCAATGAGGAAATGCAGATGTATGCTATTTAAAAAGATAGTTCTACTAAAATGATTTACAATTAAGCAAAATACCGTATTGTCGAAACAGATTTTTAAAGTCTTTACATTGTGTTAATTTTAGTTGGTCTACAGTTAGTGTCTTTTCAGGTTAGTTTTTCTTTGTTTCCAATTTAACTTAATGGAGTTGTTCATAGTTATATGTTTATTTTTTTTTGTATTGTTTTATTTATTTACATTAATTCCTGTAGTTCTGATATAAGACTAATATATATATATATATATATATATATATATATAT
>CAIGQZ010032903.1:6967454-6997890 GCA_903798205.1 Danio tinwini | reverse complement strand
GTAAAGTGTGTGTGTGTGTGTGTGTGTGTGTGTGTGTGTGTGTGTGTGTGTGTGTGTGTGTGTGTGTGTGTGTGTGTGTGTGTGTGTGTGTGTGTGTGTGTGTGTGTGTGTGTGTGTGTGTGTGTGTGTGTGTGTGTGTGTGTGTGTGTGTGTGTGTGTGTGTGTAGTTTGATATCAAATCACCTTTTTTCACGCTTTATAGGAATTCATTAGGCATTGTGTAAATTAAGGTGACGACAGATTTAGGGGAGGAAAACAAGGACATCTTCACCCCTTCTTCTGCTATTTATCGTCTCAGCCCAATTCTCTCCAGCCTTGAGAAGGCTGTTCTGGCATGTTCCTTCACATTTCATCTGCAATTAACTGCAGGTCATGTACTTGAACATTATCTCTATTTGAGTCTCAGGGTTGATGCGCCACTGTAAAATGTAAAAACAGCTCCAAATATAGAAGCGTGTGTAGATTGTCATTGTGCACTGTGAACCTTTATAAATCTTGTTTTGAATATATTATGATCTCATTTTCACATTTTAGTAATTGCTTAGTTTGTCCATACTGCATATGCACATTTTTTTTTTTGCAACTTTGGGCACTTATTTGTGTTCCAGGAGATTTTAACTCAAACTTTGGTCACATTAAAACTTTTTTTAACAGTGCTATTATTTATTTGCTACTTTTTTAATGACTTGTGTTGCCATTCAAAAAAAAAAGGTCATTTATAAAAAAAAATCATTAAGTTTAAAACTATAATTATCCAAACATAAAGTGAAATAAACAAACCATTTCATTATTTATAGTATAAAAATGCTAGCTTAATTATGGCGAAATTGTGCAAGCTGAAAAGACACAGAAGTTGAGTATTATATTCCAAAAATGCCAAAATATTATTGTCATTATCATTATTTTTAAATACAGAATGATAATAAATACATTATATCTTGTAGATATTAGACATGCTTTGTGAACATTTAAAAAACTCTAAAGGAGTGCTGTATTTAGACAAAATAAACTAAAAAGAGTCTGTCATAAGGCCACAAATGCCCATAGTAGTAAAAAACACCCATATAAGATTCATTTTATTTACACAAGTAGGAAACATTCCTGTACTGGTGCTGGAGTACCATTCTTGTTGACCTGCCAGGGATGGGCCAATAACAATATTATATCGAATTGCCATAAAATTTATGTCAATAACAATGATAAGCTCTGGACGTTTTTAATGGACTCTCTAATTTGTGGCTTCAGTCATTGTTAGGGTACAGTGTAGGTATAGGTTTTAAATCTGGAAGCATTAACAACTTATTTTGAAATATATATCGTTATTGTTCAATATGGTAAATAATTATTGAGATTGCATTTTTGCCATATCACCCAGCCCGACCTGCCAGTGTTTTTAATGTTGAATGCAATTACATTCCTTACTTGTGTGAATCACACTGTTCATATTCATACATGCATACTGTAAATTCACTATTTTGGCTGGTATTTGTCCTTTCTTTTTTTTTCTTTTTTTTTTGCCTTGCTGCCGGACAAGCCAACAAGAAGTACCGTGGATCACATGGTAAGATATCTTAGAAAACCAAGTTACAGACCACAGAGTGGAAAACGTCTGTTTTTATCTTGTAAATGTCTGTTTTTGTCTCGTAAAACCTCCATTTCAACCTTAACACAAGGCTCAGGTCTCTTGTTTTTGTTTATAACTACAATTCATTTAATGGCTTTTTTTGCTCTATGGACAACAAGCATCAGGCTTTTGGTGTTCATAAAAGACGTTATTTGATCTACAAGCAGTTTAATGAAGTCATAATGAATGCTGAGGATTGCAGATTCTTGTAGGTTTTTTATAACATACCCATTCCACATTCGGCTCCCTCTTTAAAATGATAATTCACTCCTAAATTAGAAATGTTTTTTTTGTTTTTGTTGGTTATTTTTTTGTGTGATACCAGTGGCAAATGAATACATATAAAATAATGTGCCTAAACAATAATACTCTTAAAACGAGCCACAAAACCATAGTGGATGACATTAAAAATGCAAGTATATATAAAACATGGCAACATATACAACCCAGGTATATTACGGATACATACCCAGGTCTGCATTTCTGTGAAATACTTAATTGAAAGCATGTCTGCTCGCAGTTTTTTGCAAATCCACCAAAAGCCGCTCTGTATGCTTTTTGATGATCTCACATTTCTCTCGTGCAGCCTCTTATTGCATTAATCCACCAGAGGGTGCAATATACACTTCAGCTAACCAGGCCAACTTGCTCTGGACCCACCCACTCCATCCCTAAACCCAACCCACTCCCTTACCTAAACCCAAGTGTTTTTAAAAGCAATCTAGAAAAAGAAAAGCCATCGCAACCACATGATTCAGCTCAAACCCCATTGTCCCGGTCAAGTCAGTTCTGTGTCCCAAGTCCATTGGCGTACACAATGAGCTACTGGGCAAACTGGTAACACTGGTAAAAGCCCTCCATACTGAAGTAAGCAGTCAGCTGGTAGTGCTAAAAGAAACAGAGGCCATCAGTGGCGTCATACCACCCCGTAGCATTCATTTTACAGACTAAATGCAGCCACACGTACCTCTGGCTACATAATTTGCACTCTCCAGAATTGTTGACAGGGGTACGTATCCACAATGAGCCTGTGTTGAGCATATACTGTATAACAAATACTGTATAAGCCACCTAACTAACTACAAAAATTTAATTATAAATAACGACGGACTAATATCTTCTTATATGAATACATTCTACAATAATCTGTGTCCTTTTATTAGGATATTGCTCCATGTTTCTTTGTGAAATTGAAATATAACAAATATAAACTGAAATCTTAAAAGAAACCCTTAATTAAATAAGTTACACAAAATAAAGTCTCTTCAAACAAAGTAGGACTGTCTGTGCTCTTTTTGTTTAACATTTTGGAAACCACTGATTTTTAATCATGATCAAAACAAATTCACTCTGTGCCAGTAGGTGGCAATTATGAACAGCTATGATTTAGTTTTTCTTGGGTTACCGCTGTAAACAAAGCAGCACTGCATTTAGCACTTCACATAATTTAGCACATAATTAGCACTTCTTGTGTGTGCTGGCTCTTCTCGTTGAATCGCCTTCTTAGTTATAAGTAGGGCCAGACGGAATCTGCGGACGTTTTTTGCTATTTCTGCAGAGAATTTTGGTAAAAAATCTGCGGATTTCTGCGGAATTATTTTAGAAGTATCATAACTAAAACCTTAAAGTGTGAAATAAAAAATAGTATATTTTAAACTTTTATTTAATGTTTAAAATGCAAATCTAATTAGATTAACAGTAAATAGTTAACTGTAAGTAAATAAACTGAATTAATGATGGGCTAAAAATTTGCGGAAATCTGCGAAAAATCTGCTGAATTCTGCACGCGCAGATTCCGTGTGGGCCTAGTTATAAGTCTGCTTAATGACTAAATGCAAATGCTAATGTATTTACAAATGAATATTGGTAATAGGCAAGATAAACAGACTTACTGCATATCCTGTTTAAAAGGATAGAGTACGTAGTAGATTTCAATATAAATATTGCATTTTCACAGAATAGTATTAAGCATACATAACATTGCATCTATCATTCAATAACTTGCAGTGTTTGTTAGAAAAGTATATTCTACATAGCATGAATGTGAGTAATGTGAATGGAATTCGCACATACTGCATCTGCAACTTGTCATAATCACATGACCAGTCTGTGTCAGTTGCGTCACTTCACTCCCATTCATAAATTCCCTCCTGTGGCCTAATGCGATAGTTAAGTGTCCATTCGGTGTGCACTTAACAATCTCGTCGGGTACCACTTGTCTACTGTTTTTCATTGCTATGACTTTGGACATACTACTCGGCTTGCATAATGTTTTTCACATAGTATATAATATGGAAGTATACAATTTCGGACACAGCCATTGTGTCTGTTATGATTGTGCTGTAATTGTTCATTAGTGCTGTTGTTATTTTGTCTTTCCATTTCTTTTTCAACTGTGAAACAAACAATGGTTCAATCCTGACACCTTGTAGACAAACTAAGTATCGCAAAAACACATTTGCAAGCAGAATGTACATTACATACACTGATAGAAAATCAGGCTGCACTTGTACAGTACAGGTTTAACAATGGTTACAAAATGCAGTTTTATTTCTTGTGAGTTACTGGGTTGCTATATCATATATAAAAGTACATGTCCAGTCATTTACTACCTGTGCCTCTGATTTTAGTTTAGAGCTCAGGCATTTAAGTGGCACTAAAATCAAACTGAAACCAAAATCTGTGTTCTGATTAGGTCCAGTACATACCAAAGTCTACAACAAAAAAGTAAATGATCATGATTATCATTATGTCATAATTTAGTCATCCTAAACCTTTTTCCAAATCCAAAATAGGAAATATCCATTTAGTTCCGTATGAAGAAAGCCATTGATATAAACGATACTGTGCAAGTCAAAACATAATCTAAAATATTTACATCTGGGTTCATCACACGAAACCCATTGCAAGCTATTCAACAAAATATTCAACAAAAAGATTCCGCAGCCCAAGAACCACTATAAAACAATTATATGAGTTTGAGTCTCAGCCGAGATAACAAGCATAAAATAAGAATGAAAAAAGCAGATAACACAACTTAATATTCACAGTCTAATATAATTTACATAGATAAAAGATGAAGTTGAAGACCCCAAATGCCTTGAAAGTAGAAACTGGCATCTGGCTCATTTGTCCAACGGTGATCATGTGGTAAAAGGAGGGGAATTGCGTTTTTTTCCCCATCCCTGATGAATTTGGTCAGATTATTGCCTCCCATGGCCACAGGTGAGGCAACGTACTCACTGAAGCAGAAGTAAGCAATCGCAGGATCCCTAGAAACACACTTCACGCCTCGCATATGATCACACCGCATGATTTTCACTCTCGGTGCTCCAAAAGCAAATATGAGTCTTCCAATAATATCTTAATGTATTGCAAAGAGTTGCCCCATCTGCAAATACAGAGGGAGGGAGGGAGGCCCATGTGCTCCATGCAATCTGTTTCAGTCTCGGCTGTTATCAACAGGAAAGCCCGCTGGAGGTTTACTTACACGAAACGCGTTCCTGTTTACACTGTGTTCGAGATTTAGCTTGAATTAGCATTACATATGTGAGAAACCGCATGGCGCTTTTCAATGTTTTCACCTCTGTGAAATATTTGGATTGGTCCACACTTTGTTTGTATGTGGCAAAGAGAAAGTTAGCCTTATCTGTCGAGAAATATTTCAACCCTGCAGCATGGTTATATTTGCTGGAGATGTAGCCCAAAGTGCAAACATAAATCATAAAGTGAAATGCAATCTTTAGCAGTGACCTTTAATATTCTTTTTGTGAATATTAAAGGTCACTGACAATATTCAGATTAAAGCTCAGACAATTTTTCAATTAAGCTATTAAATTTGGTTCTCTCCGTCCTGAATATGTGGTTATGGCCTCTGTATGCTTCTTGACATATTTAATAAGTCACATCCGATGCGATCTGTAATTGGAGCGGCCCGTCCATTTTAAGACAGCGTTGCGTGAAGTTACTGACGAGTTCCAATTTTTTGACAGAAAGTGCAGCAGCTCCTTCATGCATTTCGTCAAATTCGACATCAAAGGACCCGATTCCGGCATTCGCCTTAGTTATTTAAATCCTCATTATCATATGATTTTAATATTTTAGATATTCTCCTAATTTTCCTCTGGAAAGAATGAAGCTGATTTAATAGGCAGTATTTAATTTTTCACTATTAGACAGGAGACGTGCTTGGGTCATTTTAAAAATGTAAAAAGCATATTTTCATGCAAGAATGATTTCCCATAACAGCCCGGAGGAGGGGGGTGGAGAGAAATCCCACAGTTTGGAGCATGTTACAGGACGACTGCCAAAAGATTCATTATTCAAAACATTCGGTGTCAGGCAAGCATAACACATAAAGAGAGCTCTGGCTTTTGTCTTTTTCAGAGTGGAAATGCCATAACACATGCCGGGGGGATTTAGGGTAGATCCCGCTGATAGATCTCTAATGTCAAATCTGTTGTTTTATGTTATTATGTAAATGCATTCATATTTGAGACATATGTAATTGATGACTAATTTAAACAAGCGGATGCATTGAGAATCATTGCTAAAAAAAGAAAAACTTTCCTAAGCCAGTCATACCCCGACAGACACACAACATCATAAGATGTTAATATTAGGTTGGATTTAGGTCATGACGTCAGGTGACCAAAATTCAATGTCTAGCCAGCTATGCTGAGTATGTTACTGAAAACAGTAACATACTTAGGGTGCAAATTACAGGGGGGTTTGGGGGTGTCAAATCCCCCTAATTAATGCTTGATCTCCCCCTAAAGGACATCAAAACAAGATGTATGGGGGGGGGGGGGTCCTGCCATTTAATAATTAAGAAATAGTTTGCTCTGACCTGTATCTTAAATAATATTCGTAATTAAAATAATAGATAACGTAAATATACATTTGACCACCCCTATCATGTGCATACCATTGTGAATGCATGTTTGAGGCAAAAAAAAAAAGAATTAAGCGCAGCAAATCAAGAGCATCAGCAGTGTTCACAAAATATGTTTCTTGTAAAATAGGCATTTGCACAATAGCTTTCCATAAAACTAGATGCATAGTTTGTATTTTATTATACACTTGCTTGCACATGAAAGTTAAACAGTAAAATATAAAATACATGCAGTCTTTAATGGTCATCCATTAATAGGTTTATTTCTTATCACAAATGTCATTGAGAACCACAATCTAGGTAACATTAGGCATAAATGAATCGTTTTGCTTCAAGACCTCAATGCACCATCAATAGCAGGATATTGTATTTTTCTGCGATACATATTGCAATATTGACTATAATTCCAGATGACTTGAATGGTTCTATTTGGAAAGAATTTGTAATTTCAGATTGATTGGGATGATTTTGCAGGCCAGTACATATGCATAAAATATAATAAGTCAATCACAAGCGTTGATAAATACAGTAGCAGAGATACAAATAAAATAAACAGAGCTTTCTGGCAGTCTAAAAGTATTCAGGCACATAAACTGAAGTTATCAAATGTAAAATAGCACTGTACGTCCTTATTAACCTTTTTTTTTCACAAACATATAAAAATTCTTGTGACAAACGCTTAAAACTGGAATACTTAGTTACAGACCTCAAAAACACATGCAAATTATAATATTTTTGGTAAATTTGTGGAGTCAATGCAAGGTGTAACGATAAATTGCATACTTTTTGTGGCTGTAACTGTGGCTCCTGGTCAATTATGATCCTGACTATACATTGCAGATTCTGCGATGTCTACTGTATTGCACATGCTCACTTGTGGTATTGATGCTGAAACGATATATTGTGCAGCCCTAAACAATAGTTAAAGTATCCGTTTTTTACCCTATATGTTTTTTACACCTAAAAAAGTGGCAGTTGACTAAAAATCAGCTAATAATATTCATTTATTGGGGATCAATTGGTGTGTCTGAAAGCCCAGCATAGACCTTGTTTAACTTTTTAAAAGGACATTAATTGTAGAGTCAAATATAACTAAAGTACTCTTGTTTTAACCTTGTCCCTATGGTAGATTCAGAAGCTCCGGCAGACCCCGTGGCTCCAGTGATTGTGATCCCACCCCGAAACACAACCGTTGTGGCTGGGATCAGCGAGGCCACGCTGGAGTGTGTAGCTAATGCACGGTGAGTACAGCTATATGGACACACACTGTTCCCAGCAGCACCACAGTTCATTTAATATTCATCCATCTCTAATGGGTTCACAACAATCAATATTCACACTGTCGTTCTCCATTTAACCTTCCTTTCAAAGCCATTAATATAGCTGTTGTTAAAAGTAACACTTTTTTTTACAAGAAGAGCTTGGGTTATATAATTGTTCCATGGATTTACATTAGTTTAAAGCATGATGAAACAACACTACTGCAGAAAGCTGGACAATCACTGAGCTAATATGGTCCAGTGAGATTGTAACTGTAACTGTGGTATTGTGTAAGAGTTGCATTGTATTAGGAATGTGCACATTAATTATGTTGCATTATTACTTAATACATTTACAGTTTCCTTTCTGAATATGTAAAATGAAACCTTTTAAAAACAAGGTGATGAAATGTTACAGATGTTACTGTTTTTGATTATAAACATGAATTTACACCTGCATCCCAACTCAAGCTACTGTCAATAGGCATCTCTATGAAATTAAGCATATATCATCAACTTGTGAAATCATTTCCTGTTTAGTCATTGTTTTGATGATGAAGAGTAATCTGATGATCAAACTGGAACTAACTTTCTTGCTTCTGCAACTTTTTAAGAAGCTTTAAACATAAGAAATCTGCTTTAAACATAAGAAAAGGGACAAAAAATGATGAATGGAAAGTTCAAAAGAAATCTACAACTCCAAATAAGAAAAAGTTGGGACAGCATGAAAACGCAAATTTAAAAAAAGAAAATTGTGGTTTCTAAATTTACTTTGATTTGTATTTTATTGCAGGCTCTACAACAAACATTATTGAATGTGTTCCTCCTGATTTTTATTGTTTTGTTTTTTGTCTTTTTTTTTTTTTTTCAAAGTAAACACCAATTTTGCCAATTTTATTCCAGTTTTGGTTCTTGCAACACATTTCAAATAAAGTTGTAACAGTAAAGCATTTACCACTTTGTAATGTTGCCATTCCTTTTCACAACACTTAAAATATGTTTAGGGACTGAAGACATCAAGTGATGAAGTGTTTCAGCTGTAATTGTGTCCCATTATTCCTGCAAACAAGTCTTAAGATGGGCAACAGTACAGGGTCTTAGTTGTTGCATTTTGCACTTCACAATGTGCCACACATTCTCTGTTAGAGACAGGTCAGTACTGCAGGCATGCCAGTCAAGTACCTGTATTCTCTTCCTTCACAGCCAGGATGTTGTAATGTGTGCAGAATGTGGTTTTGCATTGTCTTGTTGAAATATGCACGGGCATCACTGGAAAAGAAGGCAGCATATTGCTCTCCAAAATCTTTATGTACCTTTCAGCATTAATCACAGAAGTGCCAAGGGCACTGACACAACCCCATACCATGACAGACCCTGGCTTGTGAACTTGTTGCTGGTAACAATCAGGATGATCGTTTTCTTCTTTGGCCCAGAGTACACGGCATCCATTTCTCCTCAAAAATACCTGAAATACTGATTCATCTGACAACGATACGTGTTTCCACTTTGTGATGGTCCATCTCAGATGCCTCCGAGCCCAGAGAATTTGACAGCACTTCTGGACACTGTAAATATAGGGCTTCCTTTTGGCATAGTACAGTTTTCACTGGCATTTGTGGATGTAACTACGTTTTGTGGAAGTAGTAGTCCTGAGCCCATGTGGTGATATCGCTTAAAGATGAATGACGATTCTTGATGCAATGCCGTCAAATAAATTAAAAATTTAAGTTGTTCAGCTTAGGCTTGCTCTCTTGTCTTTGTGCACTGAAATTCCTCCAGATTATTTGAATATTTTAATTATGTTATGCACTGTTGAACGTGAAATATCAAATCATAATTACAATCACCTGTTGACATCGCCTGTTTTAAATCACATCATTATTTTACCAAATTACCTGATTATTAGCCCTAAACTGCTCCTGTCCAAACTTTTTTTGGATTGTGTTCCAGGTCTGAATGACAGGAAAGGATGAATAATTACAAATGAAATGAAGTTGACCAAACAAAACATGAAATATTTTACTGCGTGCAAAGAAAAGTCTAAGTTAATTTGGAAATCACTACTTTCTTTATTTATTTTGGTTTTCCATACACTCTCAGAAATAAAGGTACATGAGTTGTCACTGGGGTGGTACCTTTTCAAAAGGTACAAATTTGTACTTAAAAGGTCCATATTAATACCTCAAGGGTACATATTGTCACCTAAAAAGTACAAAAGTGTTCCCTTTTAAAACTTGTAGGTACTAATATATACTTTTGAGGTACCAATATGGACCCTTTAAGTACAATTGTGTACCTTTTGAAAAGGTACCACCCCAGTGACAGATCTCGTACCTTTATTTCTGAGAGTGTACTATCCCAACTTATTCTGATTTGGGGTTGTACTAACAAAATCTAAAAACTAAACAAAAATATAAAAAAATAAAAACATCTTTACTTTTACTTTTTAAAATGGCTGTCTTTTAAAAATTGCTATCTTTTAAATTGCTATTATTGGTGGTTCATTCCGCTGTGGCAACCCCAGATTAATAAATGGACTAAGCCAAAAAGAAAATGAATGAATGAATAATAAATCGCTATTAAGTTATTTCCATACTTTCAACAAAATCATACAGTACATACAGTATGTCACTCTTACTGTACATATCTAACTATAGTTAACATCAAATCTGCTGACTTTTTTATCACTCAAAAAGTGATATTTTGTCACTCTTGTTCTCCACACAGTCCGGTTGAGAAGCTGAGTTTGGTGTGGAGGAGAAATGGTGTGGAAGTGGCGAGTGGCGTGGGCTCCTTTGGCCGACGACTGACCATCATCAACCCAACGAGTACAGACGTGGGCATGTACGTGTGCGAGGCCTTGCTCTTGGACAGCAGCATAAAACCGGCAGAAGCCAGAGCATTCCTCTCCATCACAGGTAAAACACCTTGTCCAATAAAAGCTCCATTTCTTCTCTCCGACACAATGCTTTCACAGCTGTACATCTGTGGAGAAAATCCGCTGTCTTAATGGTTCCACTCAGTGGGGAGTGATGAACAGCAAAGCCCACTGATAGATATAGCACTACATTACTGCGCATAAAACCTGAAATTACACACTGTATTAGCTGAGCTAAGAGCTTTTAGGAGAGCCTCAGGCATTACAGCTATCGGTCACAGTGCTCTATGAGAATATCACCAGGTAATGCTGCACATTAGGATCATCCTGAATACACAGAGCCGAAGTGCCATCGGACCCATTTCCAAGTCATTTGATTTACTTAATAACAGAAAGTGCACATAATTTGTAGTCTTTTGAAATAGCGGCGAGTAAGGAGATAAATGTTGGTGTTATCGGATCTTTAGGACAGCTCAATGCATTAGAAGAAGAAGAAAGATGCGTCTGCTAACATCTCTGTGCTTTACATAATGTCAGTGTAATGTTATGTTAATAGAATAGAATAACCATTTTAATCAATTGATAATAATTTTTATTACTTGATAACTGTTATTAATAATTTGTTATTTAAAATTAAACATGTATATACTCTAATAATAATAATAATAATGTTTATTATTTATATATATATTTTTATAAATTTATTTATTATTAGGGACCAAGGCCCTATTGGAATTGCTCCAATTATTATTATTATTATTATTATTATCATTATTATTATTATTATTATTATTATATAATTTTTTCCCCTCTAGAATGAAGTGCAATTTTGAGTGTCTAAACATGCTCAAAAACTCACGAAACTTCGCACACGCACACATGAGCAAAAATGTACATTTGATATATGTTTAGGAAGTGAGTGTGGCAAAATGACTCATCAGCGCCACCTATGCACATTGACGGAGTGGCCCCTGATGACACAAATAGCTAACATTGTCAGGTTTTTTTTATATATATTTATCAGCTTTAATTATTATTGTCCATTGTGCTCTGTCATCCAAAGACCACCGGGTGGAGGTGAGCCCGGGTGCGAGGTCCCTTTCATCGCTGCTTGTAGCTTTAATTATTCTTATTATTATTCTTCTTATTATTATTATCATTATTATTATTATTTTTATTATTATGTTTTTTTCTTTGGATATTTTGCAACATTTGTTTACTACATGCTGTGCCACAAAATACTTTATAGCTCAAATGTATTCATTAGTTTGTTTGTTTTTTTTATATATAATTTATATATATATATTATGTAGTATAATTTTTTTACTATGTAAATGAATTAAATACAATAGTAAGGCCTATTTTTTCCTTCTTATTTTCTACAACATTTGTTAACCACATGCTGGGCTAGAAGTAAATTCATAGCCCAAATGTATTCATTCATTGCTTTTTTGTTTTGACTTTTTATTTACTTTATTCATCCATCCATCCATTTATTTATTTATTTATTTATCTTTCATTATAACGTAGCATAACTGTTTTATTGTGTAAATGCACTAAATGAACGAGTAAGGCATACTTTTTTATTATTATTATTTTCTGCAACACTTGACCACGTGCTGTGCTAGAAATGAATTCCTAGGCCAAATTTATCTTCGTCTCTTAGCGAGAGACAGCAGCATACAACACAATATCTCAATTTCTCAATTAGCTATTCCAAAATGATTTAGCTTTAGCGTTTGCTCTGATTAATGCAAGTGTCAGGCTGAATCCGGCAGCTTTCCCTGTCTTTGCATATATTTAACATGTACTGAGTGGGCTATACGCAGTACAGTTTGTCCCTGTACAGTTAAATACGGAGAGCCATTGAGTTAAACAGCATATTAAATATTTATGCCTTCTCTTCACTTCACATCGGTGTCCATTCGAGAGTCCACCTGACAGGTGTTCTGAGCTCCATGTGAAGTCCAATACATATGTATAGACGGACAGACCCATAGCCGCAGGAATATATTGCACCAGGCCAGTCTGAGTGGCTGTGAATTGATGAATGTGGGCTGTCAGTGTTACGCTGCACATACTTCAACAGTTTAGTGTCTCTAGGTCTGAATTATATACAAAGATCTTTAAGTATGCATGTATTCATCTACTTATTTATGTAAAAGATGCGCTTCATAGTTCTACGGGTTTTTTTCCTGAAGAAACACACGTCATAGTTCTGTCCCATAAATGTAAATCTCTACAATAATGTCTCTCTTAAGCTGCACATTAGAAGATTTCAATTCTTTGTAGAACTATTAAAAATATATTTTAAATGGTTTATAGAAAATAAATCTACAAATGTGCTTTTTCCAACGTCCTTGGTTGCAGCAGCTAAATAACTGATTAAAGTAATCAATTAGCATTTTATTTATCTGCATTTTCAAATTAGGTTTATTTCAATATATAACACTTAAAGGTGCAGTGTGTATTTTGGGCATTTCTGCCATTAGACAGACAAACAGAGAGCTCCTTTCCCAAATCCACACCATTGGTTGCATCAAGGTTGATTATGCTTTAAATAATGCTGATGTATGTTTAGGTGTGTTTTTTTTTCTTGAATGTTTGCTTCTAGTAAGTTATTGATTGTTATACACACACCACTTTGATGTTGTGATTGATCGCTGTGATTGACAGCTTCTCTAGGTGTAGCATTCCCAGCAGACTTTATTCCACAGATTGATGTTTTCACTTTAATTTTCCAATAGCTGTGTTATTTTGCACTGACAAAATTAGTTGTTTTGCAGAACCCGAGGGATCAGTAAAGCTCATTGGGAAATTTCATTTAGCTTCATAAGCTAATTTGTAAATAAATGTTAGCTAGTATTTGTGACTTTGAGAGAAGCCTTGAAATTGCTGCTTCGCTGTGATAACTATTGCACAGACACTGGCTCTGAATGACATCTTCAGATGTTTAAAGGTGCAGTTTGTAAGTTTGACACCCAGTGGTTGAACTAGGTATTACACACCTGGTTCAAAACACGCAAGCTCAAGTTGTCACATTGACAACTGTCACAATGATATACACAGGAGACCCAAAATGCAAGTGAAAACAAGATGATTTATTTAAAAAGTCACAACTGGTATTGATCTCACCAGATATAGTGTAGGGCAAGGATGCTCACACCAGAATACGACACGCCAAACAGTGGTAAAGGTTCATCCATGAACCAACGTCGTATAGCAGTCTCTCATGGATGTCTTACCAGATATCGAGGGAAGGGAAAGGTAGCGCTATGGGGCAGCTCTCGAGGAAATCATCAAGTTTATCCACTGTAAAGTTGATTAGAAGCGGGTTTGGGGTGAAGTCTCTCACAGATAATGTTGTCTTCAGAGCAGGCAGTAGTAAAAACATCAAAGAATTGGAGACGTGCATAAGGTCCAAATGAAACAAGTTATGTCAGAGAGCCTCCACCAAAGCGAGCGAGAGAGTCTAACAGAAGCAGACACAGGAGTGAACAACAACGGACTGATAATGCTTACTACAAAACACTGAACATGTATAGCGCGTGAAACGCGCAACAGCTGTGACTGATAACAACCACCTGTGTGTTGAGAGTAGCGACAAAACACGTGACCACCCAGCTGATGAATGTAAACACACATACACACACACACCACGCGGTGAAGAACCCAAACAAGACACACCCACTTCCCACACACACACACACACAGACACACTTACACACACACGCACACACACACACACACACACATGCAAGAAAAACAAAAAGATCCACAAACGTGACAGACAACACCAACAGCAGTGTGCCTGACTGTTGAGCCTAAAGGCTGATTGAAGGCTGATTTAAACTGTGTTCTAAATAAAAGCAACGGCACACAATAGAAGGCATGTTTTCTATATTAAAAGGAGAATTTTCTATTTTAGAAAGTGCTTCTATTTCTTGCAGCTGAACAACAGAATAAACGGACAATGATCACCTCAGGTACACCTCATGCACTTTATTCAGTGCTATTACAAAACAACTGAGAGCAGCAGCAGTTCGTTCACCTCAGATCTTGAAAATAAAATAAATAATTTGAAATTAAACTTTAGAACTGTGACTCGGTGCAAGCAAACACATATCAATGATTCAGCATGTACATTTATTAATGTTAAAGAGGTTTAATATGTATTAATTAAATTATAAACCTTACCATTTCATTAAATTGCAGTAAGTGCACTATTCTGGGCTTCTGAATGGCTGTCTTTAAATTTCTGTTTTGTCTGGTGCAAACAGCCAAATTGCTTATCACTGCATATCTCATCATGTAGTGTGTTGTTATATTATTTGCTAATTAATAAGCTTGTGTGGAACTCTGAATCTACATCTCATTTCGGAGGCTGCAACTGTCCACCGGAGGTCGCATTTCAGTCACGGGCGCACACTTTGAGAACCTTTCTGACTTAATGAATGAAATACTAGGTTTTCCACCAAGGCAACCCTGGGTGCTGAAATATAATCCGCTAAATTAGAATTGGGCAGATTAAAATTATCAAAACAAACACAGACGTTCCGGCGTGATGCACATTTTCAAAGCAGAATATCTGACTTTAGCATTGTTTTTCAGATAAACAAGATATTTTCTTAAATATCTGCAAACATATTTTGGTCACACTTTATTTTGATGGTCCGTTACATTGCAACTAAATATCATTAGATTATAAGTAGACTGTTAGGTTTGGGTTAGGGTTGGGGTTGGGGTTAGGGTAAGTGTAAGTTGACATGTAATTGCAAAGTTTCTTATAGTCAGTTAAATGTCTGTTGAAGGACTGTTAAATGTCAGTGTCGACAGATAGTAAACATACAGTCTACTAATACTCAAATGGACCATCAAAATAGAGTGTTACCCATATTGTTGCTATTTTATTCTTTAGAGGTGTTAAAAACTTACATACAGCACCTTTAAATTCATCTTTTGCCTAATTTGGTTTTATTTTTATAGTAGAAAGAAGTGGAGATGTGTTATTCAACAATCTGTTTGTACAGAATATATCTAGGGTAGACCCTCTTAAAGGTGCTTAATTAGTAAATAATGTATGTTATTTACTACAGAAAATTGTAAAGTTATAATAGTATATGTAGGATTAATTTTATTATTAAGCTACTTGTATGCACCTATATTTAATATGAAGCAATGTGAAGGTCAATGTTCCCACTCATTCGTTTAATATGACTTTGATTTTTATTTGTCAAGCAGCTGACCATTAGGCTTGTGATTATATGACATAAACAGAGGTAATGTAACATTAGGTACAAGTGTTATGAATTTTAAGATGTACTGTATGGATTACATGTGTAAAAGGGTCGTTTGAACATTCTGCCAAATATCTGCCTTTATTTTCTGCTGAGGTGGATCAGTTATTTATGTATTTTATGGGTGAAATGTTCCTTTAAAACAAAACAACATTAATTTAGAGATGTTTACACTATTATGTGCAGATAATAAATAGCAGATTTTACCTCATTACAAACTCATAACAGATGTTTTATAAGCATGAAATCTATAACGTAAGACTGCAGCGTTATGAAAAAATGAAGTTTCAGTGGCCATCTGTGCCTCTGCAGGAAGTGCAAACAATACGGTCGAGGATGTTGTGCATTAAGTGAGTGAAACATGCCCACCTCTGCTCTCAGTCCACACGGCTGTTTTCCAAAGACACGTGACCACATTTAGCACAGAAGCCGAGGATTTCAATTTTGACAATGTTTAGGAATTCATTACTTTCGCTCCAGTAAACGTTCACTTGCTACAGAAAATGGATTAACTTTGTCGCACGCCCATCTGTGCTCGATGAAAATACCATTTTTAAGAAAATACAATGAATTGCTCTGACGGAATCGCTCGATTATTTTTGATGCCGTTTATAAATTTCAATACCCTGGAAAATGTTGTTCTATTGTGTTCAGTTGAGAAATATCAGTGTGTTCTCAAATAAGCTGATTTGCTTTCTCAGAGGCGCCCTATTTCACCGCCGAGCCCAGGAGGAAGATGTTGGGAGAGGTGGAGAAGAGCGTGGATATCCAGTGCCAAGCTCGAGGTGAGTGCTTAACATGCAGGACTTAAACCCATTGATTCCAGAATTATAAGTATTCTCTCAATATGCTTTACACACAATAGGCACACAATACACCTCAACCTCCCCCTGAGCACCCATGGCTTTTGTAGTCAGTAATCTCAGTTACGTAAAAGTATTTATAGCAATTTTCACATCACACTCTATCCGTTGTGAATAAACTCCCCTGAGCTCTGCGCGGGTCTATTAACCAACACCAAAGACTCTGCCCGGGTCTGTTTGGGGGTGATTTATAAAATCTGTACATTTAGAGGATGTCAGCATCCCTTCCTGGAAGACAAATGGCGGCCTTTTGGGCGAGTGGCGAAGAGTTTACGATTAGCTGTGAGATATGAGGTGTTGATGGGAAGGGGCTTAAACCATTATCATTATAGAGTGGAAAAATGGCAGATGAAATGGTATTGGTTTTCTGCCAGAAATATTCTCTAGCTTTCTAATAGTGCCGAAATGGAAAGTCAGCCCAACTGTTATAACCGTACTTATGATATTTGTCCATTGAGGTTCAGGCTCGGCTCAGCTGCAATTTTGGCGAGGGGTAAAAATGATCCCTCAGCATCAGATGGGCTGTGAGAAATAAAAACAAGCGAGTCACTGCGCCATATCCTCAAGAGCGGAAAGTGGAATCAATCCATTACCTCTCTTATGTGCTGCTTCTGGGACCATTCTCACTTTTTTATGTGGCTGGATTGAAAGGAATCCTTTTGTTTTGAGAAGTTATATCTCTCCAGAGCAGAATCACAAGTCTCCAGCTAGAAAGGATCAAGGAAAAGACTGTAACACATGCCCGGAGCCCCTCACTCTTTTGATACGTCTCGGAAAAAAATTTGCACGGCAAAATCTGGGTCTGTTTGGTGCTGAGCGAAGCTCGACACAGTCGTTAACCACAGGCAAAGAGCGCTAAATGAGTTTGAATAATACAATCTGGTGGCCTTCTCTTGATGCAGACGAGAGCCGCAGCAAGTGATGATTTTCTCTGTTAGCTTTTTCAGCTGTTGCTTAAATCATCCCCCCCCCGAGAGTCCACTTTTCCAAGCTGCCAGAATATTCTTAGAAGCATGCTAGCCGAATCTGTTTGGAGGCTTAAGACCTCAGATCGTCTCATTTCCACTCGACACTTCATCTTTTTTAATATCCCACAAAGGGTACAGCCAGCATGTTCAAAAATAGACCTTTGAGCGAGTATAATAAGGACTGTTTATACCAATGCTGTTCGTGCAGACCCTCGCTTCCAAAAGGAAGAATGGGGGTAAACATTGTGTAATTTTATGTTAGCTAAATTATTCATTGAAGTTTAAAAGTTTATACAATATAATGGGGCTTTAGACATGTCTCAGCAGCACTAGTTGGTCTTAGATTAATGATGAGCCTGGTTTGGTTTAGATCAACTTTAGGTTTTATACAACAAGTTTTGAGGTAAATGAACTAGAAAAGTTTATTAAGCTTCATTAAATGGATTTAAGATGATTGATCCAAATTAAGAGCATCTTGGACATTAAAAAAAACAACAACTTCTGATTGTCTGTACAAAGGGCAATCTATGGCTGTGGCTATGAGATGTGGTGCCAAAGACCGGCTTTAATTTGTTATACAAACCAAATAAAAGCAACATGAGAAAAGAGCTGAAGCAGGAAAAAAATGCAAGCACATTATAAAAGCAAAGACAATAAACAACAAGAAAGTGGGGGGAAATGAGGGTTTATTTCCACAGTGTAATCTAAACAAGGAGCAGGTGGGTATAATCAACTGTAAGAATGACAACAAATGAAAGCATTTGATATGCCACTCACCCAACTCAAAATGTCAGCAAAATAGTCTTAATTAGGGATGCTCCGATCGATCTGTATCAGCCGATAATCACATTTAATGACTCAATCGGTACTTGCCAATCTCATGAACCGGTCCCATGGGTTTGATTATGAGTTTACAAGCAGAAGAAGACGCAAGAGTGATCTCGTATGTTATACATAGCCTACAGCAGCCACAACATGTGCGGAGTTGATGCATAGTGATAATGCGTAGGGTATGAGCGATCACTGCATGAGCGTCACAGTGGCTAAAATAAATACAGATGCAGCGTGACCTTTGTTTATACAGTCTATTTGCGCGACTTGCGTGAGTGATGGTCTCTGTAGTAAAGTTCGTTTGTATGAGGGAAGAAGAAGACAGGGTCGGCGATATCAGGTAAGACAATACTTAGACAATACAAAATGTTTGAGTGGTCTTGCATGTATTTACATACATTTTTACATGTTATATGCCTTTTTACATATAGCAACTGAAAGTTCTGTGTTTTTGACATATATTGCAAGTTCACTAAAGTTGTATCATACTTAGAGGGAAAGTGTGCTTTATGCATTATAAAGCTTGAAGCATTAGAATCGGTGCTCTGTATCGGCCGATAACCATGACACAGAATCAGTACTCTGTAACGACTGCAAAAATCCTGCAAAAATCCGGAGCATCCCTAGTCTTAATCCATTGTGCTGCTGCTGCAAAATTGCCTTGGTTTGGGTTTTCAGATACTGATATAATATCAAAATTATATTAATAAAATATGTATAGGTCATTTGAGGTCCCTGAGGAAACAAAATGTGTCTAAAAAAAAAAAAAAAGTATATTCCAAAAACATTTTAGACCCATTTATGATATTTCATTTAATTTAAATTTGGTTTTGATCCAAACAAATAATATAGAAACCTTTAACGTTTTAGGATAGAATAGGAAAGATTGAATATTCATTATTTAGAGGATTCACTCCTTTTTTTTACATGTCTTTTAATGTATTATATAATGTTGTTGTCACTCTGTAATCTCTTGTTTAAATTGACCATCAGTTTTAGAATCTACCCAAATGTTCCATTCCTACCTTCATCTAGCCCTTATGCTTTGTTTTATCTCACCCAAGGAGTGCCCATGCCCAAGCTGGAGTGGTATAAAGACGCTGTGCCCCTCAGTAAGCTCAACAACCCCCGCTACAAGATCATCTCCAGCATGGGCCTTCAGGTCAGAAAGCTCCAGCCCAGCGATGCCGGAATCTTCCAATGCTTCGCTAGAAACTCAGCTGGAGAGGCTCAGGTCCACACCTACCTGGATGTCACCAGTAAGTCTGACCCCATCATGCGTTTTTATCGCACATTTTCCAGACTCACTTCAATAATTACTGGCATAAACAATCAAGATGCCATCAAGGGTATTAGATGTGACCTGCAGCAAAGTGCACCTTCTATCAGCTGCTGTACAGCAGTGACAGATGTGTTGTTTCTAATCTGCGCTTGCATGTTTTTTCACCCCTTCCCATATATGAGATGCAGTGGCTCCCCGCGGAGAGTCCTGTCTGGAGTTGATTACATCGTGGTGTCTGTCAGGGCAGCGGGCCGATCTGTCCACGAGGACATTAAGACCCCCTCAGAGGATCGCTCTCATCACACTGATAATTACAGAAGCCCCGATTGCACATATTTACTGCATGTAGATTGCTTTAATGATTTTTAACTTCCTGCCGCTTTGACATTTTAATCATTCGATTGTCTGTGATTGTTCTGAATATTTTGAGAAATGGAGGCTGTTTGGTGAAGAGAACAACATTTAACATGTTACAATGTCTTAACTACACTCACCGGCCACTTTAATAGGTACACCTGTCCAACTGCTTGTTAACCCAAATTTGTAATTAGCCAATTACAACCGAGGTATACAAAAGAGGATCTCTGAATGCACAATACATCAAACCTTGAGGTGGACAGGCTACAGCAACAAAAGATCACACTGGGTACAATTTGCAAAGACTCACCAAAATTGGACAATTGAAGTTTTAAAAAATGTTGCCTGGTCTAATGAATCTCGATTTGGGTAGGGTTGGGTTTTCGGATAGTAGGGTCAGAATTTAGCGTCAACAACATGAAAGCAGGGATCCATTCTGCCTTGTATCAATGGCTTAGGCTGGTGGTGGTGGTGTAATAGTGTGGGGGATATTTTCTTGGCACACTGTGGGCCCATTAGTACTAATTGAGCATTGTGTCAATGCTGCAGCCTACCTGAGTATTGTTGTTGACCATGTTTATCCCTTTATGACCACAGTGTACCCATCTTCTGATGGCCACTTCCAGCAAGATAATGCACCATGTCTTAAAGTGCGAATCATCTCAGATTGGTTTCTTAAACATGGCAGTGAGTTAGCTGTACTCAAATGACCTCCACAATCACGAGATCTCAATCCAATAGAGCACCTTTGGGATGTGGTGGAACAGGAGATTCGCATCATGGATGTGCAGCCGACAAATCTGCAACTATCATGTCAATATGGACCAAAATCTCTGAGGAATATTTCCAATACCAATGTTGAATCTATGCCACAAAGGATTAAAGCAATTCTGAAGGCAAAAGGGCCAGAGGCCAATAAAGTGTCCTGTGAGTGTATGTTTAGGGTAAAAAAAAGTAGAAACATAAAATTGTGAAACTGTTTAGATAAGTAAAACCTTTACTAATAAGGAATTCAGAGTTAAACACATTTGTTCCTTTTTTGTGTCCCATTATGCTTTGCATGAATCATGGGAGTAACTTGTTTTTAAGTACAAAAAACTGTAAACTGTAATTAGAAAAGTGCTTTAAAAAAATGGGGAATATTTAAAGGCAGCTTACTAGAATTAACAAAATACTTTCAAGCAGACCTTGAATAACTCCAAAAAACTAGAGTATTTCTGCAGCTATATTATGAATGTGCACTGAATATTACTATACTCTACACTCTTAAAATGCAGGGTTCCACACAATTTACAGTTCCATGTTGTCCCAGCACAAATCCATTAAGTTAGCATGACTAATTTAAGTAGATTGAACATAGGTTTTCCAAAGCAATTTCCAGCATTGAGTTGTTTCAGCTCATTTTAAATAAGTAGTTTTAACAAGTAAAGGAACAATCTGGAGGGGTAAAACAATGAAATCAAAAGAGCTTTTGCCACAGATATGTACACAGTGTAACATTGTTTACTTGTCTGTTAAAATAAAACACAAAGCCAAAATTACACTTTTACACTTTACTAATTACACTTTGCTTTGTACAGTTTTCACTACCTATAAGGATTATTTGTAGCGCAACATTATTATTTAAAGTTTTTTTCTTCAGTTAAATGGATACAAAAATGTTAAATAAGAGCCTTTTAATGCAGATAAACTATTAATATCAATGTAATTAAAATACACTATCTAGAGCTGAATGGCTGAAGATTACACTCTTCTTGCATATCGATTGCACACATCTAAACTCACTCATTGACCATGGATTCAATCAGGGCTGTGTTAGTTCTTCTGCAGGCTTTATTATTCATGTATAGATCTGTTTCATGCTAAAGTGATCAAGGACAAGTATAGTGGATGAATGCTAGTGTGGCGTGTAATCACTCAACAGGCCTTTATCTCCCCTGAGAGCCTGTGAACCGGGTCAACTCAAAAAAAAAAAAAAAGACACCAGAGTGCATTTAGTGGGCTGATTTTCATTGACACACTACCTGTGATTTTGAAGTGTTGGACATTGTGTCAGGATATGCAGTTAAAGTAATCTGGCATAGACAGTGTTGATGGAGATTGCACAAATTTAAAGGTTTATGTAATGTAATGTAATGTGTATTTATATAGCACATTTATTGTGTATGGCCATACACTGAAAGCGCTTCACAATCATGAGGGGGGGTTTCTCCACAGCACCACCAGTGTGCAGCATCCACTTAGATAATGTGACGGCAGCCACAGGACAACGGCGCCAGTGCACTCACCACACACCAGCTATAGGTGGAGCAGAGAGACAGCGAAAGAGCCAATTCGGTGGATAAGGGATGATTGGGAGGCCATGATCATAAGGGCCGAGAGGGAATTTAGACAGGACACCAGGGTTACACCCCTACTCTTTACAAGAAGTGCCATGGGATTTTTAATGACCACAGAGAGTCAGGACCTCAGTTTTAACATCTCATCCGAAAGACGGCGCCCACTGACAGTGTAGTGTCCCCTTCACTTTTACTGGGGCATTAGGACTCACACAGACCACAGGTTGAGCGCCCCCTGCTGGCCTCTCTAACACCACTTCCAATTATTTTAAATAATTCCAATTAGTGTATTATACAATGATTATTGCATTTTTAATAGAGTAGTATGTGTGTTAACCAAATAAAGAGGAGTAGGGCACTATACAGGAATTTTGTTTTGATTTTTTTGTGTGTGCATTGTATATGCATGATGTACACTTGCGTCAAATGTAGCTTGTTCAGTCAGGAGTTAGATTTGCTTGACGTCAATTTTAATCAAGCCTGAAAACTTGAAAATTGTTTGTTTGTGTGAAATCGACATTGGTATACTGGTACTGGTACTGTCAGTGTTTTATTGAATTGGTTGTTGCACAGATTGTATCATAATGTCCAAATATACAATATCAGTTTACAAATCATGCAGTATGATAAAAGTGCTAAAATTATACTCATAGTTTGCATCAAAGTTCTTGGTGCTTTTCAGTCTAAATTGTCCATTACAGAAACTGCAGTAAAGTATACTGCAGCTGCTGTGGGTTTTTGGTTTCACAAAAGTAGTCACTTTTTTTTGCCCTTTTGCCCTTGGTGAATGCAGTCCGAATCTGTACTGGTCCTAGATATATTGGTGAATTTGTAAAACATACACTCACTGGCCATTTTAATAGGTACACCTGTCCAACTGCTCATTAATGCAAATGTCTAAGCAGTCAATCAGATGGCAGCAACTTAATACATTTAGGCATGTAGACATAGTCAAGGCGATCTGCTGCAGTTCAAACCAAGCATCAGAATGGAGGAGAAAAGGGATTTAAGTGACTTTGAACGTGGCATGATTGTTGGTGCCAGACATGCTGGTCTGAGTATTTCAGAAACCTGCTGATCTACTGGGATTTTCACGCACAACTATCTTAAGGGTTTACATAGAATGGTCCGAAAAAGAGAAAATATCCAGTGAGCGTCAGTTCTGTGGGCACAAATGCCTTGTTGATGTCAGAGGTCAGAGGAGAATGGCCAGACTGGTTCGAGCTGATAGAAAGGCAACAGTAACTCAAATAACCACTTGTTACAACCGAGGTATGTAGAAGAGTGTCTCTGAACGCACAACACATCCAACCTTGAGGCGGATGGGCTACAGCAGCAGAAGACCACACCGGGTGCCACTGCTGTCTGCTAATATGAAACTGAGGCTACAATCCGCACAGAATCACAAAAAAATGGAACAATAGAAGATTGGAAAAACGTTGCCTGGTCTGATGACTCTCGATTTCTGCTGTGACATTCAGATGCTAAGGTCAGAATTTGGCATCAACAACATGGAAACATGGATCCATCCTGCTTACCATCCTATCAACGGATCAGGCTGGTGGTGGTGGTACAATAGTGTGGGGGATATTTTCTTGGCACACGCTGGGCCTATTAGTACCAAGGGAGCATAGTGTCAGTGCCATAGAGTATTGTTATATATAGGTCAGTTAGCATTTCTGTGTAGAGTTTGCATTTTCTCCCCGTGTTCGAATGGGTTTCCTTCGGGTGCTCCGGTTTCCATAACAATTTAAAAAAACATGTGGTATAGGTGAATTGGGTAAGCTAAATTGTCTGTAGTGTATGTGTGTGAATAAGTGTGTATGGATGTTTCCCAGTTGGAAGGACATCCATATATTATATTCCTGTCTTGACAGTTTCAAATGATTGTCACATTTGCATCCAAATAGTGATCTTTTGCTCTCAAACAATAGCATGCTTTACTTTTCCAAATGGAAGTACCTGTTCATTTACACATCTCTGCCCATTAAAAATGACCCAGCAGCTCCGCTATGCTGCATTGGACACCGTGTCAGAACTGCATAATTAGATTCATGCCTGTTGTTTACTCTCTACAAATTTGCAGACATGTCCCGGATCACAATAAAAAGCATCAGTAGTGTTTTGATGAACATAACACTGTTTTAATACAATTTACTGGCTGTTGTTTGGCCTCTTGTAATAATTTGCATGTTCCTGAGGGGGATTGTGGGTGGATTGCATTAAGCGTGAGTGAGGGGACACTGAACGCAAGTGGCGTATTTTTGTCCTGATTAAAAATGTGTCTGTGTGTCGTGCAGGCATGGCTCCAGCCTTCACTGCGCCGCCGCTCGACATTACTGTCACAGACGGAGCAGTGGCCGCATTCACCTGTCGCGTTTCTGGAGCCCCCAAACCTGCCATCGTCTGGAGGAGAGGTAATGCTGGAGCGATACAAAGCTTCATGTTAGCATTGGTTTTGCATTTTATTTTTTGGAAATGGTTCTAGCATTAAAATTAGTAATCAGCCCTTTGCCTTTTCAGAGTAGCAGGATGTCCGTGGGGTCTTAAAAAGTCTTAAAATATCTTACATCTTACATAAAACATGACACAAAAAGTCTTAAATCCACTGAAATATTGTGTTGTAGGTCTTAAATCATTTTAAACAGGTCTGAATTTCCCTATGTCTATGTAAAGCTATACCCAATTTGGTCAACACCCATCCAATCTCTGACAATATATTGCAATAAAAGATTTAAGAAATGTTTATTTATTTACTCTATTTGCATATTAATATGGTTTTAATTATCTTCATTACAATAACATTTGTTTTTAATGCTTTTTAAAGGTTTTATCTTGACTAAAAAAAATCTTAGCGTTTGGTCTTGTGTAAGTCTGAAATTGCATTCATTAATGGTCTTAAAATTGTCTAAAAAAGGTCTTAAAAAGTCTTAAATTTGACTTTATGAAGCCTGTAGAAACCCTGAGAAGGCTCAAAACATGATCATTGTGTCTGACACAGTAGGTGTTTATATCCTAACTGCAAGTGAAGTTTGCAAAAAAGAAAAAAAATCTCGAATGGTAATTAGGTGTGTTGTTAGAGCAGCTGACTGTAGTATTAGTAACCTAGTAACCAACAGTCAACAAGCATAATAGAGACAGCTGATATGTCACATGGGTGTAATGTTCTCTACATTAGAGTTTAGTTGGTAAATAGTTTCCATCTGCCATTGTTCGCATTAACCCAAACCACCTCAAATACTGTAAGAATTTTCAAAATGTGGCTTTTCCATCACTTTTTTTTTATGAGCTACTTCAAAATGTGTGTTAACACAGGGTGATGGAAACTAGATGTGCAACAGTACAAATATCTGCTCATCTCAGTTTCTTGAATGTTAATGTTCCGACTGATTGAATACTTGTTCAGTTCATGTTTTATAACCAGCATTCAGCACTTACCGAGTAGAACATTACTGTCAACTTTGCTTAGGGGCCCAGACATACTAGGATCGCCTCTGCCAGCATTAGGCCTATTGCCTAAGTATATTTACACATTTACTTAATATTCCATCATACCAAAACACTATTTCTATTTACTTGCCACTGATTTATGGGATCTGATGGAACAGCTTTAACAGCTTCCAACACTGTGTCAGTGTGTTTTCACCTCTGTTGTCGCTGTTATGACACATGAGATCATTTGCTGTTTCAAAACATGAAGCTAACAAAACAATTTCAGCAGTATATGCTTTTTATTAGATTTTAGTGTGAGTTGGGTTTTTTTAATTCTAAAAAGTTTAGTGATTAGCTTATTCTAGCAATTGGGGGTAGGCACAAACAGTACGTTTTGAGTAAAATCATAGGATTAATCTTATGTTGTCTTTATGCTAATAGAAGCTATACGGTACCTGACACAAAACGGGGTTTAGGTAACATAGCTATTTTATGCATAGTATTGTTGAAAGCACCCAGCAGTCACAGAACGTCAACATGATGTTAGATTGATGTTGTACCCCAGCGTCAGAGGGCGTTGAATTTTGTTTGGAAATAAAAATCGAGTTGACGTCAGAACCCAGCGTCAGGCCGATGTCAATGTCTAACGTCCAACCTAAAACCAAACATCAACGTCTAATGATGTTACAGCTTGATGTTGTTTGGACGTAACCACTATGATGTCTATCAGATGAATAAATGTCAGCGTTCAACGTCGATATGACGTTGGTTTAAGATGGTGGTTTGAGGTTGGATTTTGGCCACTTTCAAACACAACCTATAATCAACCAAATAACAATGTCTAATGATGTTACAGCTTGCATTGTGTGAACGTTACTAATATGACGTCTATCAGACGTTGAATTTTGGTTGTCATACCTAACAAATAAATGTCAGTATTTGACATTAATATGAGGTTGGATTAAGACAGGGGTCTCAAACTCAAATTGGCGGAGGGCCATATAAGTGACTGACAATTCACAGGAGGGCGGTTTTAATTTTTTTAGCACTTTTTTTAGAAAAAAGTGGAAACCTGATGTAATTAATGCACTTAGACATTCTTCCCCAGAGTATGAAAGCTCCTTCTTTTTGTTTGTTGATTTACATATTGAAGGGGTAGTTGAAATTGCTATGAAAATACTACAATTTAATAATTGGCATAATAATAAGTATTATTATGTCCCAATCTATTGTTGCTTAACCAAAAGTTTAACAGATAGCGTAAGACAGCAGAATGCAGTTTGGATAACTTTAGTGACTTTACTGGCAATTGTTCTTCTCAATATCTTTCTTTTTTGTGAACAAAAATCTAAATTAATGAGACCATCTATGAGAAAATATATTAATGAAACATTTTGATCAAATATTGGCAAAATGATCATATTTACACCACCAGCATACTGTGTAAGCCATGAAGAGATGTTTGTACAACAATATGCAGGTGTTATAAATACAGTTTGATACAAATACAAATAAATACAGGTGATTTATAATCAAATGACCCTTAAATATTTTCAAAAATATAGCTTTAGTAATAATATAGCACTTACAGACATATATTTCAACGTTTAAATTAGCCCCAAAATAAATCTGCATGTGTGTTACTCTCAACCACACACAGAGAAACCGAAAGTCAGCCGAATATACAGTACAGTACCTTAATTGTCCAGTAAATGGTGTTCAAAACCACAAGTGTATATGTGACTGCACAACAATGATACTGATTCAAAAATATATGTTTTGTTGAGCCGAATCTTGTCAGTTGCGGGCCGGAGGGGGAGGAGGGGTAGCCGCAAATGGCCCATGGGCCGGCAGTTTGAGACCCCTGGTTTAAGATGTTGGATTTTGGTCACTTTCCAACACAACCTAAAATCAACCAAATATCAACGTCATTATTGGACGTCAAAATAACGTTGTCTTTAGACGCTGGCTAGAATTTTGGTCACCTGACTTCATGACCTAAATCTAATCTAATATTAATAACGTCTTATGATGTTGTGTGCCTGCTGCGCAGCTTAATGATTCATTAGACTTCAAGTTATTTTTTTTTTTGGATACTTTTTTGTTGTTTTGATCTATTTAATGCACTCTTTGCTGATTTAAAAAAAATAAAAATAAGTAGATGAATGATAAACTTCTATAACATCATTATAATAATAAGTATCCTAATAACCATAATCATAATAATGAATTAAATACATTGTGCTATGCTATGCTATGCTATAGGTACAGTAGCTCTAGTAACTCTAATCAGAGAAAATTATATCACACAAATGTGAGTGTTGTTCTATATATTATATTCTATACTGTATATAATGCTCTACAACTTTTATGTAAACTTTTTCAAGTGCATTTTTACCAATGCATTGTTATACTGAACAAAATATATATGTACTGTAATGTACTATATTACATGCACCCATACTTTTTAGCCATGCTGTCATCATCAATGTAGTGCCCATCATTAGAATCAATGTGCAAATGTAATGTCAGTATTAGCACGGGTGCATCTCAACCCTGCTGTTTTCCTGCGTTTACTAGTGCTATATTTTACTTATTATAGCCTTATAGTTTTGTTACTGCGGCAGAGGCATACATTGATGTATGAGGCTGTGTGTTTTGTGCTTCACAGAAAGCCATTAAGATGTCTTTGTTGCAGCCGATTGGCAGCACAGAAGATAATTTCATGCAAGAGTAACAAAAAAAAAACTTCCATTATATTCTACAAATGTTTTTTGGCTATATTCATGAAGTTGTTTCCATAGCATTCCCAATTATGAAGCTGCATATATAATAGCAAGGTAGAGAGGATTTTCCTCTGGGAAACCTTTAAGCTTTGTAATAAAATCATCCCAAACTCCGACACCATGCAAAGTGATGTTGTATTAATTCTTTGTATGGAAGCAGAGCCTTGACTTAGCTTTGTGTGTGTGTCTGTGTGTGTTTGTTTGCCTGTGTATGCAAAACAGATACTCAAATCCTGGCCAGCGGTTCAGTGCAGATTCCACGTTTCACCCTACTGGAGTCTGGCGGTCTGCAGATTCAACCGGTGGTGCTGCAGGACACGGGGAATTACACCTGCTACGCCGCTAACTCAGAAGGAGCGATCAATGCCAGTGCCTCCCTCACTGTCTGGAGTAAGAGGAAACACATCTGCTAACAATATTTACAAAACACAATCTGCTTTTTCACAATGACATGAGAGAGGAAAGATGGCATGACAATCTAGTTTGATCTGAAAATTATGGCTTTTTTATTGCAGTTTCTAGCTTATGTTTCTCATTTTCAGCTGAGTCATGAAATCCTCAGAATTCGGATAGAAAAAGTTAAAATTGTGAAAAAATCTATATTCAGGGGGGGGGGCAGAATTTTGAGACATAAACAGTTGAGGCATAAAGTTATTTAAATTAAATTAAATAATTTTAAGACAACTCATTTCAGAGGATTAAAGATATATTTGTGAGAAATAAATAGAATGCAGAGGGAATAAAATATGAATTGTAATATGTTAAAACCAGAATTACGATACATAAATCTATAATTAGGAGAAGTTGGCAGCTGACAACACTGGCTCATTCTGAAAACTAGCCTTAAATACATTTCTGGAGATCACGAATTATGTAGCCAGAAGTACATTTCGTTGCATTTCGTTTTTAAAACGAACGATATGGGGTGGTATGACGCCGTACCTTTTTGCGCTTATCAGCTTACCGCTAACCTCCATATGGTAGGCTTTTTTTTGCTGCTACCAGTTTGTTCAGTGGGTCGTCCATAAGTCAGAGGATTTGAGAAGCAGAGGACAGTTGACCGTGACAACGGGGTTCGAGTCTGGTAAAGAACGGTTCCAGAAAGTGGCTAAAACAAAAATCAAAAAATAAAATAAACAAGTAAAAAACAGGGTGAGAATGTGGTAAAATCTGAAAACGTGGTAAAAATCAGGTGGCCGCGATGCTTTTTTCTAGATAGTTTTTTTAAACCACAGTGTCGGTTTGATTTAAGGAAGGAGGAGGGTGGGTCAGTCGATTGTTTAGTCAGTCAGTAAATTGACAGCGGCCTCTGGTGGATTTAAACAAGAATGATACTCGAGAGAAACTTGAGATCTCAATAACCATACACAGCGACCTTGCTGGATTTACACAAGAAGAGCAAGTGCGAATGACACTCGCGAGGTAAACTTGAGATCTCAAAAAGCGTACACAGCGGCCTCTGGTGGATTCACGAAAACAAAAACTGCAACATAGCTCTTAGGACATATTTGGTGCTCTCTAGAAATATATATAGGGGTATATAATCAAAATGAACCTGGGTTGGAGCCGCAATATATATCACAACAATTTGTATGTATATATATATATATATATATATATATATAT
>CAIGQZ010032903.1:6928671-6967054 GCA_903798205.1 Danio tinwini | reverse complement strand
CAATGTGTACCCTTATTGAAATGAACTGCACTAACAGAGCACTCACGTTAGATATAAATTAAACCAAAGCCACGCTGTAAAAAAAAATGCTGGGTTCCACACAATCAATTTGTGTTGGGACAACATGAAGGAATTAAATTGAATTGTTAGTTTTTTAATATTCAAGTTAATTAAACATAAAACAATCAAGATCCCTCCCCGAAAACATTTTTGCAGCTCATTTGAACATAATTTGAGTGTAAACTATACTATAAACATACTTTATACACTTTTTGAAGGGAATTTATGAATTTACAGCTATGGCAACTTCATAGAAATGCATTAAAAAATCACTCAAAACTTTCAATATCAATTTAGCATTAGGCAATATGTTTTGCTTAAGCAAGCAAGACCACTCACATTTTCATGCAAATGTACTTGCCAAGTGAATATTAATATGATTTGACAGTAATAATAATCAGTTCAAACATATTATCATGAAAAATAAAGTGACTGTCAACAAACCACCACTAATTCAGTGCAAAAATGTGTGATTCTGAACTGGCCAAAAGGCAAAACAACAAACCTTCCTTTGCTTAAATAAATAAATAACTCAGAGCAGAACGTGATAAAGTGTTCTATGAAAAAGCAGTTTCTCAGCACAGCCTCGCGAGGTGATATCTGCAGCATCCAGACTTGTTATTACACGCTGATCAGCGCATGTAAAGTCCTGGCATTGTCTCAGCGGGAGGGAAATGCATTCGGCTGTTGACGTGTGAAGAGGCTGCGAGACACTGAAGCGTAGCCGCTTGCTTCTTGGAAATGTTGAACTTGTGCAGAATTAACGCTGTTGTGTTTTCTCCAAGGTCGTACATCCATATCCAGCCCACCCACAGACAGACGTGTCATCAAAGGGACCACGGCCATTTTGGAGTGCGGCGCAACTCACGATCCGCGTGTAGGGGTGAGGTACGTGACGACAAACAAGGAGTCCCGTCTCCACATCAGTGCCAAGAGATCCACATGTGCTAAAATCATAATGTTTATTCAGCATGTTAGCCCACAGGCATCCGAATTGATTCAAAGACATACTCAAAATTCTGAGGAAACTTGCAAAACACAAAACGTTCTAATTTGTGAAATATGAAACTCAAAAATTTGAGGAAAAACTATATATATATATAAACTATATATATTTGTATAAAGGCAAAATTTTCAAAAATCTGAATTCCAGAATGTCAACAAAAAATAATAATTCTGAGAAAAAGCAGAAATATAAAGCATGAAATAAGAATTCAAATGAAAATAATCTGAATGGTGAACATAAACTCAAAATTCTGAAATAAAAAAGGCAGATCTGTGAGACTTTGTGAAATGATTTTAGTCATTAATTAAACTTAATTGTGAACAATATGAAATATTAAATTAGTATTATGATAAATAAATTCAGATTTGTGAGGTTAGTCGCAATTCCATTTTTTTTGTTTTATTCCATCTTACAACTTTGAATGTAACAATAATTCAGTGTATCTCACAGGCCTCAAGTTGATCCAAAGAAAAACATTGCACAGTTTAAAATTCTGAGGAAAAATTGCTGACTTGTAAGATAAATACAGACGAAAAAGCTGAAATGGTTAGAAATTAGAGTAAAAAGGCAGAATTTGCACACAGATGTTAGCAAATAAAAAACAGAAATTCTAGTACATGAACTCAAAATGGCAGAATTGTGAGTTATGAAACTCAAATTTTTGAGGAAAAAGCAGAACTATATACTATGAAGTTAAACTCAGAATTTAAAGTACAAGAAAAGTATTCGGGTGTAAAGGCAGAATTGAAAAAAAATCTGAATTCTAGAATGTAAACAAAGTATGAGAAAATCTGAGAATAAAGCAGAAATATATGGCATGAAATAGGAAGTCAGATAAAAATAATCTGAATGGTGAGACATAGGCAGAACTGTGAGAGTTTGTGAAACAATTTTCAGTTTAGTCACAAATAAGTACATTAATACAAAATTTATTGTGAAAAATGTGAAATGATTGTGAAAATAATCTTGAAAATATGAGAAAAAATATGAATTTAAATTTGATCAGAATTGCAGGATGTAGATTCAGAATGATAAAATATCAAACTAGGATTACGATAAATAAAGTCAGATTAGTCGTAAAATACTCTTTTATTTTTATTTTTTTTGTTTTATTCCATCACAAAAACAACTTACAACTTTGATTGTATTGTTAATTCAATGTCTCATCTCACAGGCCTTCAAGTTGATGTAAAGAAAAAAAATTGCACAGCTCAAAATTCAAAGGCAAAACTGTAAAATAAAAAAAACTCAAAATCCAGAAGAAAGTGAAATTTCTGCCGTGAAACTCATGCAGGCTGATAGGTCACCTAATCTGCTCCTGCGTCATTAACTACATGGTGCAGGAGATTGGTTGCTGCCACTTCTGCAGCCACTGAGCTTGCTCCTTATCAGTTTAAATGCTCTGCTTCGATTTACACAGCAGCGGCGAGTGTTCTGAGACCCTCCTCCCCCTCAGCTTCACCTGTGCTTAGATCTGCTATGGGGGTTACATATACCGTTGAAATCAGTATTAAACCTCCTTTGAATATTTTTTCTTTTTTAAATATTTCCCAGATTATGTTTAACAGAGCAAGGAAATTTTAACAGTATGTCAGATTTTTTTTTTCTTCTGGGAAAAGTCAATTTTTTGTTTTATTTTAAATCAGTTTTAATTTTTTTTTAAAATCATTTTAAGGTCAAAATGTTTAGCCCCTTTATATTTTTTCCTGTCTACAGAACAAACCATCATTATACAATAACTTGCCTAATTACCCTAACCTGCCTAGTTACCCTAATGAACCTAGTTAAGCGTTTAAATGTCACTTTAAGCTGTATAGAAGTGTCTTGAAAAATATCTACTTAAAATATTATTTACTGTCATCATGGCAAAGATAAAATAAATCAGTTATTAAAAATGAGTTATTAAAACTATTACGTTTAGAAATGTCTTGAAAAAATCAACTCAATTCAACTTCAACTGTATATAACACGCTTTGCAGCAGCAGCGTGTTATATTCTCAGACGGCATGTCTGTGTATATACTGGCAGTAGTAGGCTTTGCCATAATAATCAAAGCAGCAGCAGTGTAGCAGATCTATACCACCAAGACCAAAATACATCAGCATTGCTATTTAAATATTCATTACCATTCTAAATCCCAAGAGTGTTCATGACAGAAAAGCTGAAATGTTCAGAATTTAGAGTAAAAAGGCGGAATTTGTACAGCGATTTTAACACATTTTTAAAAAAGCACAGAAAAAGCTCAATTATAAGCCATAAACTCAGAATTCTGAGGGAAAAAAAAGCAGACATTTTGACATGAAAGATGACAAAATGGTGAGATGTAAACACAGAATTCAATTGGAAAAAGTCAGAAATGTGAAACAAACTCCAAGTTTGTATATTTTATAAGGGAAAATGCAGAATTTTAAGACATTGTAAAACATTTTCAGTTTAATGACTAAATAATGAAAATTTGTTGTCAAAAAAATTTAATTACCGTGAAAAATAAACTTGTCTGATAAAAAAAAGGAATTCACATTTCATCAGAATTTCAGGATGTGGATTCAAAATAAATAAAATAAATTTAGGATAACGAGAAATAGTCAGAATTTTGCAATTGCCTTTAAATTTGTTATCAGTTTCATTCCATGACAAAATCCACATCAGAGTCCACAGCTCCACACACACTTTGATTGTAATGTTAATCCAACATGTCAGCCCATGGGCCTTAAAGTTGATTCAAAGCGCGATCCGCAGTGCTGTACAGTTAATTCTAAGCTAATATGCTGGATATGGGCGTAATGAGGCAGCGCTGTGTTCTGCACTCCCCCTGTGTCAGTTTGACTGTGATAGAGTTCTCTTCCGCTCACCGTCTCCTTCGCTTGGCAGGTACGTGTGGAAAAAGGATGAGGAGTTAGTGAGCCACTCCAGAGGGGGGCGTATCAGCCTGCAGGAGGGCTCCCTGCACATCAGTCAAACTTGGTCCGGGGACATCGGCAACTATACCTGTGATGTCATCTCTGAGGCCGGCAACGAATCCAAAGAGGCCCGTCTGGAGGTCATGTAAGTGACTTGGCTTGCCTTCATAGCGAGCATTAAGCTGACTAATGTGGCGCGCTGATGGATGCGTGTCACCTTCCAGATGCACGTAGCGCTTCATTTTTCACCCGCCAGCTTTTGAAGTGTGAGGACGTACAGTAAGGCAAGAGCGGAATATATGCTGGCTCTCGAAAACCTCTAACCCTAAGCATTCAACTTTGTCTTGTTACTCGTTCCACACCGGTTCTGTTGTAGATATAAATGATGCCTCAAATCATGGGGCTTGTTGAGGTGAGGTATTATTCTTCTTTTCTAAGCTGTCAGGTTTATGACTATCGGCTGACGGAAAAAGAAATAACACAGACAGAAAGATCATTGAGATCTAGGATGACAGCTATAATGATAACTTCAGCTGTAATGTTTCAGTAATTGTGCTAATTATACAGTCTACAACACTGCTATTACTGCAGTGACAGAAAGAAAGATCGTATTTACTTGGAAATCTTAGTTTCTATGGATTTAGCATTATCTTCTGGAGTTTTTGTCTCAATTTCTGATGGCATGATTATTTTGGCATCATCCTGAACATTGATTAAAGGGATGGTTCAGCCTAAAATGAAATCTTTGTGATCATTTATTCTCCCTTTACTGGTTCTATTCTTCCTTCTGTTGAACACAAAATGAAGAATGCTGGTAGGTAGCACCCATTGACCTTATATATTACTATGTAAGTCAATGGGTTCCATCAGCCAGCATTCTTCAAAATGTATTCAGTTGAGTTCAACAGAAAAAAAAGAAACTCATAAAGGTTTAAAGGTCCCGTGAAATGCTTAGAAATGTGCATTTTTGATGGGCAATGGTTTACCTTAAACTCAATTAAAATGTAAAGAAAGGGAGGGACTTTGAGTACCCCACCCCTTTTAAAAAACAGCTAATAGTGTTTTAATCAGTGTTCTGCCAGTGAGAGTGGTTGAGCTAAAGCACATTAAAAAAGAAAAAGAAAAAGAGAAACGTCTTGAAGGGGACGGGGCATGTCAGAAACTACACTACCTGACAAAAGTCTTGTCACCTATTCAAGTTTTAGGAACAACAAATAATAACTTGACTTCTAGTTGATCATTTGGTATCAGAAGTGGCTTAAATGAAAGGCAAAGGCCTCTAGATTACACTTATTTTACCAAAATTAAAATGATCATGCCTTGATTTTTAATTAGGACAGTAATGTCTGACTTTGCTTAGACCAAATCGTGTTACTTAACAGAAATAATGTACAGTTTAGAATATAAAGTCATGGTGCATTGGAAAAAGAATTAATATTGTGTATGACTCCCATGAGCTTGGAGGACTGCATCCATACATCTCTGCTATGACTCAAATAACTTTTTAATAAAGTCATCTGGAATGGCAAAGAAAGCAATCTTGCAGGGCTCCCAGAGCTCATCGAGATTGTTTGGATTCATCTTCAATGCCTCCTCCTTCATCTTACCCCAGACAAGCTCAATAATGTTCATGTCTGGTGACTGGGCTGGCCAATCCTGGAGCACCTTGACCTTCTTTGCTTTCAGGAACTTTGATGTGGGGGCAAAAGAATTTGCCCTCTCCTGTGGTTTGTAATGTAATAGGCAGCACAAATGTCTTGCTACCTCAGGCTGTTGATGTTGCCATCTACTCTGCAGTTTTCTAGCTCATCCCCATACTGAATGTAACCCCAAACCATGATTTTTCCTTTACCAAATTTGACTGATTTCTGTGAGAATCTTGGGTCTATGCAGGTTCCAGTAGGTCTTCTGCAGTATTTGTGATGATTGGGATGCAGTTCAACAGATGATTCATTGGAAAAATTGGCCTTCTGCCACTTTGCCAAATGATCAACTAGAACTCAAGTTATTATTTGTTGCTCTTAAAACTGAGATTGATGACTAGACTTTGGTCATATATTATTGGTCAGAAGAATTAATGAGGAACTGTAAGCAAGTATGAGGTAATGTCAAAAAAGTTGTTGACCCATTTAGGTGGAAGTGAAATAATGAGGTCATTTTCATTTGTGGGTGAACTATCCATTTAAGCTTTCATTTTCATGTCATAGAACAGAAGCAAGGCTTTTAGGAAAGCACAAAAACATCACATCCTTTTAATTTTGCTGGCAAAAAATGCCCCGTGTCCTCTGCATAAAAATAGATAACCTAGGTAAATTGGAGAAGGTCTTGTTTTTTTAAGTTTGTTACAAGCCGTTCACTAATTGGCAATTAAAAATTCATATGCACATACATATATACATATATATCCTTGAACAGTCTTACGTGTAGCTATTTTAAAGGGCTTTTCCACCAGCAGGCCAAACAGTTTTGAACACAAGGAAAGTCATTTCACTCCGCGGCCTTATTTGCAACACTCCCATACAGCTATTTCAATCAAGCAAGATCGTATCTACATAAATAGAAAAATACTGAAATCTCATGTAGAAATCTGCTTGCCAAAATCACATTTAAATGACATGATTCAAATCAGCAACAGCATCTGACATTTCCCGTAAATGTTGTTCCTTATGCTCGGATCTGATTTAAAATGGTATATTTCACATTAATAAAGCCAATGCACATGTGTAGCTCATCTCTGACTGTTTCTATGGGAACCAGAGCTACTAACAGCAGCTGCAGTGACTTTACACAATTAGTAATTGTCTGTTTTTATGATAACACTTTAGAATAATCGTCCATTAGTTAATGTATTTACTAACATTAAGTATGAATAAGCTTCTAAAGCATTTATTAATCATAGTTCAATATGAATTAATGCATTATTAAATACAAAGTTGTGCTTGTTAACACCTTGAGTTAACATGAACTAACATGAACTAGTGACATTTTAACTTAAATGTATTACTAATTGTTTGTTCATGTTAGTAAATTCATTAACTAACATTAATAGAGCATTCTTTTAAAGTGTTACCGTTTTCATCACTATTTTCATTCATTCATTCGTTTTCTTTTCGGTTTAGTCCTTTCATTAATCTGGGTTTACCACAGCCGAATGAACCGCCAGTTTATCCAGAATATGTTTTGCACATTGGATGCCCTTCCAGCTGCAACTAATCACTGGAAAACACCCATACACTCTTATTCACACACATACAGTACACCAACAATTTAGCTTACCCAATTCACAGATAGCGCATGTCTTTGGACTTGTGGGGAAAACTGGAGCACCAAGAGGAAACCCAAGCGAACACGAGGAGAACCTGCAAACTCCACACAGAAATGCCAACTGACCCAGCCGGGGCTCAAACCAGCGACCTTCTTGCTGTGAGGTGACTGTACTACCCACTGTGCCACTGTGACGCCCTTTATCACTATTTATTAGGATTTATTTTGTCATATCGAGTATTGCGCTTACTCCCATTCAGAATAATAATAAAAGTGAACATTTTTAATATACTGCGTATTTACAGTTTTGGGTTCCAAATGCATTTTCTGCAGAATACAGTTCAGTAATGTACAGGTATGGTATAATTTCACAGTACAGTGCTACAAAATTGAAGCTTGTGCAGGGTATCCGGGGTCTTAAAAAGTCTTAGAATGTCTTAAATTTCAAAAACAACATTTTAGGCCTTAAAAAGTCTTAAATTCACTGAAATATTGTGTTGTAGGTCTACATTTTTCTATGTCCATGTAAAGCTACCCAATTGGGCCAAAACCTGTCCAAACAAACATTCCATCTCAACAAAAGTTTATTTATTTACTCTATTTACCAATATGGCTTCCTTATAATAACATTTGTTTTTAATGATTTTCAATGTTTTAACTGGGCTATTAGAAAAAATCCTTAGCGTCTTGTGTAAGTCTGAAATTTCATGTATAATGGTCTTAAAAAGTGTTAAATTTGACATGATGAAACCTGTAGAAACACTGTTGTGCTCATGTTTATCAGAAAACATGCTGTCTCAGACCTTTCTCAGATTTCACAGTACCATTATCCTGATAAAAAAGTGCTAGTGAGCAGAGACCTTTTGATGGGTGCTTTGACCCAACTGCATAGCAATACACTAAAAGCCACAACAGCACATTTGCAACTTATAGCAACAACCAACAGCAAACAAATATTTTAACGCCCACGCACAACGATTTTCGAGACTTATCATAAGCGTTTTTCAACATTTATACAAAAGTGATTTTCAAAATGACTCTGACATTAGTTGGCTCTTATTGAAAAACAGATTCTGATTCTTCATCTGACACTCGCATGTTACCCGAAGTAGAAGTCACCTTCGTGTTTTTTCTTTGTGTATTTATTGCATAAGTTTTTCCATTTCTGTTGGAAACTTCCTCCACTGCAGCACACAAACATCTGCTTAAAAGTTTGCAGGAAAGAAATATAAGCTGAAACGTACCATCAAATCCTATTTACTGTAAGTTCAGCAGCTCAAGGAACTTGAACAAAAGCAGCAATATCATTGGTCAACCAGTTCTTAATGATTTGAATTAAAGTGAAATGATTATTATTATTATTATTATTATTATTATTATTATTTATTTAATTTTTTTTAAATAACACATTTAAATTTGGAGATTTGCTTATTGGTGTGTACACTCACTTTGGGGTCCTTTGTTTAGTTACAAGATGATAAATGTTGGTGATAAGTGTGTGCGCAAAAATCATCCCAGCCCTAAATATGGCAGAAATGAGTTCTATTTAGGCAAACACTATTAAGATTTCTCATATATATGCAGTTAATGTTTTGTCAGGCCAATGACGTTTCAAAAAAAATCTTTTGTTATTTTATTGCTTTTTCTTCTGCATTTTGTTTGCGCACCAACACCAGCATCTGCATTCACTACCAAAGTGGATTGCTGCTCTCAGCAGGAGCGACTGACCTTTCCTCAGTAACCTTTTTCAGTGTAACCTTTCCATCTGGATTCCAACTGCTTATACTCAATTTTCATATTCATCAACCATCTGCTAATTGTAACTTATTTAATCACAAGAAGCTTCTTCTGCTTTCTTTTCCCTTTTTTTAATCCTAGATTTTGAAGTAGCTACAGTAGTTTGCAATGGGATTGCTTACTAAGTCTTCATCCAGGAAAAGCAAAAAAAAAATGTCCAGACCATCCCATAAAAAGCATTTGGCCTTTTGACCAGCCTCTGAGTGGGTAGATTTCTTTATCCTGGCTATTTGAAACTCTATTTCTGATTCGTGTGCGCCAGTCGAATTCTTTAAACCCAAAATAAAAGCTGCATCTTGGCAGCGTAAACATTTTAACACCTAAAGCCTTTGCTTATGACTCTGTACCACAATATGATGAGGGAATAAAATCCCCTCAGAAGCTCTCCAGAAATAAACCGCTGGAAGACGGCAGTAACCAGCGGGTGTGTGTACTTTATGCAGATTTCATGAGGCTAATGTTGTGTGGAACTAAGACTCATTATCTGTTTGTGGGTTTTCTGGCTCCTCATTAAACTGGAGAAGATGCCGTGGCGGAATCAGATGGTTGTGGGGAATCAGGCATGTTGTCAGGAGGACTTTCCCTAGTGGCTGAAGTCACCCATCCATTGTCCGTTTCACAGCCCACACATTTACTACAAAATACTGATGATTCAACAGTATGAACAAAAGCATTAATACTGAGCTCTTCTTTTATTATTTGGTTGCCAGTGTATCTGATTTTCCATGTTAGCTATGGAAATGCTATTATTAGTAGTAGTAGTATTAGTAGTAGTTAGATTAATGGCAAATTAGCACGAGAATATTTAAAGTCTGAAAACAAGGATTTTACAGTGACCTTTTTGTCATTTCCTGCAAACAAATATACTTATTTGGGCAATGTAAAGACATGTTATCAGTAGTTTATAAACATAATACACAAATGAACTATTCTTCTACAAAAAACACCAAATTCAGAGTACCAAAATATAAATTGAACTTAATTATTTTTTTGAGCGGGTGGCACGGTGGCTTAGTGGTGAACATTGTCGCCTCACAGCAAGAAGATGACTGGTTCGAGTCTCGGCTGGGCCAGTTGGCATTTCTGTGTGGAGTTTTCAGGTTCTCCTCGTGTTTGCCTGGGTTTCCTCTGGGTGCTCCGGTTTCCCCCACAGTTCAAAGACACGCACTATAGGTGAATTGAATTGTATGGGTGTTTCTCAGTACTGGATTTCGGCTAGAAGTTGGTGGTTCATTCCACTGTAGTGACCCTTGATGAATACGAGATTAAGCCTAAGGAAAATTACTGAATGAATTTTTTAGCGCTATAAATGTAGGCATATATATATATATTGTTTTGGTTTTTTAGATAGTGAAGCCCAAATTGTCTTCTTTCCAAAGATACTTAAACTGAATTTTTTTTAATTGTAATTCATTATTGAGCAACTGTTACTGTTGTAGTTTGAGAAGGTCATTTTTGAGAGTGCCCCTGAGGTTGAGAAGGACACAGATACAATCTCAGAAAACTTTTTGCAGAAATCTTATTCTGCATGCTATCTTACTCAAATTTAAAATATAAACTCATGGTACACTTGGCTTTCAAGACTTGTTTTTTTCTAGGCTATTACAACTATGTATATGGAAAAAAAAAAACAAATCGTCAACTTAGAATAATAAGGTTCTATTTAACATTTTTGTCAAAATTGAGTTATTCACATATTCTTATCAAATAACTTATTTACATTATGTGATGCTTTTTTTATAAGTTGTTAGCGTTTTAACACTTTTTTTATAAAAAAAAAAAAAAAGGTTTTAACTACAAAGTCTAACTGTAGCTTGGCTCTATAAAGTTCTTTATGTGAGCCAATCAGCATTTCGAATGCATGCACGAAAACCAATCAGGTTTAGCTTACCGGATTGCTCCGTTGACAGCGGGAAAGACTGGAAAGAAACACAAAATCAAAGTCGACTAAATAATGCCGCACCACACAATATTGAGAAGAAACCAGAAACTGAAAAGTTGTGTGAAAATGAGATAATTTAGAAGCATTTTTTGATATTGAGAAGAAATGTTACATCTTACATTGTTGAAAAAGAAACAGGACCTAAGAAAATGTAATATATTAATATTGTGAAATATTTTTTGTTGATATATAGTCAGTAAAACATTTTTCAGTGTTTATTAAACTGATTTGCTCATTGTCTTTTTTCTTTAAAGTCTTTAAATTTGATATTAAGCCTTGAAGAGTGTACATGGAGGGAATTCTTAATCTAAGAGGTCATGGGGCATATAACTGAATAAATATAATTCAATAATTCATATAAAGCATATAATTCAATATTACCATACTAATTACATAAAATTAACATATGCGCTGGACAAAATATTTAGCATAGCCTTGTATGCTTAATTTGAACAAGAACAAATATTCATCCTAAAACATTAAATAAATGTCATAGAAAGCAAAAATGTAACATTTTCAAACATCAATATAATGTTACACCATTTTTTTAATTAAATTATTAAGCATACTGATTGTATTTCTTGAATGCTTCAATTAATGATCTGCCAGATAGAACCTTATAATTTCAAGCACAAAATGACTTTTTAGAATTAGAAGGTTGTGCCTTCATTTGCCCTGTTTGTTTTACCCTAACTTGCAAATTTGAGATAATTTTGATAATTGACATTCGGAGTAAATTAGGGTCTCTATCATGTTAATGTATGAAATAGAACTGTTACACACATATTGTTTGCTATATGGAATGCAAAAACTTTTAAGCTCAATATCTCTAAATCATTTAGAATGCAGACAGAACCTTATAATTCTAAGGCGATGAAATATTGAACACAGTACAATTTTTCTTTCTCGTTTTTTCAGCATGTAAAACTTTTTATATGTTTTTGGCATTAAACTGGCTAGATGGACCATTGTAAAGCTCAAAATGTCTTCTTTCCAGTGATATCTTAATGTTTTTTGTTTGTATCCCACTGGGGTCAAGAATTCTTACTATTTTATACGAAGTTAGGTAGGTGTAAATCCAAATTAGTGGTGTCCTGGCTAACAGGTAAACTGCAAAGCACAATTGTTAAATATAAAGAATAAAATATATATATACTTTTTTATAAATGTCTCTTGAATATTTTTTTCATATTGTGTTTTATTCCTTTTTGTTTAGATTTTAATTTTACACATATTTGATTGCATTTGTACTAAATTACGGTTAAATTAGGTATTTAATTAGCTGGTTAACAACTACTGTAACATCATCTCATTAACGTTTTGTGAAGGACTATCAGTTCTTTTACACCTGTGGAAACATCATAGCCTTCCTCCCTAGCCAGATCGAACATAAAAAAAAGAAACTGAAGCTTTGGATGGTTCTCTCCATGGATTTAATTTAGAGTACAAAAACAAACTTTCCAAGCACTTCAGTGGATCCTCTGTGTCTGGTCTCAGCAGGAAGCCTCTCCTGCCCAGAAATGATTAATAAAGTAATCAATATAATTTTTTTTCCTAAACTAGCGTGAAGAAGAAAATCAAGGCAAATGCAAATGAACGTCTGCCACAGACTTGCTGTGAGATTATGGCTGAATTTGGAATAAAAAAACTTTTTGAACGTGGAAAAGAGACGACAGTGGGAGTGAATATGTGAAGGCATCTGAAAACGGGCAACAGAAATCAGCAGCAAACCTACAATAAACGCCTGCTAGTGCTCCTCTAATATTCTTTCTTTCATTACTTTGCTATCAATCCACAGGTCCACAGGTCTTATTTTGAGTGTTTTATGTCCTTATAGAGAGCTGCCACACTCGCCTCGAAACCTACAGGCCAGCTTGAACGCCAACAACAGCCGTAGTGTGGACCTGTCCTGGATGAGACCCTTTGATGGAAACAGCCCACTGCTGCATTATGTGGTTGAGCTCTCAGAGAACAGTAAGATATACACACACACACACACACACACACACACACACACACAGACATTCATACACCCCTTCATCCATCACTGTCCAAATGCAGCAATCTCAAGTAATTAGCCAGTGTGCTGCATTTACAGTAAAAATGGTATTTTGGTAGTAAACCTTATCCACACTTTTAAACCCTTACCTACACTTTTTATGTAACGATTATGTGATGATGTAGGCTGAACAAAGGATGAGTTGGGAATAGTATCCTAGCAGTGCCTGTCCACTTTTTCAGCAGCCTTGATTTTGGAAGAGCTTTTTCCCAATTATTTTTCTCAGAGGGATTTTAAAAGTCTTCATTAAAGAGTTGTATGAGCCACAAACCCAACCAAAGAGCTGTGAGTAGAATTACAACACTGCTAATTAACACATGCAAGGGGGAAATGTTTTTTATTTATTTATTTATTTTTCAAGACGGTGAACTTGAAGCTTTGCATGTATGACATAAACAAGGGGCTTTGGATTTTTTAGTTGCTATAGACCCCACAATTTGTTTTTAAAAGATGTCTATAGATGTAGATGTCTAAACATAGTTGTCTTGGCCAAAACAAGGCTAAATTTGGGCTGTCAGTGAAAATCTAATAGACGTCTAAGAATAGGCCAAAACAAGACTAGTCGTCAAATAAACAGAAATGAATGACTACACGTATAAAGTCTGTCTAATCTGTCTATTTGACCACTAGTCTAATTTTGGGCTATTCTTAGACGTATATTAGATTTTCACTGACAGCCCAAGTTTAGCCTTGTTTTAGTCAAGCTGTCTACGTTTAGATGTCTATTAGATGTCTATTACACACACAATTGTTTGCTTAATTTTTTCATTTATTTTTACATTTTTTTATCAAAATAGTTTATAAATTATTTATTTTATTAAAAAATAAGACTCATTTTAGTCTCTTTTGTATTTATTTGATGTAATAAAATTTTGGGCAATTAATTAAAATGTTATTGATTTGTTATCTTTTTTGTATAAATTATTTTATGGCATGATTTAAATTTATTGTTTATCTGTTAGTTTCTTTTTTTATTAATGGTTTTATTCATCTTAAAAGGTTTGATCATTTATTTTATTTTGTGTTTTATTAAAAAATATTATTTATCAATTATTTTTCATTTATTTATTTTCTATGTCATGATGTTATTTCTCTAAACATTTCCACTCCCTGATATACATGTATATATGTATGTGTGTCTCTCACAGGCTTACAGAACGTTCTATAAACATCTCTGTAAATCCCACAGTTGGCTGTTTGTAAAAATCCCAGTAGATCAGCAGTTTCTGAAATACTCTTAACAGCCATGCTATGTTTAAAGTCACTTACTGTAAATTCCCAGTTTAAATCTCAGCAGAGCATCTTGACCACAGCTGCATGCATACAGTAAATACTTTCAGTTGTTGCCATGCGATTGACTAATCAGATATTAGTGTACTGATATTAGTGTGTCAGGGTTTCTCACAGTCTCAATTCTAACGTTTTGAATTCATCAGGGTCAAAAGTCCAGAAAAGTTGGTTATAACAAAACTTGTATTTATTAAACATACACTTACATGAATCAACTATTTTTTTCTTTAACTTTTCTTTTCTTTTCACTGATTCAAATCTCACTATGGTAAAGAGTGTTACTCGATTACAGCAAATGTTGGCACAGTGTTACGAGTGAAAACTTTAAATGTCACCTTCGGTTTTATTTCAGACCATCACCTAAAACAACTAACAAGATTACAGGTTTAACATGTGTTTATCAAAGTAATAAATCCACACTTTTAATTCCTTACACACAATTAGGGCTCTAGAAAAGTGGTGGGTCCTGACTGAATACTCTGCAGGTCTGGATCTGGACTGGAGTCTGGACTTTGAGAGGCCCTGGTGTATACTGTATACACGAATGCTGGAGATGTTTGAAAAAGCTTGAATTTTAATTGTGTTTTAAGGTTTGAAAAGTGCTTTGATTTTGGATAGTGCTTAAAACTGCTTGAAAATAATAATTTATCTTACTAAATGGGCAATAATAATTAATTAAAAAAATATTTTTTGCTTTTGCATAAGGTGAAAATGCTGGAGTCTGCGCATGTGTCTGTCTTTTTTTTCAGAGCAAACATGCCATCAAATTGTTCCTTAAAATACTATACTATTTACTACTATAGCAAATAGCATCTGATATAATGTGATGAAGTTTGTATATGTGTGTAAATATGTAATTTGTCATGCTTAAAGTGCTAGAAAAGTTTGAAAATACATTTTAAAAAAATTCCTAGAGTTACATATGAAGAGTTACTTCAAGTGTTTTGTTAAGGAAAACACCCATCTTTAGTGTACTCAAAGTCTTTCTTCAATTAAACATTTTTGTTCTTCATTTTTAATCATCCAGAAAATGCTTTAAAAGTGCTTAAATTTGACTTTAGAAAAGGTATAATAGTCCTATATATATGTATATACAGAATGTATATACACTAACCGGCCACTTAGGTACATCTTACAAGTACCTGGTTGGACCCTTTTTTGCCTTCAGAACTGCCTTAATCCTTCTTGCCATAGATTTAAAAAGGTACTGGAAATATTCCTCAGAGAATTTTGGTCCAGACATGATAGCATCACGCAGTTGCTGCAGATTTGTTGGCTGCACATCCATGATGTGTATCACCCGTTCCACCACATCCCAATTGCACTATTTGATTGAGATCTGATGACTGTGGAGGCCATTTGAGTACAGTGAACTCATTGTCATATTCAAGAAACCAGTCTGAGATAATTCAGGCTTTATGACATGGCTCATTGCACCAACAACCATGCCATGTCACTTAAATCACCTTTTTTCCCCATTCTGATACTCGGTTTGAACTGCAACAGATCATCTTGACCATGTCTACATGCCTAAATACATTGAGTTGCTGCTGATTAGACATTTGCATTAACGAGCAGTTGGACAGGTGTACCTAATAAAGTGGCCATTGAGTGCATATACCAGAGCTTAACTGTTAGACTTTATATGACAGAAATAGTACAAGCCTAAATTCTTATATCCAATAAAACAATCACCTTTACACCATTTGATTAAAAGACATTCGAAACCAAAAAAGGCTCATCCAAACGAATATAGTTCAGAAATCTAATAATTTTAAAGTGTGAATAAGGTGTCTAAACAATTTTTGGGGCCACTGTAGAACCATTTGCTCAGCGACTGAATTTGTAAGTGAATCCCACTTGAGCCGAGCAGCAGTGCGAAGGGATCTACTGTGCTCAGGGCCTCATTCACAACCACCCATAATGCATATGAATGTTCAGCCAGTGCGAAAGAAAGAGTACAGCCTCTCTTTGTTTCCACATCGCATCCTACATGTACCAGTTGATCTCAGTTAGTGTCACCCGCCGGTGTAAAAAGCTCTGGTATTACAGCACTGGGGAGGAAAAAAACACCCAACTAGATTGATCTTCTGGGACTGGAAGAGGACAGTGAGGAATGTGCTGAAGTGAAGGTGAAGATTACCGGTGCAGGTTGTAATAGGGCCTGGAAGTCCCATTAGAAACACCTTTCAGAGAAAGTGAGAAAAACCCGCCCTTGCTAAGACTAAAATGTATTTTCTGAGCAGAGACTCTGATTTCAGGTGCAATCAGTAATTTTCTTGTCCATTTAGAGAGTCTTACAAGGAAAGAAACAAGTCAAGATTTTGTTTAAAGTGTATAAAATGGTGGCTTTGATATCTTCTGATGCTGTTTGAAGCCTGTTGTATAATTTCTGAGGGTGGTCGTTAAGTGTCATTAAGTATTAATGGCCAGCTTGAATGCCAGACTCAAGCATGTTATGTAATTATGAGTGGAAGACTAATTTGTGCTAAGAAAGATCTTGACAAGTACCATCGTGATTACACTTGATTATGCACATTATGTAATTCTATATATGCCACCGCATGTCTTTTAATAGACAGAAAAACAAGGTTTGGTAACACTGTGTGATTATTTTCATTGTTAACATTTATAAATATTATTACAGTTTAGTTAAATAGGGATTATAATAGGAAGGGTTTATGTAAACATGACTAATGTAAGCATTGTTCAGAGCTTATTTACATAGTTTTCAGTCATGTAAAAACTGGAGTGTATTAAATAAAGATGCTAACTTGAAATTGCTTTATTTGGTATAATAATATCAGTCAGTCCATTGTGACTGCATAGATGCTACTGTACAAGTCAAGGAATGTCATACACAATTGTTTTGAATTATTTTGGACATGTTGGGTGGTTAGAGTCATATATAGTCTTATAGATATATGACTATATGACAAATAAGAAATTAATTAATTAGAAATAATTGAATTTGCCTTAAACACAATGACGTCCCTCATTTGCCTTTTTAAGAATTTTTAAAACACAAATCAGCTTCTTAAATAATTAAATTTTATGAAATAATTAATCAAATTTACTGTACCATAATTTACTTTATTTGATCTGAGCATCTCATCCACTCCACAGCTTCACCACAGAACTGTGCACAGCTAATTAAAAGCTTGAGTGCTGATTAATATTTCTGTGAAACATTGAACCCAAAAGAAAGCCCAAGCTAGGATCTGTCCCGTATACTAGGTTATAGCAGAAGATTATTATTTTGTTAAACGAATAGAGGACAAGTCACAAGCTGAGCTTTGTTTTGTGGATAATGGATTTTAAAGTCAGTTATCAGTTTTCCTAGGAAAAACGAAAATCCAGCCAAAATCCTGTTTTCTGTTTGAATATACAACAGACATACATGGACCCATAGTACCTACTGAAAAAAACAGGTTAAGCTAAACAGCTAAGACCAGGCTGGAAATGGTTGGAAACGAGGCTGAATATGGCCAAAACCCCTCTAAAACCAGGCTGGTCAACTAGCTGAAACCTGCTGTTTTTAGAAGGGTAAACATGCATAAAATCTTATTCATATTCATGGCATGTCATGTGGGACATGTCGTGGATGGGGTTGGGTAATGGTGCATGCCTAATGCCTAAAATCGACACTGGCCCCATTCTAGTAAAGTGTTGCCCAAAACAGTAATTCCACACTGTTACTTCCTTACGATCTGCAGATACAGTAGGAAGCATGTATTACAGAAACATCCTAACTTGACAACATATCTTGACAAAAACTTGAACTCAACTTCAGCGAAACCTGACAGCTGTCCTAACTTTAAAATTATTTGAAAGCTAACCTTACTTATAATATCGTTGTCCAACAATGGCATTATGTTTATTGATAAATGAAAATTAAGAACAAAATGTTTTAATGAAGAAAGACCTGTTGAGAGCCCTGGAGATGGGGGTTTTACTTGACGAAATGCTTAGACTCTTCATAAGTAACTCTAGACTGCTGTGCAACATGATATTGCAGTACAGATAGCACAAGATCAACTAGCATTACAGAGACCAGCAAGTGTCACGGAGCATTACCTGTAATAATGTGACTTTTTGTTTTTGTTGTTGTTGTTGTTGTTTATTTGTTTCAACAGTTTTGTTTATCTTATATTTTGTATAATATACACAAATGTGTGTATATTTTGTTAAAGATTATATCTTTATATTTTGTTTAGACTAACTCATTAAGAGCTTGCACAGTGTTGGTAGCTAGGTAACAGATCTAGGAGTGGATTGTCGATCTTTATCACACAGTTTTAGATTTCCTAACTAGATGTAAGATATGATTTTGTAAGATAGTATAAGAATTCCAAATCAAGATAAGATTTGTTTCTGTAATCCAAATATGCAAAGAAAAAATATATAATTTAATGTTTAATATATCAGGTTAAGACCTAAGAATAGAAATATCCTGTAATATTGTATGTCCTTAGAAGAGCAAAACAATGACTATTTGAACAAACAGCAAAGTTTTAGGAAAGCCTAATGTGAAAACTGTTTATAAATGGCCTAAGTATTATTGAACAACCAAATGCAATGTGCACCTTACTGATGAAGCACATCACAATATGAAGGCTTAATGAATTATTAATAATAATAATTCCTTCATTTATATAGCCCTTTTCTGAATACTCAAAGCACTTTACACATTTTGGGGGGAATCTCCTCATCCACCACCAGTGTGCAGCATCCACCCAGATGACGTGATGGCAGCCATATTGCGCCAGACCACACACCACACACTAGCTGATTGGTGGAGAGGAGTGATGAAGCCAATTATGATATAGGGATGGTTAGGAGGCCATGATGGACAGAGGCCAGTGGGCAAATTTGGCCAGGATGCTGGGGTTAAACCCCTACTCTTTTTGAAGGACATCCTGGAATTTTTAACGAACACAGAGTCCGGACCTCGGCTTAACATCTCATTCGAAAAAAGACAGATTAAGTGGATTTTTATTTTATTTAGCATTTATATTCTGTGTGAATGTATTCTTCTGTGTCTAGTTTGCATCATTAATAAGGTTAATATGCTGGGTTTGATCTTTGAGATGGCTCACTTACTTCATTAGTACTTAGTTCATCCACTTAACATGGTAAAACTGAATAATGATCTATGGAAGTTAAAGCAACATAAACACTATAAAATATAAGGAATTGACAGCCTGCATTCAAATTTGCAGTAAATGCCATAAAATAAATTAGTGTGAACAAAATATGACAAAACTGATGATTAATATTTAGCCATATCACATCTCATGCTTTTTTTTTTTTACCAAAGCTTTGTTATGTTCTGCAATTTGATCTAAACCAGAGATGACAGAGGGGTTGTGTTTATTCCTGCTTCATAAAAACATGCTCTTGAAGTGTTGTCATGTCCACTTTTTATAAGTGTCTTTGGGCTTGTTGTTTCATCAATCCATCAAGTTTGGGCAGACTCAGGTAGCAGTATTTTGGTATTATTTTGTCAGGGTTTTTGTGAGAAAGAGGAGATGCGGACCCATGAGGAGATGAGGACACAGTTGCAACAACCAATGGATTTTAATCAATAAAAAGGAAAACAAAAACAGAACTTGACTTGGCTTGATGCAACTCAACTAAAATCACCAAGACAAGACTAGACAGCGACAAGTACTGACATAAAATAATAACACCCATAATGACAATAGAACAGTTCAAGACAGAGAACTCAGGGACAAAAATAGGAAGCATATAATGTGGTAACAACTTGTAAATTGCTTTGGATAAAAGTGTTTGCTAAATGAGTAAATGTGAATGTAATGTACATGTAACAAGCAAGGACAGGTGGGCTGAATAGCTAATAATAGATAGTAAAAAAATTAAGCAAGTACAACAAAAAAACAAATCCTTATTTCCTTTTGCTTTTTCTTGTTTACTCAACTTTTGAAAACATCAGCTGCACTGACCTACAATTATTTAATTAACATTTAGTTGGGTTAACATAAGATTATTTGTTTCCTGAAGAGGTGAACTACTCTGTAACAAAACTTTTAGTTGTTGTGCCGACTGAACATTTTTTTGTCTACAGAACTGGAATGCCTGAAGTTGACTGAACAAAAAAAACATAATCTTTATTTCCTTTCGTTTTTTTCTCACATACTCAACAATTTTTTCACCTTAAGTTTATAGGACAGTAGAGAGTGTGGGGAGAAGTGTGGGGAGAGGAGAGAGGGGAAGGACTGGCATAGGACCCCGAGGTGGAAATGAATCTTGGGTCGCCGTGACACCGGAGTGTCATGTGTCAACGCACTAACCACTACTTCATTGGCACCGACATGTACTTAACTTTTGAAAACATCAGTTGCACTGACCTAAAATGTCTGAAGTTGAATGAACAAAAAACTGAATGTCATCAGAACAAACAAACATATTTCAATTAAAAAAACAACGAAAACTAAGAGAGACTAATATTAACAAAACATTTATTAGACACAGAATTAGAAACAGGACAGGAAGCAAAACAACAATAACAGTAAACAAGACAAGGATCAAAACATGGCAGGACAAACCAGGAAAGCATGCCTTCTTGTTTTTTCATCTCTCCAGAAAACAAATAATCTTATGTTAACCCACCTAAATGTTTTTTGTATTACTGACAAATAATTGTAGGTCAGTGCAGCTGATGTTTTCAAAAGTAAAAAAAAAACGAAAGGAAATAAGGATTATGTTTTTTTCTGTTGTACTTACAACTTTTTACAATCTAGAGTACCAAATGGGAGGGGTTAGACAATAGACAGGAGAGCACATGACACACAGAGAGTTTGTTCTTTAGTAGATACTTTTTTTACACCTAATTTATCTCACCACAGTATTTATTCGTTATCCAGCATATGTTTTACGCAGCGGATGCCCTTCCAACTGCAACCCATCGCTGGGAAACACCCATACACTCTCATTTGCACTCATACACTACAGACAATTTAGCTTACCCAGTTCATCTATAGCGCATGTCTTTGGACTTGTGGGGGAAACCGGAGCACCCGGAGGAAACCCATGTGAACGCGGGGAGAACATGCAAACTCCACACAGAAACTGACACAGCCGAGGCTCAAACCAGCAACCTTCTTGCTGTGAGGTGGCAGGACTACCTACTGCGCCACCGCGTTGCCATAATAGTCATTCATTCATTTTCTTTTCGGCTTAGTCCCTTTATTAATCCGGGGTCGCCACAGCGGAATGAACCACCAACTTATCCAGCATTTGTTTTACACAGCGGATGCCCTTCCAGCCGCAACCCATCTCTGGGAAACATCCATGCACACTCATTCACACTCATACACTACGGACAATTTTAGCATACCCAATTTACTTGTACTGCATGTCTTTGGACTGTGGGGGAAACCGGAGCACCCGGAGAAAACCCACACGAACGCAGGGAGAACATGCAAACTCCACACAGAAACGCCAACTGACCCTGCTGAGGCTCCAACCAGCGACCTTCTTGCTGTGAGGCCACAGCACTACCTACTGGGCCACTACGTTGCCTGCCATAATATAATATGATATAATATAAAATATAATATAATATAATATAATATAATATAATATAATATAATATAATATAATATAATATAATATAATATATTTACAAATACATTCTGCTTCTCTCCTATGTATCAGATTCTCCGTGGAGAGTGTATTTGTCTGACGTGGACCCCTCTGGGACAGGAGCAATGGTGAAGGGCCTCACGCCTGCCCGCTCGTACCAGTTCAGGGTCTGTGCTGTCAATCAGGTGGGCAGGGGCCAGTACAGCACCGAAACCAACAGGTAGGAGGCCACATTTGTCAACAGCTGCTTATTCACAGGTTATCCACCCATCATTGCAGTTTTCCGTGTTATCTTTTTTTTTTTACACTCAAGCTTGGTCAACAACAGGCTTGTTATGTCCCATCACACTCTGCTCTGCTGCTGCCCCTCAGGACTGTCATAGTTTAAGTGTGTTTTCTGTCACTGATCCTCCACCCACAGTTGTCAGTGTGTCCTGCTGCGGCCGAAATCACAGCACTGTTGGGTTTTCTCAGTGTCAGGCCTCTGCTCTCACCTCTCGCTCTAATCAGACCCGGAGCTGTTGGATTTCACGGGCCTGCAGCTGTGGGCGATGGACGCCACTTTCACATTCGCTCCTCTGAGGTTCATCTGGTAAAATGTGGTAAAACAGGCCTTTTCTGTTAGACTGGGGTGTCGTGTATCACATCTCTTAATCGCAAAGTCTCACTTTAGAATTAATCATGTTTTTAGTTGAGTGTTGAGGAGTGAAAAAGAAGTTAAAAGTGTATGTGAATCAGAAGTTGTATCAGACTTATTTCAGTATGATTACGTATTTCCTTCTGAAACTGAATATTGAGTAGGGGGTAGGTTTTTTTGTGTTCCTCATCTTTGACTCACTGCAAACTAACAGTTGGAGGCATGTTAGTTATTTGCTCAAGCCATCAAACTGATGTCATCTGAGAAAAACTGCCATTCCAGAGCGGGAGAAAATGGTTATTCATTCATTTTCTCTCGGCTTAGACCCTTATTTATCAGCAACAGCGGAATGAACCACCAACTATTTCAGCCAGAGATTGGGTTAACCAAATATTTTCCATCATTGATTTTTTTTAAGCAGTGACAGAAAAATCTGAAGGTGATCCGTCATTTTGAGGGCTATATCTAGTTTAATTTGTAGCTAACTGTAATTCCCACTCCTGTCCAGCTGATGGCGATTGCCCTTATAAATTAGCAATTGTACTGCTTTGTCACCGCTGCATACAGACAAAAATGTCACGGCAGCTGAGTGTGAGAAGTTTCTTTAAGTGGCCAAATAGTTGTGATATTATTAATAAAGGTGAAAAAAGGAAGAGATACAGTGGACGATAAAGAACAAACAGACAAAAATCCTCAGTCGCCGACAGCTGTTGCAGGCCAACCAAGCGGCAGCAAGGAGGTCAGGAGGGAATACAGAAGGTGCGTCCCAAATCACATACTTATGCACTATTCTACACCATTTTGTAGTAAAAAAACTGTTCACACTGAAAACTCTAAAAATAATAAGTTCACTTTATTTATCTGGATGGTGCACTCATTCTACCGGTAAAATGAAGTGTGTAATGATGTAATGTAATGACACTTCACGCACTTAACAACCACAGTTTTGCTCACGTAGCGGAAGGGCAGAACTATCAGCGCACATGTTGGATAACTATTTATTTTGGATTGTAAAAAGCTAAATTCTCCTAGGAGAGTGATTATACCACCTCCTGATGGTGAATGCGGTTATACTCATGACAGGTATTATTTGGTAGTTTGGTCATTTATTTCACTAATTTGCCAACCGTCAAACATCATCTGGGAAACGGTTTGAACTTCCGCTTAGTAAAAAAACCATTAGTGTTCCATGTGGGACAACACTACATACATATACTATGCTGTTGAGTGTGTAAGTACATTAGTATAGTGCATAAGGGCATAGTAGGGCTGTGTATTGGCAAGGGCCTCACGATACAATATATATTGCGATACATGGATCACGATATGATGTATCGCAATATATCGTGATACAATAGATATCGTGATATATTGCAATAGTTTGTATTAGTATGTGTCACATTAAATTGACAACTTGATAAAGTCGGCAGACAAATTAAAATTCCAATTCCAATTTATTTTCCATCCATTCCAATTCATTAAAACTGCACAGTGTGATTGAACAGAGAACTATGTATATTGCAAAGCTTACAAATGGCATTTATTTTTTGTCAAATTCAGTACTCCCTGTTATAGCGTTTAGGGTTGGGTGATGTTGACCAATTTGGCATCATACAATATCTAATGTGAAATATGGCGATGGACCATGGCATCGTCGTCATAGGGGAAGGTAAACTAATTATTTATGAATAATTAATAAATTCATAACTAATTAATTATTTGTAGCCTACCGTTTCAACTACCTGACCTGCATGACCTTTGTTTTACTCATAACCAAATCATAAATAAATAAATAAAGTAGTTACACACAAATTACCACCTGTCAATCACTTTTTTCCGCGGGACTTGATCTGGCATGACTAGGCAGAGTGAACTGTGCTGTTATGGCGTCCACACACTTGCTTGGTAAAAAAGCTGCACAACCAACAGGAACTAACCAACAGTATCTGAGGTTTTCACTAAAATTACTGAGTACAAGCGTGAAAGCAAAAGACTGACGCAGTGTACTGATGCTGTGACATGTTACCTGATAGAATCAAATGATTGAAGGGCCGTTAGAGACGAGATTAATTAAATATCACATTTAACAAGCAGTACATCCTTGATAAACTGTCCGTACCAATGCAATGACTGTTTAAAATATAGAGTCCGTACACTTCTCTGGAGTTCAGAGGAGCGCATGACAGTGTGTGTGTGTGTGTGTGTGTGTGTGTGTGTGTGTGTGTGTGTGTGGGGCTGTGGCTGTGTGTGTGTGGTCACGTGATGTGCGTTTTCAGCAGACGGAGGGCTGTTCAGAAATGCTTGGTGAAACGCCAGTTTGGATGTGGATCATTTTCGTTCTAAAATGCCATTTTAAAACTAAGCTGTATCAGTGTAAACTGGGCCTGAGTGTGTGTTTTTCACAAGCGGGTTTGCAACGGGGGCGGTGCGGAGGATCGGTGATGCCTCAGCAGCATCATGATGTCTATAGGCCATTTGCGATTACATCGTCTATCGACCCAACCCTAATAGCGTTTAAACCAAAGTGCAGCCACACGTCAGCTCTAAAAGCTGGAGGCACCTTTATATTTTATGCTATGCTCACTCTTGTTTACTTCTGATCTTGTACTACTTGGTGTTTTGTTGGTGTTGTTGTCTCGCGAGTTAGAGACATCTACAGGAGCGGAGGAGGAGGTCATTTGGCACAACTTGAATCGATACTTGAGGTTGGACTATAAAAGAAACTATCGCGATAGTTAGATGTATCGATAATATTGCACAGCCCTAGTGCATAGTGTGCCATTTGGGACGCAGCTAGTGTTCAGTGGGAGCAGGAGTTTATGCGGCAAAATAGTTTGCTACATCTGTAGAAAAGAAGTAATGGATTTGTCTGTGGGTGCACAACGATGCAGAAATCAGCACTGATTGATCATAAAAGTAGCCATGGCCACAATGAAGCCTTACGAGTGCTCAACCAGAGCATGGCAATGGTCAAGCATATTGAAAAGTCACAGGTTGCCTGTAACGAGGCATTAAAAACACAGCTTAAAGTTGTATTGCATATGGCAAACACAAACACCCCGAGCCACCTATATCCTAACCTAATACACCTCTTACAGTCCGCTAGGTGTCCAAATCTAAACAGTCCACACCCACTACACTGTCAGTCATTCCCTTTGGACCCACATGTCTCATTGCTGACCTCAACACCATGCTCAATGCATCTCGCTATCCGACAACTGACAGCGCGTTGGAGAACTATGGACCGGATGCTTTGGAGCGCGTTTGTGAGCACTACGAAACTCAGAGTGGTGCAGCCACGCCCCTGGTGCAAAAGGAGCGCATGCTGCAGGATTGTTTCCTTGTGAACCGAGTGCCGTGCAGGATCGGGAAAACCCACATTAAAAAAAACTTCTGATCACTTCAGGAGAAAGGTTTTCTGACTACAAAACACTTTGGCGCTAGTAATTTTGGTCTCCAGTGTGTCAGCAGAACGTGGTTTCAGCCTCCAGAACAAAATTTAAACTGTCACGAGAAGTCGACTTTCCGAGGCAAAGACACAGAATTTAATGACAATTGCCTCTGCATCAATCTCCCTTGATGCGTTTGATTACGCACCCAGGAGGAAGATATGAGTTCAGGCAGATAGGTCTACAGAACATTGTCTGAATATTTATATTTTTAAGTTATGTTCTTATTTTAGTCGGAATTATATTTTTTTATATCTGCCTGTGTTCAGGCACAAATGGTCGTGTTTTAATTCCCTCCGCTGACAGTGCGAAAAAGAAAGAACACATGAAATTGTTGAACAATACATTTTTATGGAGTTTTTGTCCATTACATATTGTTGAAAAATAGGTTATGACGGAATTTCTACAACCCTCTCTGTCAAAATGACGGACAATGAGAAAGTCTAGCGCAACCTCTGATTCCAACATATGTTTTACACAGTGAATGCCCTTCTAGCTGCTACCCAGCACTGGGAAACGCTCTCACACTCGCATTCACACACTATGGCCAATTTTGTTTGCTCAATTCACTTATGGCGCATGTCTTTGGACTGTGGGGTAAACCGGAGCACCCAGAGCTAACCCACGCCAACACAGGGAAACATGCAAACTCCACACAGAAACACTAACTGACCCAGCCGGGATTCAAACCTTCTTGCTTTAAGGTGCTAACCACTGAGCTACTGTGCCACCTGAGAAAATGGTTATATTTTGATAAAATACCAAAATAAACTGTTATTTTTTAATAGGATTAACAGTCCACTGTATTTAAATGGCCTCCACAGTCACCAGATTTCAATCCAATAGAGCACCTTTGGGATGTGGTGGAGTGGGAGATTTGCATCATGGATGTGCAGCCGACACAAATCTGCAGCAACTGTGTGATGCTATCATGTCAATGTGGACCAAAATCTCTGCAGCAACTGTGTGATGCTATCATGTCAATGTGGACCAAAATCTCCAAGGAATATTTCCAATACCTTGTTGAATCTATGCCACAAAGGATTAAAGCTGTTCTGAAAGCAAAGGTGGGTTCAATCTGGTACTAGTAAGGTGTACCTAATAAAGTGGCCGTTGAGTGTAAATGCACTTAAAAACTATTAAAATGTTTGCAGTTTATAATGTCATCAATCAACTGGGGAAGTATGTTGATTAACTATTAGTTATTTGTTTTAAGCCTCATCCTCTGTATTATATTAGCTAAATGCTACACAAAACTGATGGTTGAAAGCAACAAAAAGTTAAAAAAGACTTTTTACCTTCAATGGAAGGATCAAGGTGGCCTTCTTTGCATCCGAAAAAAAGACTTTCCTTTTACACTTGCGTGAATAATGAAAGCGTTTTAGTAAATGCAAAGAGCTGTTAATGAGCAAGCGATTTAAAGGAAGCCGTGCAATCAGCGGGATACATGAAGCTGTAATATCATCTCTCTGCAGACTTCACATCTTTTCTCTCCCAGCACTGATTTTTTGCACCTGCTCTTCCAAAATAGTGCTGCCGTGTTGCATGCCTCTCCAGGCAAAGTGAATATTGAACTTGAACTTTCTGACTTTTTAGCCCACTCTGTAAATGTAATATTTGTTAGTTTGTCTTTGAAAAATATTCATGGCATTTGGGTTAATGTGGAGCGCAGTCTGACGAGGGAACACATTAAACTTTAAAGACCTACTGTAGGTTCTTAACTCTGCTTTAACCTCAATTAATGCCGGACTGTTTCAGACGTGCCGGTATTACACATTTAAAGGCTTTATTTGATAAATTATATTCAAGTGCAGGCAGCTAAAAGCATTTCATCCCTGTTGTTTTGATATCATGTCATCGTGGGTAGGTTTGATCACGACTTTATTATTGTTGTTGGAGTTTAGTTTTTTTGTTTTTTAGCCTGTTATACCTATTTATTATATTTATATTAGTGTACTATGCGCAAAATAAAACAATTAAACTGCAAAAAAAAAATTTACAGTAAAAGCAAAAAACATTTTCCAGTACTGGGTTGCGGCTGGAAGGACATCCACTGTGTAAAACATATGCCAGAGTAGTTGGTGGAACATTCTACTGTGGTGACCCCTGATAAATCAGGGCCTCAGCTGAAGGAAAATGAATGAATAAATGAAAAACAAAACAAACTGTGATATTCCTTTTTTGACCGTAAATATATTGTATTTACAAAAATATATAATAATAGTATGTATAATAGTATGTATAATAATATATTATTATATTATCATCATAATAATAATATTAATGTTATCATTAATAATAACAATAATAAATATGATTAACTGTTGGGCGATGCAGTGGCGCAGTAGGTAGTGCTGTCGCCTCACAGCAAGAAGGTCGCTGGTCCGAGCCTCGGCTGGGTCAGTTGGCGTTTCTGTGTGGAGTTTGCATGTTCTTCCTGTGTTCGTGTGGGTTTCCTCTGGGTGCTCCGGTTTCCGCCACAGTCCAAAGGCATGTGGTATAGGTGAATTGGGTAGGCTAAATTGTCCGTTGTGTATGAGTGTGTATGGATGTTTCCCAGAGATGGGTTGCAGCTGGAAGGGCATCCGCTGCGTAAAACATGTGCTGGATAAGTTGGCGGTTCATTCAGCTGTGGCGACCCCGGATGAATAATGGGACTAAGCCGAAAAGAAAACAAAAGAAAGAATGAACTTAACTGTTTTTGTTCTCTCTGTTAAAACAACACACAAATGTCTCCTTAACATACATATTGTATCTATACAAATAATTAAAATATAATTACGCACACATATACAGTTAATTGGATTAACATTTGATATATTATGTGTATAACAAGCTGCTAAATTGCATGTTATACAGTATAATCTTTATTTTTAGCAACCTATTTTACATTCCATTTTACATTTAAATTATTTTTGAAATACAGTAAAATGTTTCTGTTACAGAAAGTAATAGACAAGAGAGGAATAGATCATTTCCTTTAAATAATTTCGCCTAGTTTTGCTGGCTATAGCGAATGCACATTCGCACCGGCTTTTGAGGTGGGCCTTTGGGACTTTTAACAGAAACTGATGAGCAGAATGCAAGTGTCTGGATGGAGTGTAGGCCACAATCAGTTGGGATAAATAATGAGTGCCCAGGCCATGTAAGGCTTTATACACAAAGAGAATGATTTTAAAATCGATTCTTTGTCTTAGCCAATGTAGAGACCTCAAAATGGGAGTGACGTGTATATTTTTAAGGCTTTTTGTTAAAAATCTAGCTGCTGCATTTTGCACTAACTGTAGGCAAGCGATCTAAGACTTAGGCAGCCCAAAACAAAGAGAATTGCAATAGTCTAACTGGAAGGTTAAGCGCATGTATGGCAATTTCTAATGAATGTGAGGGGAGGGAGGACTTCATTTTAGAGAGAAGGCGAAGTTGGTAAAAGCTATTTCCAACCACACTTCAAATATTAAATGTTAATTTCTGATCTAATGTTAAGCCCTGGTTACGTACCTGGGGTGATCTGAGCTCCTCCAAGTTGCCTAACCTGGGGTGTTTACAGTCTGACAAATCATTAGGCCCAAATATAATAACCTCTGTTTTCTCCTCATTTAAAGAAAAAAAATTCTCAGAAAGCCATGCTTTTTTAAAAGTCGATGACAGGCAACATAATATAATGCAAGGCAGCTGACTAAAACACTTCAAGCATACAGTACTTTCTTGAGAGTGCTTCCTCAGGGACTGAGTTAAAGTGAAAGTGGTGTTGAAGGGTCTCATCAGTCTTCTTCTGCATGCATGTCTCCTTGCTGTGACAGACATCTGTCCATTTTTGGCTTATTAGGCAGAAAGAGTAGAGCTGACAGGCTCAAAGAGGTACAAAAGTGCAGCTCTTTCATAATAAGGCATCACCTTCTCACACCAACACCTATTCATCTGCCACTGGCTTTTTGTCAAGAGGAGAGTTTGGCAAAATGTTTGTTTATTCTGTCTGACCACAGGCCAGAACAGTGCATCTATGTTGATACCGAGCTCATTGATTATTAATGTATCTCAGGTTCCATACACATTATTGACTTACAGGCTCTTTTACAGGTCATTCTGTTGCTCCCTGTTTGTGTTCAAAATAATGCAACCACAGATTGTGTGCAAACTGTGCAATTATGAATAAAAAGACTTTTTGCTTCAATAACCTGAATATGAAAGTGAAAATGTGGGAGTCTAATGCAATCTAAAGTCTTTATTTGTATATGCAGTTATCCTTAGCTGTTGAAGTTTTCATAAATGAATTGTGGTTTTATTTTGAGATTTTAATTATAAGATTTAGATTAGTGGTTTTGCTATTTTCTTGCAAAGTAGCTGAAGTAAAATAAGTTTTTATTTATTTGTTTGTTTATTTATTTCAGTTAACAAAAAAGATTTTAGTTTTATTGAAATTAAAGGTTTTGTTTTAATTAACTGACTGTAATAGCCCTGTGATTATTTTTATTTAGTAATGACATTCTTTAATGGGTTTTAATAATATTAGTGTTTATATAATAAAAACACTAGCAGAACGATACTATACATTATATACAGTGCAAACTGTTGTATGAACACAGTATCACACTTGTAGCAGTGTGATATGGCTGTATACAGTATTGTCCCTGGTGGGACACTACCCATGCCTCCCACCAGTGCCGATATACAGCCACAACGCACTGCTACTCGTGTGATATTGCTTATATATATATATATAAAGATGAAAGATGAAGGTTTCTGAAGTGGCACTGGCATGCTTTTTTACAGGTGGTTATGGGATGCACAAACAATTGATTGGGACAATAGCCATGATTAATGGCAGTAATTTATGTTAGATAATGGTTTATATAATGGATAAAATGCTTTTAAAAGCAGGTCGTAGGACACAGAATTTTACTGTATTTGCAAAAAGAGCCAAACACCAGTTCTCTTACACTGTTTATGTTCAGAGGCAGATGTTTAATAGCTTGTGGCACAGTGAAACAGCGTAAAGCAAATGTGTAAATACCACATGGCTACACCAAAAAGAACTCGGTTTTCAGCAAGGAGTGGGCAGGCTTTCCTTAGAGCAATCATTAGGCAGATTTACAGAGCACTGTCTGGGAAAAAAGCTCCATGATATTGGTTATAGAGGGCATTAACTATGAAATAGACTTCTGGGCAGAAATAACCAAGTGTGGTCAGAGGTTTAAGAAGACTCTGACAATAAATCTGAAAAGACCCAATGATCCTATTAAACTTTAATGCAGATTTAACTGTCCATTAGCATGAAACGCAAAGGGCAGGATGAATCTATGGGCATTATTAAGCATTCAACATGATTCAATTTTAAACTTTGTTAATTAAGAAAATGCACGTTCTGTAGGTTGAATGAACCAAGAATTGCTCACAGAATATCATTTATGTGTGCTAGTAAACTAGTCTATGGAGACTGAGTATTATGGCGTATTTGACATTAGCGATTATCACAGAGCATTCAAAATCATTAGCATTTGCCATTATTTATGGTCTGGTGTTGTGGGATCTAGTACCAATAGGGTCTTTTTAAACTAATGTTGTCATAACATAAATAACGTAACATAAGTAACGTTGATACTGTATAAATGGGAGTTTGATTCTAATACATTGACATCAACAGGACTTGTATGAATGTATTTCTTCCTGAGCTTTTTGGAGAGAAATGTGTTGAGGTCTGTCTCTCTTTGATGTTTGCCCAGAGCCTCTGAATTTTTTAAATCTCAGTCAACAAATGAGAATTGAGACGCTTTAATAAAGTAAAATATAAGCTCCAAAAAACGGGGAGAAAAAAAAAGTTCCGTCCTCTTAGGACTGAACAGAAATAGTGCTGTTTAGCGTGCTCCTTGGCTGAAAATGGTACAGGTATTTAATGCAGAGTTTAAAAGCACTCACACTGGGGACAAATCCTCAGGCAGACATGCACGGCCCGCCGTACAACAAACCATGAGATGCTCTTATCTTTGGAAAATGCTTGGTCTGTTTGTAATTCGAAGGCTTGAAATTTCAATGAAGCGCTTAGCTTGAAAGTGCTGAGCCAACGAACGCAATCTTCTACGGCTGTGAATGCACCAGAGCCAGTTGCCACGTAAGCAGCGACCTCCAACATCAAAGCATCAGGCTGTTTGGGCCACAGACTTTTCCAGGAAAGCTTTTGATGGAGTGAGTGGATGTGAATCATGGTCGGGAAATGGACTTCTGGCCAGCAGGTTGCATTTACACGACTAGCGCTGTTGTGCCCTGGAGCGAATCAACTAACTTTCATTCACATGAGAAAGAGAGTAGAGCAATGAATTAGTTATGTAAGAACAATTTGGTTCTCTGTTAAGTGTGTACCTGTAGTTTGTGGTGCTTTCAGCAATATTTTTGCTGTCTCTTTAGACTGATGCTGAGAGAGGAACCACCCAGCGCGCCGCCCAAGAACATTGTAGCCAGCGGCAGAACCAACCAGTCCATTATGGTGCAGTGGCAGCCGCCTCCAGAGCCTCAGCTCAATGGAGTCTTGAGAGGCTACGTCCTCAGGTGAGACATGCACAAACCATTTCACAAACAACACTTGCCTGATGAAATGTGCAGAAATAAGACTCCCGGTACTTCCAATAAGTGTCTGGCTTCAGTCCAGCATCTCTGTTGAGTCATTTCTCTCTTTTTTTGCTGTGAATGTTTATGTTTTTCTGCATTTTTTTTAAGTAATGTGACATTTATTTCTCTGTAAAATGTAAATTGTTTGTTTGAGCTATCTTACAAAGAACACTGGCTCAACCAGTGGGTGGTACGTCCGTTTCTGCAGCCAATAAAAGTGGTTAAACTTGAAAAATGTATTTGCTAGCATTTTGCAAAGAGATTCAAATGCATTTTATGCTATTTTAAAAGTTGCTAGTTTTGTTTTGGATGTTGCCTTTAAAGGCCGGAACACATCAAGCCAACAGTCTGTTCCTATTGTGAACAAGATAATTTTTCGTCGTTTCAGTCGCCTTTCTTCGGTTTTATGTGTTCACGTGCAGCTTTTTGGTCCAGATGTGAGGTGACAATACAGTTGGGTTTGGCTTGGTGTGTTCTGGCTTTAAGGTGTTTGCATGCATCAAAGGTGGAAAAAACACTTTAATATTCTTATTATACACATCTTTGATCAACTCATTCCCCATGAAAGAAAGCCTACTCTGCTTACATTAATCAGATGGCCCAGTCTGGAGTGACTGGTCTATGATTTACAACAAAAATGTATTTTTTATCTTTTATCTTTGTCATGACACCTTGACATTATCAAGACAATGTAACTTGTCATAAATCTGTCATAAACATGATTGTATTGAGGACAATATAATTGTGTCATGAATTGTATTACCGTGTCAATAATATCTTGACCTCAACAGTGGTACACTTTAAGTATTGACACTTTTAATGAGAAATTTTAATGACAAATTCAGTTTGTTCCGCTGAAAAAATGTGATCAGAAAAGTATGTCAAGTTGTCAAGACAAATACAAGTTATGATGTATTTATTTGTCAAGTTTTCATAAAATGACAAAATTGAGCTAATGACACTTAATGACAGTTGTCATAAGCAGTGCATAAAATTTCTATTATATTTATGACATTATTATTATGAATATTCCTTCAACTAAAGTTTTACCGGTCCTGTTTAAAAACAAAAAGTGTAATGGAGACAACTTAACCATACCTTTAAAACAAATACATTTGTTACAGTATTTGTTCATATTTATTTATGTTAACTACAATATCTATTTGTTAGTTTATGTCTTGTTGAAGAAGTAATATAAACAAATACAGCTTCAAACTTCAGTCATTATAAACAAAATAGATATTAGACAAAATAGACATTAGTCTTGATTAAAAATGCCTGAAAAGTTTAATTATTTGCATAATGTACTAATGTTACGGAACAGAAACTTATTGTAAAGCATTTCACATTATTATACATTTTTCAGTTTATTTTTCTAATTCCAAATCTACACTGTTAAATATACATTTATTCATTTGGCAGACACTTTTGATTAAAAAGTGAAGCTTAATTTGGAACCCGCAATGTCAGTTTTTGATTGCATTTGTCAATGCTTCTATATAATGGAGTTGACCTTATGTCACTTTCACTGCTGTTTAATAAGCAGCATTTATGAGCAAACTGATTTAAAAGGAATGTTTGGCATGTCTGTGTCAATGAGAATCTAGTCAGACTGTCATTAAAGTTTTGCATAACATAACACTCCACACTAGTTGTTAGAACAGTTTTTGGTAAACTGAATTATTATACATTTAATAAAAAGATACTAATATAAAATATAAAATAAGTTTGTGACAGACCAAACTAACTATCAGTCAGTGGTTGAATTTTTTTGGTAACACTTTACTTGAAGGGGTGCTCATAAGTCAATTAAACCTTTATAATTATAAATATATATAAACCTTTATAATAATAATAATGTAAATGATCTTTAAAACATGCTTATAACATTCATTTTGGTGTCAATCGCTCAGTTATAATATTTTAAATGCAAAGATAACATTGTTTGTCATGAGAACTTGCCATAAACAAATACATCACAGCCTGTTTTTGTTTTTGTCATAACAACTTGATAATACCAAGACATCAAAACTTGTCATAAATCTGTCATAAACATGATTGTAATGAAGCCATTATAAATATGTTATGAATTTGATGTCATTAATGTACTGTATATATACATATATATATTTTCTTTTTACCTGAACAGTAATAAACATAAAATGTCATTACATATTAATGACACTGTTAAAGCTATTTGACAGAGTAATGATACTTTTAGTGAGACATTTAGATAACAAATAGTTTGTTCCACTGATAACGTGTTCAGAAAAACATTCATGACACAAATATAATGGGCTCATGATAATTATGTTTAGGACAGATTTACTGTATGACAAGTTGTATTGTTTTAGAATTGTCAAGCTGTCGTAACAAACAATGTGGTTTTTGCATTTAAAATGACACAAATGAGCAAATGACACTTAATAGCATTTGTCATAAATATGCCTAAAATCTCATTCATATTCATGATGTGTTATGTCCGGTTTCATGACGATCTTATGAACACCCCATCTAGTAAAGTGTTACCATTTTTTCTCTGATTTTTCAGACTGATTCAACTAATTCAAACAAATGGCTTATGACTAGGGCCAGACGTAATCTGTGAACATTTTTAGCTATTCTTGCTCAAAAATTTTTTGAAACTCTGCGGATTTATGTGAAATTATTTTGGGATTATCGTAACTAAACATTAATATATTAAATAAAAGTAATACCTTTTTAACTTTTATTTAATGTTTACAATTCAAATCCAATTAAATCCACTTTATTTGGTAAGTCTCTCATATAATATATCTACTAAAAGACAGAAAATATCACTTTACAAACTGTATTGTAAATAAATTATATGAATATTTTCATATGAATCGAAAATAAAATAAAAAAACAAATAAATATAAATTTACACACATTTACACAAGTAAATAAACAGAATCAATGATGGGCTAAAAATCCAGATTCCATTGGCCTACTTATAATTTAGTGAATTAAAAGGTGACTCATATAAGATTGTGACTATATTGGTTAAACTGGTTTCTTGAGTCCCAAATTAACATATTTACTGATTTATTTATTTATTGTAATTTCACAATATTATAAAAAATAAAAACATTTTATTAATTCAAATAAATGTAACTTTGCTGAATTTACAAGGCAGTACAGACAGCTCAGAATAGTCATAATCTCATTGCATTATTCAAGGCATCCGCTCGAAAATTTAAAAAATCTTATTTTTATTAATTACACACCCAACATCAAAGATCAGCCAATTAGATGACACTCATTTCTCTCATCTAGCCAGAGTTTGGATGCATTTCATTAGCAGCGTTTGACCACTCTTATCCTCCTCGCCGGATGTGTTGTGAATATTTATGTGTTTTGTAACAGCATTCCCCCACCGCTGTTGTATTTAACACAATTTCTTGCCCTGTAAGGGAGCGAGCGTGTGCCTAATAATTATACAGCCTGTGGGAGGATTTCTAACGGCGCGCTGACCTGGAAGAAAATCGTTGTCGCTCACTGTTTGCCCATCGATTGCCCTGATGCAGGTACCGGCTCGCGGGGCTCCCTGGAGAGTACCAGCAGAAGAACATCAGCAGCCCTGAGATCAACTACTGCCTCATCACAGAGCTCATCATCTGGACCCAGTATGAGATTCAGGTGGCCGCGTACACCGGGGCAGGCCTGGGCGTCTTCAGTCAGCCAGTCACTGAGTACACGCTGCAGGGAGGTGAGACCTTGTTCTTCTGTCACTCTCTCAGTTTTCTCTTCTTCTTTTTTTTCATAATATAACAATTGCTTTTTCTATCAGCCTCTGTGTTTTCATCTACTCCTTTTCATCAGTGGAGGCAGAAAGCTTGCTGGATTGAACTGGTTGATGCAGTACTTGTTTACATGGCACACTGAGGTCAACTTTGCCTCCACAAAGACGCCACATTTATTTTAGAGCCCTCTTCTCAGACGGCTAGCTTCCATGCTAATTCTCTTCAAAACAATTATGCCAATTACGTGCGAGGCTGCTTTCTTCTTCAGACGGCAGGAATCTATTTTTGGAAATTCAGAAGCTTCTCGTTTGGACATTTGGATGATTATCCGGGCAGTGGCAAATGTATCGACTTGGCTTGGAGAGGCTTCATCTGTCTAATTATTTTAAGTAGACATATTATAAACAAAGTCTGCAGAGCAGTTGAGTGGTATTGACGCAGCTCCACCGAAGCCACTCATAATTAGCTGCCTTGATGCCATCACCCATCCTGAAAGAGAGAGACAATGCTAAGTGAACTGGTTTCAGTTGTTTGGGAGGATGCAATAATAGGACTCTCCGTTTAAAACATGCTTATTCTAAATAGTCAGTTGTTAACCTGTTACAGTACGCATGCTGCTTTCAGATTGGCTGATCTATCTATCTATCTATCTATCTATCTATCTATCTATCTATCTATCTATCTATCTATCTATCTATCTATCTATCTATCTATCTATCTATCTATCTATCTATCTCTCTATCTATCTATCTATCTATCTATCTATCTATCTATATATATATATATATATATATATATATATATACAGTTATATAGCTATATTGCACAGTTACAGCAGGCAATTATCAAAACAAAAGTGTTTAAATGAGATCTGTAAGAATTTAAACTGTAAGAATTTAAAGTTTAAAACATGATATCGTAGTGAACCACCACTTTAAAAGAAGAAAGAAACTCAAGAGGTTTGGATTGAGGATGAGAAAACGATGACAGAACTTTAATTTGTGGGTGAACTATCCCTTTAATAGCCAATTGTTCCTTAGTTATACTACATACCTGTTGTATGCTTGATTCTGATCGGTTGATGAGTATTCTAAGATGAGCTATTTAAAGTCAATTTTAGTCAAAATAATATAGTAACAAACAACATGTAACTTGAGCAGCAAATCTGCATATTATTGTAATGTGCAGATTACAATAAATGTACAATAATGTCTGAATGATCATGTGACACACAAGACACATTTGATGACATATTCAAATAGATAGCTGTTACTTAAATTTGACAACATTTTCTTGTTTTCTGTATTTTGATTAAATAATCTTAGTGTGGATGAGACTTCAAGCATATGAGGAAATCGTATCAACCCCAAACATTTGAATAGCAGTGCTTTTTAAATTATCTGTAAGCAATAACAATGGATTATCAAATTACCTTAGTCAAAGAGCTTTATTATTATTTTTAATAATAGTGGTAGTGGTAAATTGATTGATTGGACTGAAGTTGTAAATACTTCAGTATGCGTTTAATTAGATTGATTGATTAAACTGATTGGCAGCTTTATAAATAGAAGCAGGTCTACATGTGTTTTAGTCAGTGAGGAGTTTGAGGTATGAAGCAGTACCTCAGAAGAGCACAGACGCCACTGCATAATGAATGTGTTTACACCGCTATAAAAGAAGGCTATAATTGGCAGACTTTTGAAAGATAGTCTTTTGATTTAAAATAAGTCAAAGCTTGACAGGCAACCTGAAAAGATCAGCTGCAAGAGGAAAAAAACACAACTCTCTCTCACCAGGCTGTCATGCATATATTTTTTTTGGATGAATTTTTGTGCCTGGGTTTTATCAATGTACACAAGCAGTTCCATAGAAAATGTTTAAAAGTCTTAAATTCGGTTTCATGTACGTTGTACAAGTTCATGCTTTTCAGTTGTATTATATACACCAACAAAGGTGTCTCCACACACACACACACACACACACACACACACACACACACACACACAC
>CAIGQZ010032903.1:6904204-6928661 GCA_903798205.1 Danio tinwini | reverse complement strand
ACACACACACACACACACACACACACACACACACACACACACACACAAAAGAAATATGGCAAACAATCAGGAATCAGGACTTTGCTGTGATACTGTTTTGTTGTGTTTTGGCTTATATAAGACCTGTCCTTTCATTCAGCTGCCTCCTCTCTGGCTTCAGCATTTTAGAAAGTATACCGGATGTATAATAGAATGTGAATATCTTTTTCTTTCGTTTATTGTGTCCGTGCAACAGCGGGCTCTTTTAGAAAAGGTCAGAGATGTCTCAAGCACATCACAGGTGCACCGTGAAGATTGTATTGCGAGCCACTTAATTGAGCTGATGAATTTTAATAATGTTGCGATTCTGATGTCATTTAATGGCCACTCCAGTAGCTGATGCTCAGATATTGTCGCTGTACTTTGCATTATAAAATAACCAGCTCTGTAACCTTAGACTCTGTTTGTTATTGTTATAAAACTTGACAGAGACTATGGCCACAGCACAACACATAGTGGCAATTTCAAGTTTTCAGGCTGAATCATTACATCAGCAGATTTATTTGGACCGCGAAGAAAATTTATGCATTACCCCTTACGTTTTAACATCTGTTGTTGCTTTTCACTATTATCTGTACTTAAAGCAAGTGTCATTCGAGACCTAATTTGCATCAGTGCATGTTGTCGCTGTCGAACGGAGGCCACTACTTTTTCAGAAGTGGGGAAAATGCTGTATTGGTTTCAGAATTAAACACAGCTTGGTCAAAGTTGTTGTTGCAGCTTTATGCATTGTCACTTTATTATTAAAATTTTTTTCCAAAAGTATATACAAGCGTTTCTGAATTTGTGTTCTGTCAGCCATTACCATGAATCAGCTTCATCTGAGACTGAGCGCTGCTACCCTTTTAGCTGTTTTTGCCTACACTGTAAACCTTAACAGTTTAAATTACTTCAATAAAATAGTTTTCTTCACCGTAATATACTTACTTATTTCCAGGGCCGTTTATATCAATAGTTTATAGTTTATAGTTGATATTAGCCGCACGCCCGCACCATATTGGTATTACGTAACATCTAGTTTTTTATGAGGTGAGTTGTGAGTCCAGGACATAGACACATACACTACGGACAATTTAGCTTACCCAATTCACCTACAGCGCATGTTTTTGTTCTGTGGGGGAAACCGGAGCACCCGGAGAACACCCGCACGAACACGGGGAGAACATGCAAACTGACCCAACAGAGGCACAGAAATGACAACTGACCCAACAGGGGCTCAAACCTGTGACCTTTTTGCTGTGAGGTGACAGCGTTACCCACTGCGCCACCGTGTCGCCCCCTCACTCTACTAATTTATTTAATAGACAAAAAGTTCTTGAGTTCAAAATCTGATGCTTAAACTGAACTTAGACTGACTTGTGGCAAATTTTCTACTTCCCACTATGGTTGGTGTCAGACTGTACAGAGAGAATTAATGTTGAAATTATTTATTTATTTATTTATTTTAGAACTGGAATAATATTGTGACAATTTTTTTATTTTAATTATATTGGGATGTACAAATGTTTGTGTTGTAATGAAGTTTTACAGTTGTCACTTTAGTAATCTTCTAGATTAGATCTGGACAATATGATAAAATATATCACAGCACAAAACTTATTAAAGTTTTTGACAAGTTAGAACAATAAATCTGCATGCATGACTGCGAAAATAAAGTGTGAGATGTGCTTGGGTGTTAAAATGTTAACCAGCTCAAGAAGCAATGAAAGAGAACCTAATGCAGTACTTTAATGACCAAAATAGAACTAGAAAAGCCATACATCACGTGACCATTCGTGCACTCTGGGCATGCGCATCCAAGTATAAACAGGAAGCATGTGTCTCGCTCGACATTTGGTTATTGTTAGTCAACAAACACTGGTTGAACGATGAACGCGAGCAATTAGCGAGTGCTCGAACAATAGCTTGCCTCTTGCGAATATATGCAGCTACTGTAGGAAAAAAGGCAGAGTTTAACTGCACAATGGCGCCTAAAACAGACAATAGTGCAAACAACGCTCCCATTTCTGTGTTCATGTTGTTGTTTGCAGTGAAGGCTGGTCTGCCGTCTTCCGGTAAAGTTATAGTCATGTGATAGGGGCTTGACAATTAAGGGAAGGATACGCAATGATCCAAAAGCCCCAATCACGTAGCGAATGTCTGCAGCCACGCCTCCGTTTTCAGATGTCTCCGTTTTCAACCATCCACACTGGGACGGAGCAGCAGCGTTTGAGAATGAAAACGTTTCCAAAACGCTCCGTTTTTGGGACTCGAAAACTCTGACGTAGTGTGGACAGATGGCGTAACCGTACACTGTAAAAAAAAAAAAAACGTTAAATTTACGGAAAAATACCGGCAGCTGTGGTTGCCAGGATTATTCTGTAAAAAGTACGGAAGTTTATAGAACTGTTAAAATGTATGGAAAATAACTGTATTTCATGAACTGATACAATGTTCAGTTCACAAAAACGTAGCTTAGTGCAAAAAGCGTAAAGTCATCCAATGCACTAATGTGTTCATGTGTGTTTACAATTAACAAACAGATTTTCACTGCATCAGTAACTAGTTACATTTAAACAAAAGAAGATGCAGCATAACATCAAGTACTCTTAGTTCAACTTGGACTTGTACCTAGATGCTACTATCCTCCACAATGGTGACACAAAAACCGTTTTACAGTATTTTGCTGTTTTTTTTTCTTGATTTTACAGTAAAATACCGGCAGCTGTGGTTGCCAGTAATCTACTGTTTTTAACATTTTATGGTCATAAATTCAGTTTACAGAATATTTCAGTGAAAAATACATTCCACAGTCTGTATTTTTTTATAGAACACATTTAACCCCTTAATCCCAGAGCAAAATCCTCACTAGAGTCCTCACTACAGAGGGTTGAACACTCAGACAGTGATGAAGTTAATGAGATAATTAAGTGTCTAATTAAAGGAGGATTGAGAATTATTGATGAACAACTGTTAACAAGCAGAATCACTGAAGAAAATAAAACACAGCCAAACACAGCCAAAACCAAAGATGAAATCAACTGAGAATAATTTATTTTATAATAAAAATAAAACAAATTACACATAAAAAATTTAATTTCTCAAGATCTCAGCAGAGATCACTAAACAACTCAACAAACACCAGGAGCTTTACATTATTATTGACCTTTGACTTTATTTCTGTCACGTGAACAAAAGCTCTTAATGAAATTTCTGTTGTTTATTTGAAGTCACCATGATGGAGGACAGAGTCTGCTTTAGTTGAGCTCTTCAACTATTTGTCCTGAGACTACATTTTATTTAGGCTGCTATAATTAATTGTGTTAATCACACTATTTGTATAGCATGAAAAGTCAAAAGAAAATACAATAATAAGTCTGATAAAATTAACTTTGGTAATGAAAGCACCCTCACCTGCTCATGCACTCATTGAATATATTGTTAGTTATAAGTGAGAAATAAATACCACATGTAAATAAAACCACTTGTCCTACAGCAGCCGATGACTGTTTACCAGATCTAAATACACCATTCACAATGAGAATGTTTGATCTATGGCCAAACTTACAAACACACAGACATCAACAATTAGTATTTGAATCTCAACAATGGTGACAAACAAAAAAATCAAATAAAAATCAACCCAGAACAATACAAAACAATCTACTGAAATATTACACCCGAAGAACAAGATAAAATAAAGGAAAAGAAAGAGATTGCTGCATAATATAATCATGCTGCAATGCATGCTGGGATTTTTGTACCATGCTGGCACCCAGCATGACTGAATTAAGCACCTTCTTTTTTTTAAACAACCATGGTTGAAGTTTATATCCTGATTCTTGATGTCTGTGTGTCATAATGTGCAGCTGGAGATCTCAAGGTATTGTGCATGAAACTAATTAAATTTTAATTTCTTATTAATTCCTTAATTGTTTGTTGAACCTCCATGGGACACTGTAATATAGCCCAAACTATTTCAAATAAAACTATTTTTTATGGCTAAACTTATAAAATATTAGAAATTATATCTGTAATAATCAAGTACACACAGTATAGTTTCTCATTGCCTTCTTACTATTACTGATGAGTTTCAGAAACACAGTTATAACAGCCAGAGAAACATTAAGATAGAAGAGTAAAGGTTCAAGAGCTCAACTAAAGTAGCTTCTGATCTCCATGATGGTGAGGTCAAATCAAATATTTTCAATAAAAAAAATAAACCTGTTAATTATCAAACATTCTTGCAGATATGAGAGAAATAAAGTCAAACTATAATCAGTGAAGCTGCTAATGCTGTTATTTAATGGAGTTGTTTAATCCTGTTTTAATTCAGTTGGTTTGGTGTGAGTCTGTAGTTTTATTTCTTGTTCTTTCTATCAGTGATTGTGCTTGTTAACAGCAGGTGTTCATCAGTGTCTGAATTCACTCATTTGTGGTCATTCACTCTGTCTAGTGGACTAAACTAATTGACTAATTTAGGGACTAGTGAATGAGGGCGTGTGGTGAGATTTCAGACACTCTGATTAGTTTCTCGAAAACAAAGGTTAGATCTGTCACAGTTATTTTCCGTATTTTGTACAGAAATGAGCCGTTAATAATTTAACAGGTTTTCACTGTAGATTGTACAGACTTTTACTGTTAAAGACACAGACGGAAACGCATTAGTGTAAATGGGGCCTTAGTGTACTTAGGGTTCATGGTAAGGGCGTTTAGGGTGAACTCCACCTCAATATCTTGTCGGAAACTACTGAGATTAATTAGATTTGGGTGTATTCAGCTTCAGCGAGAATGTATTGTCAGACTTGGTTAAGAGGTGGTCATTGGTGTCTGTTTTGTGTCAGCAGGGGACACTTTACCTGATTGCTGTTTGACAATGACCGGTCAGTGTGTGTACATTCAGTCCAACACTGGTCATCAACTGTGTCCCACTACCTGTTAACATTACGGCTGAAAAGCTTGTTTGCTGAAAGCCTTCTGTTACGTTAGAGATGGATAGTCATTACAAATGAGCCAATGGATCAGAGACATTACCGGTTTCATTCTTGTTAAAGTCAGAGCAGGACAAAAAGCTGGATTTTTTTCACAGCCCTCTTTTCAGAAGCTTCATTTAAAGTCTTTTGAGACCAGGAGCAGGAGAAGTGGAACATTAAGCTGCTCTAATTCAATAGCGTGTTGATTCATTCAATCTCACTAATCAATAGCAACTTAATATGCTAATATTTAAAATGGGAAAAGTATTTAAGTATAGTCATTAATAGACAATGAACAGACAGATATTGTTTATGATGCTGAGATACTGAATGATGTCACAAATTTCTGTTCAATGACTAGAGTGAGGTTCTTGATCCCAATATGTTTACATGTAAGAAGCAAAGCAAATTCCTATACCCTATTCCTATAAATTGTGGGTTTTTTTTCTTACCGTTATCTACATTCGTTACTTCACAGAACAAATTGATTTAGAATTGATTTTGAGAAGTTGGAGAGAAGTTGGGTTACCGAACACTGTTATTATTCAGTTCATCTAATGCAAAACATTTTTGTATGGTTGCGTTTCGCGCTTTTTTGGCGCCATAGAAAAATGGGATGGCAATTCCACTTTAGCTGGGTTTGTGTGCGCAGTCTTTACGTCACATCGTGACAACTCGCCATTTGTCAGTATGGAAGCAGAGGTGGCAGTGAGTTGTGTTTAACAAAGTTCAGCATTTTGGAGTGGAGGGGAAGCTTCAGAATGTCATAGATATCATTCATAGAGCTGTGTGAGCTTAAGCCCACAAGAGATTTCCATTCGTGCACCTTACTACAGGAGCTTAGGATGTAGAAGCTATGTGTGCAGATGTGCAGAGAAGGGTCTTTGCCAGTCACAGTCCACAACAGCAGTCAAAATGATGCATATTTATTCTGTAAATCCATATTGATCGTTAACATATCAAATGAAGATATGATCATTTTGTAATCTTTTTTGTAATCTTTTTTTAAATTTTACCAAAAGCAAATGGATCGAGAATGTCTGCGAATAGTCTTATATTTGCATTGAAAAGTAATGTAGACATTGGTCTAACATACAGCATGTTTTTGCCTCTAGTTCCTACAGCGCCACCACAGGGTGTGGAGGCTAAAGCAGTGAACTCAACCACCGTTGAATTTTCATGGAATCCACCGCCTCAACAGTTCATCAATGGCATTAATCAAGGTTACAAGGTAACCCCCTTTCTCCTCTTCTACTTATTCCCATAGCATCAAAATACAGAACTTCTCATGTATTTTATGTCCATGAATGTCTGTCTCTTAGCTGATGGCATGGCCTGAACGCTCTTCAGAAGAGGTTATCGTGGTGACCATTACCCCTGATTACCATGGCACACGTCACCTTGGGTACATCAGCGGCCTGAGGAAGTTCAACTGGTACTTGACGTCAGTGCTGTGCTTCACCACACCAGGAAATGGACCCCGCAGTGCCCCGAAACTAGTGCAGACTTTCGAGGACAGTAAGTTACAGTCATAAGGTTGGGTTTCTGTCTCTGTGTGAATTTTCATTACTTAATAAAAGTGCTGCTCAGAATATGATCTATTAGATGTACATAAAATTAGAACCAGTCATTTATCTGTCCTATGTACAGTATAAATATGGAAAAACACAACGACCCTGATTCATGATGAAAGAGTATCAAAACATCAAAACCAGACCTGGGCATTTTACAGCCTACAGGGCACATACGGCCTGCTGGACTTCTTTGATTGGCCCACGTAAAGTACAGTTGAAGTCAGAATTATTAGCCCCACTTAGATTTTTTCTTTTCTAAATATTTCTTAAATTATGTTTAACAGAGCAAGGAAATTTTTACAGTATGTTTGATAGTATTTTTTCTTCTGGAGAAAGTCTTATTTGTTTTATTTTGGCTGCAATTAAAGCTGTTTTTAATTTTTTTAAGACCATTTTAAAATCAAAATTATTAGACCCTTTAAGCAAAATTTTTTTTGATAGTCTACAGAACAAACCATCGTAATACAATAACATGCTTAATTACCCTAACCTACCTAGCTAACCTAATTACCTTTAAATGTCTTCAAAAAATATCTAGTCAAATATTATTTACTGTCATCATGGCAAAGATCAAATAAATCAAATAAATATTAGAAATGAGTTGTTAAAACTATTATGTTTAGAAATGTGTAATCTTCCCTCAGTTAAACAGAAATTGGGAAAAAAATAAACAGGGTGGCTAATAATTTAGGGGGGCTAATAATTCTGACTTCAACTGTATTTATTTAATTTAAATTCAACCGCAAACAGGGCCTTGCAATGCGCAGGTCCGATATTGTGAGTCAACAAAAGGGGACTTTTACATGTAGCGTCTTTTGCACACTCAGTTTCGTTATTTAAAATGGAAATGCACCTGTTTAACATGCAAATAGGAAGGGATGCACATTTCCCAGGCGCCGCTAAACATTTTAGAGTGGCTTGAATGAACCACGAGTCATGTGACAAGAACCAACCAGACAGCTTCTCACTTAGTATGGAATTACACAGTAATAAAGGTAGACTAGTTACCTCAGATTGACGATTGAACAAATCCAGATACAGATTATCTCTCAGTGATGATCATTACATCACATATCCACCTCACATTCAACTTGAATTTAGTGCACTTATTCAGCCCAATACAGGCTAAAATTCTCTCACTGCATATAAAAAAACATTATAAATAAATAAATAAATGAATGAATTCTGTCCTAATTCTGTCCCTGAATTCTGTTTAATTTTATTTAGCTTTTTTTATTTGTCCTATGAATGTGAATGGTTCTTCTAAATATACAAATATACAAAAAATATTGTCAATCACATTTGGAACAAGAACCATTCAATGAGACATAAAAAAAACTTAAGGATTACCGTGAAACTACAAAATACTAATTAATTTAATCTTTATACTTACACTCTTACCATTATTAATCTTAATCTTATTATGTTCTTCAAATCATTAGTTCTCACTCATTTGTCAGGGTAAAATATGTTTTAGTCATTTTCACAATAAAAAATGAGCATGATCTTTAATTATTTAAAGTATAATAATATCTACATGTCAGAATAACTATGTGGTTTAATTTTTAAATAAATATATCTGTTACACTGAAAGATAATAGTTATCTGAGATATTAAAGTAGATTATTAACTGACTATTGTCACACTGGTAGACTGGTAGACAGCGTGAGCAATAACGAGCCGGGGATGTGACAACTATATTGTAGTTATCACATACTTGATTTTAGTTTTTTTTTTTTTCTTTTAGTATATATTTTTTATATTAAAATAATAATAACTATCCACAATAAGCCATAGGCTTTTTTTTCCAGTTTTTTTTTTCAGTTACATTCAGTTACACTTTAAAGAAGTTTTTATTCTCAGTATAACACGTTCCTCATATTTTTATGCTTTAATTAAACTTGCAGGGTCACTGAAAACAAATAGTGTGCACTTTTTGTCACTGCTGTATATACTCATTAAAACCATTAAAAATGGACCAACTTTTAAAATGCTGTGGAGTTTTCCACACAAATAAGTATGTTCATTTGCTGTTATTGATGAAACATGTTGCATGAACCTTTGTAATCCTCATTTTAATGGAGGCTTCCAGATAATTACGTTTTACAGAATAGTTCAGAACAAAATGTTTATTTTAATTAGTGAAAAAGCCAAACCGCATTAAAAAAGCTCTCTTCAGCTGGCAGGATATATTTGAATATATGTAGCTTACCTTCAGCTTTTGGCCTTTACAGCAGCTTCATGACACAGTGTTCTTGCTCTGGAAGACTACTGGGGTAGTTTGGGGGTGATCAAATACTAAATTACAGCATGTCTTATAAAAGTCACATTAATTAAAGTACTGCTCAGATTTAAGCACAAATACTGCTCCATGGGTCAAGCCAATATAATTATATCAATGTATTTGGGCATCTGTGACACTGCAAGTGAGAAATTGGTTATTTTAGAGGGAAATGTTACCAGGGAAAAAAATTACACAGAAAAAAAAAATAAATAACATAAAACACACACACACACAAAAACATGTTTATGTGTGTGTCAGATTTTAATATCACCAGGATCACTGTTGTGGTTCATTATAAAGAGACTAAATAACACATTAATGTATTTCACATTGTTCACAATTAGAGTCAGTCTATAATAAGCCTACAATAGCAAGAGTTTACAATCACCAAAATGTGTTTGTGTTTAGTTCCAGGGCCTGTCGGTCGCTTGAGCTTTACTGAGATTTTGGACACGTCTCTGAAAGTAAGCTGGGAGGAACCGGTGGATAAAAACGGCATCATTACTGGTGAGTGTTTTTGCCTTTTTATTGATATGATACTTTCAAAAAACAGGCTGATATCATATGTTAAATAATCCAGCTGAAACTCAGCATCATTGTAAACCTGAGAGAGTTGCTTTGCTCCAGCATCTGGTAAAACTGGATTTTGGGAATGATGAATTGTTCATTAGATTTGTCTTTGCTGTTAAATGAAATCTAATCTGCCCCCCTCTGTTTAAATGTAGCTGAACGTCGCATTAGACGGAGCAGGTGAGCCTGTAAAGTAGCTCCATTTTCATTTGGCAACTCTTGGGTGTTCGTATAGCTTTATTAATGGATACACTTCTATTTAACACTTCATTGAGTTTTTGCACAAAGGCAATTATGGCATCGTTGTTTGCGTTCAGTTGGCAGAAACAATTTTCGCTCCCTGTTGCACAGCTGTAAAGGATGCTTGTGTGTGGGTGTGTTTGTGTATGTGTGTGTGTGTGTGTGTGTGTGTGTGTGTTACTCTCTGCATGACCTTGTATGTTTATGCATTTTAGCATTTCAGGAGTGCTTGTATCCATGTTGTAGTAGAATCCTAGTCACCAGGAATTAAAAAAAACTGTACATTTTTTCATTAACATTAACTGTGAACAAAATAGGATAGGCCTTTTAAATAATATTTTAGCATGACACAATTGAGTGTGAAACTCACAAAACTTGTTCAAAGATTAAAAGATATTAAATAAAACAAAACAATTTTTGCAAAGTAATTTAAATATTTTATAAAAAATATTTAGAAATGAAAGATAACATATAACTGTAATATAACCATTAATTAAAAAAAATTGTCATTTAATTTAGCAAGAATACAATAAATTGTTTAAATATTTTATATAATATATAATTGGCCACAAAACAACTGTTTTCAACATTAACATGAATAAGAATAAAGGTTATTGCACGCTAAATCTGAAATTTTTGAATGTTAAAAAAAAATTTGACCTCACATTGTGTGAATCGTATTGACACACTGACTTCGAAACTTTCGTCCATCATAAAAAAAAATTCTAACCAGGATCGATTGTTCCACTTTTTGCATCAGAAAAAAACGTTTTGAGAGGTGTTTTGAAAAGCTAAATACACAATACTGTCATTTGAGCTACAGATAACTTTATGACAAACACAGTGCTTAAAATAAAGATAGAATGTGGCGGACAGTTGAGAACCCCTATATGCTGGATTCAGTGACTGGCTCACCTTTCCCCTGCTGCTGCTGTGTGTATGTGTTTGTGTGTACATTTGACGTACTCAGACATTATAATAGAAAGCACGTCAATGCGGCCGCCATCTATTATAATGTCTATGGTACTGCCAGTCTCTGTTCAGGATTTGTTTAGATAAGTGAATGTGTAAAGTATCATCAAAATTCAAAATCAAATCACAAATCTAAATTCCACTGATTTTCTGAAATCAACTTTGCATTTTGGGATAATCGTAGCGCAGCTCTTTGATAATGAGCCGAACCCTCTTTTCTCATTGCAGTATTGGATGAACAACACAATATGTGGAATATTCCACTTTTTCTACTTTGGAGAAGAGAGGAGATCTGAAGTTTTCTACTTTGGAGAAGAGACGAGTGAAAGTATCACTGCTTAAACTGACTCTAAAATGTTTTACGTTTTTTCATAATGGATTAATTTATGCGCAGCATACTCAGTGTGCAAGGTTTGTTTAAGTGACAAATTTTACGAAAAAAATGCATACAAATATTTTAGACTTCGGTGTGCAAAGACAAAAAAAGTTTGTTGAGCTGTAAATCAGCATATTTGTGTTATTTCTGAAAGATAATCAACACTGAAGACTAGAGTAATGGGTAAATTCATCTTTGCCATCACAAATATAAATCAAGTTTAAAAATATATTTATTATATCAATATATTATATATATTACATATATAATATTATATTATATAATTACATATATATATATAATACTGTTAAAATAGAAAATTTGCCCTCAAAATGAAAATAAGAAAAAAAATTACAATAATGAGATGGCATAACTGTAATAAAAAAAGTAATAATATGTCCTAAAATAGGACGTAGTGGGTAGCACGATCGCCTCACAGCAAGAAGGTTGCTGGTTCGAACCCCGGCTGGGTCAGTTGGCATTTCTGTGTGGTTTGCATGTTCTTCCCGTGTTGGCGTGCTCCGGTTTGCCGGAGTCAAAAGACATGCGCTATAGGTGAATTGCTAATTTCTAAAGAAGCTAAATTGGCCGTAGTGTATGTGTGTGAATGCAAGAGTGTATGTTTCCCAGGGTTGGGTTGTGGCTGGAAGGGCGTGCGTAAAACATGTGCTGGATAAGTTGGCGGTTCATTCTGCTGTGGTGACCCCTGATTAATAATGGAGTTTTACAAGTTGAAGGGAAATGAATAAATTAATGTCCTAAAATGTCAGATCATCTTTAAAATCCCCTTTCCGCTTTTTTCCTAAAATATTTTAAGAATTATTACTATTATTTTTTTTTGTTCCTAATAAAGTCTCTCTTTTTTAAATACAACATAATTCATAATATTTGCCTTTTGATTTTCTCCATGAAATATGACCAGGACAACACATTTTCCCAGTGAAGTCTCAATAATGCAGAGAAAGAATTAGATGTTTACTAACGAGGCAGCACTAGATTGATACTGGACATACATTAAAGCCAAGTGAGCAGCGGAACGGCTCTGGATGTGGATTGAGAGTACGGAGACGAATGAGATCAGACATACATTAGCCTAAATACCTCCTGTCTATATCAATGTACACAGCATTGTTGCTCTTTGAATGTTGCCTGTGCCTGTTCTCCAGCAGACTCTCCCAGCACAAAGCTTGATTTATGAGCGCCTCAATGGAAAAGGACATTCAGCGATTGGAAACAGTGCTGACTCTGGGAGAAAATACTCCCAATAAACAGCAAATTACATAGGATCTCTGCTGGCTATTAGTCTCAGTTAGATGCGGGTTAGGGGGCAGGACCGGGGTCTAGACAACTCACTACAGCAGTTCCCCATATCACCCACCTTGTTTGTTAAAAAGAGATTGTTTATTTCAAGTTCAAGACCTCTTGAAAAATTTCTCCCGCTCTGGCCAGTTGTCATCCGAATAGAAGAGACAGCCAAATTAGTGTATCCTCATGGGTTTTGAGCCATAAGGTGTGTAAAACTCCAAAGACTTCTGGAGTTTCATTGAATGCGATGCTGTTTTGCAGGTTATCTGGTGTCATGGGAGGTTCAGGGGAACAACCAGTCGCGAGTGGCACGTAATTTGGCCAACACCACATTGGACTACAAGGTCACAGGTCTGACGTCTCTCACCACCTACACACTGGAAGTGGCCGCAATGACAGAGGCGGGCGTAGGAACTGTGACTTCATCCACCATTTCATCTGGAGTGCCACCCGGTCTGTTAAACCTAGGGAATTAAAAATATAGCATGCCTTAAGGGCTTGAGTTTACATGCGTTAGGGATTTGCATGATGTGGTCTGTCAGTTACATTCCAAACCATGAAATAATACAGCCAGAGATTAACAATATTTTTAAGAAACAGGTTGACAATCGACTAGTCAACAAAAAATGCTAGTAAACAGTAAAAATGCTAATTTGTAAAATAATTTTTTGCTATATTTATTTATTTTTATATTTATTTTTATTTTAAAATGTTTTTTGTGTGTGTTTTAAAGGTGTTTTTATTTAGTTTTTTACAAAGGCTACATTTAGTAATGCACCAAAATGAAAATTCTGGTCCATAACCAAAAATTCTGGATGTACATGAAACCAAAAACGCTTTGTAAATTTTTTAGTATTTTAAAGTATTTTTGTATTTTTTATTATCACTCGATAACTCAAATTATGTTGATTGAAAGAAATACATGCCAATATAATAACTACATTTTAATGTCAATTAAAGTTTATTGACACTTAACACGAGGTGTCATTTTACCAGTGTAGCCATGACAGCACGTGATTGCTATTACAAGCAACAAGAACAAGTAAACTACATAAAAATGTCTTGTCGGCACGTTATTTGCTCTGTTATTGCATGAATAAGTATTCAGGTACAAAAGCTGAATATCCAAATAACGGAATATTGAGCTATTTTTAACTTTTTCTTTTCATTTTCTTTTGCTTTCATTTCTCTTTTGCTCTTTCTCAGCACAAGCCATTGAAATGAATAGGTTTCATAGCACAGTGCTTTCCATGTCCAGTGTGAAAGCTGCTTCACTCCGCTCAGTGACTTTTTTCCCACTCATATTTTTTTTCTCTTTCCAGAATTATTGTTTAGAATTGAACCTAGTGTAAAATAAGTTTATGAAGGTAAATGAGGTTGAGATGCTAAAATAAAAAGTTATTTTAAGAATTTTCTTCTAAAATTAAAAATTTTCAGAGACTACTATATTTATTTTTACAAATTTTACATTAAAGGCAATAAAAAGGTCACACTTTATTTTGATTGCATTTATAATTGCATTGCATCTACATGCCAACTAATTATCATTAGATTATAAGTAGACTGTTAGAGTTAGGGTTAATGTAAGTTGACATGTACTTGCAAAGTTTCTTATAGTCAGTTAAATGTCTGTTGAAGGAGCAGTATCAACAGATATTAAGCAGTCTACTAATACTCAAATGGACCATCAAAATAAAGCATTACCAACAAAAATAACATATTAAAATAAAAGGGAAATTACTCAACTTATACATAGTAGCCTGAGAAAAATACTAATTTTAGGAGAAAAATTCAGATGGCTCTTAGAGGTTTTTGCATCTGAACTCTTCAAATGTAAATAAAATTGCACATTTTCACCAAAATGTAAGCTGTTTGCATTAGCACACCTAAAATGATCATAAAAATAAGGTGAAAGAGAAAAATGTCCATAAAGATGCACTAGGTTTTAAGTAGGCATGTACTCAGAAAAGAACGAGAACAGACTCGATTTAAAACGCTTGTGAAATAATAATAAATATTAGATTACATTGATTTATACTGGTCACAAAGTCAAAGTTTTGAAGTCAAAGGTTGTAAGACCCGGCTGACCTATTTATAGCACTTGCTCCCACTGGACTGATAAATCCAGCTAATAGTTTCTGACAGGAATACACTGAACTATTAAAACAAACAAAAACAAATGTAAAAGAAACTCAACCCAGTCTGCTCTAGAGAGCCACTTTTCCCTATTTCTGCATGAATTTCATATACAAGTAATATAGGAATGAAAGATGATCTTTTAAGCTGGCCTTTTCTGCTCAGAAACTGCGAAGTTGTTGCCCATGCGCTGCTATAAATCAAATGTGGCACAGAAGGAGAAATATTCATCTGTCCCGGCTTTAAGGCAGACTTTCTCTGGCTGAGAGCAGGCAAATGCTGAACTGGCTGAACGCCAAGCCAAAACCATAATGCCTGCTGATAAATTGCATATTGTGAGACATTAGGGAAACAGACGTCTACACGTCTCAGTGGGGATTTCGGGCAGATGCGAGACTATCGTCTGTTATTTGATTTAATTCCAGTGTAATTTCATCAAAGGTTTCTCGCACCAAATGAGACTTTTTATTTCTACACTTCAAAAGCATTGCAAATCTCCTTTTTTTCCCCCTACTCGATCCCTGGTGAATCACTGCGTTATTAAAAATATTCCGGTCATGATTTAGAAATGTTGGATGTTATTGACTTTAGTAGGCATGCTTGTGGATGTTTTGTGTTTATTGATTGTTGGGATGTGCGGATGTTGTTTAGAAGTGACTTTTTAACTCTTGCTTTATTTACGATTCAGGCTTTTGATTTGTTTTCTCTCCTTCAATGCAGAGCTTCCCGGGCCTCCGTCGAATCTGGTTATTTCCAAGATCAGTTCACGATCTGCTACGCTCAAGTTCCGCGCAGGAGATGATGGGAAGACGGCCATCTCCAAGTGGATCGTTGAGGGGCAGGTGAGTCATGTTGCAGTTCTTCTTCATCTGATCATTATCCGCCTACCATCCACTGGCCTGAAGCTCTACATCTTCACAGTCTTCACCAGCAAATACAAACAATTCTCATTGCAATGAAATGTCCCTGCAGTGCTGAACAACGAACTTATTATGATTATGTGGACTGCACTATATTGTAAAAATGGGACATTTTGATATTTTGTTTTGCTGTGATATACACTCACAGGCCACTTTATTAGGTACACCTTACTAGTACCAGGTTGCATCACCTTTTGCCTTTAGAACTGCCTTAATCCTTTGTGGCATATATTCAACAAGGTACTAAAAAATATTCCTTTTTTATTTCCTTATTTTGGTCCATATTGACATGATAGCATCATGCAGTTGCTGCAGATTTGTTGGTTGCACATCCATGATGCGAACACATCCCACATCCCAAATGTGCTGTATTGGATTGAGATCTGGTGAATGTGGAGGTGTGGTGTGGTGACTACCTCAGTGTATATTGCAATGTGAATAGAATATCACCAGATGATTTGAATAGGTCTATTTTGTTAATTTAGATCGACTGGGATGATCAAGAATTTATCTATGCAATGAATCTGCATACATTTTAATAAATTACAAGAAAAAATAAATAAATAAACAGTGCTTTATGATTTTCTGCGGAGTCTAACAGTATTCAAGTACAGAAATTGAACAATCCAATGTAAAATAACATGGTCATTGTTGTATAAATAATAAAAAATATATAAAGTTTAATTATGTATTTATCTTTTAATCTTTAATAAATAATATAATGCTGCAATGTGACTTTTGCAAATACACACATTGTAAAATTGAGGCTCAAATTATTTATTGTTTAGCTCTAATGCATAGGCTTTGTCTGCTAATTCTGGAAATGTGCATTTTAATTATTAATTATCAGAAGGATTCCATGTGGGAAAGTGAAGCAAACATGTTGGCATTGCTATTTTCATTCATTGGTCATTGGTCACGTCTTACAAATGAAGGTAAATTAAATGGTTAAAATCATTTAGGCATATATACATCATTTATATACATTCATTGTACACCAAACAAGATTTTTAATGAAAAAAGGTTTGAGAGTGAGATGGTGGAGAGAAAACCTTATTTTTATTTGTCATTAAATGTACACTGAAAAGGCAAGATCTTTAGCAGTTGTGTTGTGTCTTACTAAGAGTAAGTGCTGAAAATAAATAAATAAGAGCTTTTGAGAAATCAAGGTGGAATAGTGAAGCAAAAATATCTGCTCTATTTTTATTTGTCAGTAAGTGTACATGCACACAAACACAAACACACACCAATAAAATCATTTTAGTTTAAGGCTTCATGTCTCACACAAGTAAATGAATAACTTATTTAATGAATACATAAACAGTGTTTTAAAAAAAAATCACAATAAGGCGATAGATAAATTTACACCATACATTTACACTAACATTTACATTTACCTATCCACATTTATTAACATAGTTAGCGCTTATAATCCAAAGTGACTTACAAATAAGGATAATAGAAGCACTTCAAATCACCAGAAAAGCAACAATATGTAGAAGACAAGTGACAAGTGATGAAGAACAAACAGATAAAGAGTAAATATTGAGTGCTATTGTTGGTGGATTCATTCATTCATTCAATTTCTTTTCGGCTAAGTCCCTTTAGTAATCTGGGGTCGCCACAGTGGAATGAACCACCAACTTATCCAGCACATGTTTCACACAGCGGATGTCCTTCCAGCTGCAACCCATCTCTGGGAAACATCCTTACACACTTATTCACACTCATACACTACAGACACCCAATTCACTTGTACCACATGGCTTTGGGGGAAACCGGAGCACCTGGAGGAAACCCACGCGAACATGCAAACTCCACACAGAAATCCCAACTGATCCAGCCGAGGCTCGAACCAGCGACCTTCTTGCTGTGAGGCAACAGCACTACCTACTGCGCCACTGCGTTGCCCTGTTGGAGGATTCAATTCTACAAATTCTGATAAATTGATTTTCTTTTTCCTGTTAAGCATAAAGGAAGATAAACTGAAGTATGTTGAAAAAAAAACTGCCATTGACTTTTGTAGTATTTTTTGTTGCCAGCTAACGATCTTAATGGCTGTTTTGTTTTCCATCATTCATAATATCTTGTTTTGTGCTTAACAAAAGAGTGGGAAGTCAATGGCCAAAGACTCTCGCAGACTTTATAGATTGCATTTAAAGACTTTGCAGTCTTTAAATGCAATTGCAGTCGTCCCAATCCTTTAAAAACAGCTATTGTGCAGAATTATCCTACATCCTCCATTCACTTCCACTCTAACATTTACATTTCAACCTGAATAACAGCTACAGGCTCTGGTTGTGATTCCCGGATGACAGATTCAGCCACTTGACTGACTCTTAATTTGTAATTGACACCAACTCTCTGAACTCGATGCAAAAGGAAATGTCATCTTTTCAATGAAATCCAGAGGTGACTGAAGCCGGACTCTCTTGAAATCTGTCAGACCCTGCAAATGCTCCAGCTTATGAAATACTACAGCTCTCGCCAGCATAAGGTGGCACGCGTCGCACATCTATCACGCTGGCATAAATGCTTACCGCATACAGTACACTCCAGTGCTCATAGTAAATCTTCCTGAGTGCTGTGAGCTTTGATTGCTTTAGACTTGGCTCGCACAATGCGTTTGAAATGGGGCAGCGGCTGGCTCTGTCCGGGACTCTGCTGAAAAAGCTTTAACCTGCATTGCTGCTGAAGGCCTGCGCTTCCATACAAAACAAGTCCGAGAGACTTTGGTTGTGTGATGTACCGGCCATAATGAAGTGCATTGTGGGGAATTTTCTGCTCTTTTTTTTAGTTTGCTGCTAGGAATCAAATGCTATTGTGCTGTAGTTCACAAAATATATTTACTGAGGTCTCAAAGTGGGACAGTGAAGCAAAAAATACAAATAATCTATTTTTATTTGACACCCAATGCACACTAAACAAGAATTTTAGCTGTTGAATTGTGTCTTGCTAAAATTATACACCCAAAAATGTGAACCTGCTAAATTGTGGGGCAGTGAAGCAAAAATAATAATATTAATAATAATAATAATAATAATAATAATAATAATCTGATTTTTGACTGTTGTATCATGACTCACAAACAATTAAATTAAAATATTTGTGGTGTCAAGTGTGCATTTATTGTGAATTATGTTTCATAAGAAGAAAGAAAAGAAAGAAATAAAGAAAGAAATAAAGAAAGAAAGAAAGAAAGAAAGAAAGAAAGAAAGAAAGAAAGAAAGAAAGAAAGAAAGAAAGAAAGAAAGAAAAAAAAAAGAAAATGAGGTAGACAAGAAATATAACTCCAATGTTGTTATATTGTGTTTCAGAAAATAAAAAAGGGTGTTTTCACACCTAGAATTTTGTTTCGGAACTGGTCTTGTTTCCCCAGTTAGCGCGGTTCGTTTGGCATATGTGAATCCAGCAATAGCGGTCGGATCCGTGCCAAAACAAACGGTCCGAGATCGCCTGAATGAGGTGGTTTCGGCTTGATTGAAACAAACTCTGGAGCGGATCGATTGTAGTGAGAGAGCAATACGATCCGAACCAGGCTTTATCACAGTGTATTAGGGATATGTAATAGGCATATATACGGCTATATGAAGAGAGAATTATGAGTAGCGCGGGATGCCATCATACCGGTAAATGTGCGTTTCATGTCAAATATGAAAGTGAAAACATGCTAAAATATTAACAAGAGCTGTTTATTCATACAGAAAATTGACCGAACTGCAGTCTTGGTTTATTTGTTATTTATCTCTATAATGTAAAGCCAGTAAAGCATAATTCAAGCCAACTGCTATGTATGAGAAGGTTTTACCTCTGATTTATAGATATTTGGTGACGATGTCTGTGGGTGTCACCAGTCAAAATTAAAGCGCACCTTTTCGCTTGTAATGTCTTATTGCTCATCGTCATAAATTAAATAAGGATGCATGACAACTCAGCGGCATTCTGAAAAATAAGGCCTGGAACTCTGACCAATGTGAGGGGGTTCAGAGGGGCAAACAAAAAAAATATTTTAGTTTTTTGTTTAACAGAGATATTTCAGACTAAGCTTTCTAGGGATTTGTCTGCTCCTTTTATTGAATTCACTGTTGGGATTTCAATATTTTTGTACTGGGTTTCAGAAAATAGAATAAAATAAAAAATATTTCTTGAGGGTTTATAGGGGGACAGTGGAGCAAAAAAACAAACTTTTTTTTTTATCGTTCAATGAACAGAAATGTTTTATTGTTTAATGAACAGTGATTCCAGAGATTTGTAGCTGTTGTGTCTCTCTAAAATTAAATTGTACAAATTAAATCTACAAATGTTAAAAAAAAGAATAATAATTAAATTTAAATATTGAGCATTCAGAGTCAAGCGCGAGTGATTTACATGTTAAGTCAATGCAAAGGTGCAAATAGACATCCGCAGCGCAATATGCGCGAATTACGGCAATGGCGCGATACGCACGAATGACGCGATACACGCGACTTGATCATTTTGCGCGTTTGACGTGCTTAACGCGTGAATTGCTCGAGTTAAAAAATCGAAAATTCTGCGGACATTCGCGCCGCATTTACCAACCAGGAGCTTGCTCTTGTGGGGGGCGAATAGCCCGGTTTATCCGTGCGTTACGCGTCTGGTGTGAACACAGCATCAGTGTGCATTTATTGTGAATTATGTTTCATAAGAAATAAATGAGATAAAAAAATTGAATGCATTCTAGGGATTTTTCTGCTCTTTTTATTAAATTCGCTGTTTGGACTCTAATGTTGTTGTATTGTGTTTCATAAAACAGAATAAAATAAAATATTTCTAGAGGGTTTAGAGAGGGACAGTAAAGCAAAAAATAATTATTTTTATTTATCGTTCATTAAACAGATTTTTCAGAGACAAGATTTGTAGCTGTGGTGGCTCACTAAAATTCAATTCTAAAAAAAATGCATCTGCAGAAAAAAAAATTATATTTAAGGTGGGATAGTGAAGCAAAAAAAAGCTCCACTGTTTTTATTCATTATTCTGATTAGGCCTGTTACAATAATCAATGTATCGACTTATCGCATAACACATGGACATGACCTCAATCATTTTTGGTGATGCAATATATATTGTCTATACATAAAAACCTTTTCTAGCAACCTTTTAGCTGATTGTGCAACATTTCTAGCTCTATTGGAGGTGTCAGTGTCAGTATGGTTTAAAAAAACACAATCTGGTAGATCAAGGTCAAGATCAAGGTCACAATCTCTGCAATCATAGATCTGGTAGCAGATATCGCAGCCTCTGTTACTTTTTACCTTGCACTTTTTAGTTAGCATTTATTATTATTTATTTAGGATATGCGTTTTCACATTCTGATTCAATGCCTAATTATTTAAATGTGAAAATGACTATAATTAAATTAAATGTTCTTAAGAATAAAATAGTATGTGCTCTTTGGAAGAGTGTACTTGCATTATGATATTATATTGTCATTCTGGCATTATAGAATGAGTGGCATAAAATGGTCTTAAAATGACAATAATATTGTTTATCGCAATATATTTTGGTGCAATATATTGTACAACTAAAAAATATATTTATATATATTATATATATTGTGACAGGCCTAATTCTGATTTGTATCATGTCTCACAAAAATAATAAAATAATAATACTAATTTAAAATATTTATGATTCAGAATGGCACAGTTTGTCAATCAGTGTATATATACTTTATGGTAAATTGTGTTTCATAATAAATAAATTCCTGACAAATAAGACAAAAATAAACTGAAAAAGCTTTAAGCTGCTCTGCTGAAGACCCGTCTCTCTACAGAACACTTGGAGAGCCTTTGACCTGTGACATGCCAGCTATAATGAAGTGCAGTGTGGGCATTTTTCTACTCTTTTCTACAAATGCCAAGAGATAGCATTTTCAAAAGAGGTTGAAAATGTATGTTTTTCAGATGTTTTGAATTGCCGTGGCAGATTAAGGCCCTTGTAAACTTGTGTATAGTCTGCTGGGCAAGAAGCACCTGTTTAAAAGAGACATAGCATGACAAACTGCTTTTTTGGGTGCATTGGTATGATAAAAATCTCACTACTGAGTCTTTAATAGCTTTTTATAGATTGAGAAAAGCTTTTTGAAGCAGAGTTGGAGCTTGTAAATGTGTGCTGGAGATAAATGAGTGAATGATTGACTTAAGCCAGCCAATAAAACCGAGGCTTGCATCTTTGAGAAAACCCATTTAAAGGCCATTTATTTTGCAATATTAAACAGATGGTCTGCTGTTAAAAATATTGTAAATAAAGATTGTTGAAGTATGTTTACAAGGAAATATACTGTAAAGTATTAGAAGTTGAGAAAACATAAAATTTTAAGGCAACCAGCTTTAGGACATTTTTGAGTTTACTCAACTTAAAGAGCCCCTAGTATGCATTATATTAGGTCATATTTTGGTTTTGGGGGTCTTCAACAACAGGCTAATATGCATACAAGGTCAAAAACACTTTCATTGTCTGATAATATACATTTATTTTTACCTAATTATCCAAACGACTCCTATATGATTTGTTCAGCGATTCATTTGTTCCCAAACCCCACCTTTGCGTGATGCTAATCTGTGCTGTTTGGATCAGTAACTAAGTCTGTTGTGCTTGGTCGACTAAGTTCAGCGACCGAGCTCCGTCTCACGGTTAAGTAGTAGAGAGTATATGTGTGAGCCCAGTGCTGAAATGCATGAAAGCAATGCAGTTAAACACCAGCATATACTCTATTCTTAATCCTAACCAAAAGTAATAACAATGACACATTCAGTATTAATCCACACAGTGGCAAAAGTTGGACTATTTTGATTATTGACCTCGCCACGCATGTGAGGAATTGCTGATGGTGGCCATAGCAAGAAACAGCAAGAGATTGCGAGTACAAAACATGCTTAAATCGGTAAAGGATGAATCACGTGTGACATTTTCAGCGTTGTTTTGCACTCGATATATGAATAGCCCCATACAGATTTAGACTGATCTATAACAGATACGTGATTACAAGCCGCACGGATCGATTACAAGTAACAACACATAATTTAATACATATTTTGCAAACTACACAAAACGAGGCAACACTTTTAATTACACTTCATGTTGTGTAGGAAGGAAAACCACTTACAGGATCTGGAGGAAGAAGAAACTGGTCCATATAAACTGTGTAACAGTTAATGACAAAGTCCCATACAGTAGTAGTCTTTGCTGATCTTTCCTTTAATAACAAACGGCTGGTGAATTCCACGCTTCAGCGTATGTTATTGTATCAATCATCAGAAAATTGATAGGAACAAACACAGCACATGGTTGGCGATACTCTGGTATCCCATGATCCATTGCACTCCGCTAGTCTCTGAAGCGAAAGCTGTATTCACGTTTTGAATCTGGCGATTCATATTTGATATTGTTTCTTGTCAACGTCGACACGAACAGGCAAAAGATCCAGACAAACGATGAATCATTTAAACGACTCTAAATCATTTATTAAAAAATCTATGTTTTTAAACACGGTGCATTTTCAGATTTAACCCTCAGCTGCATGTTTTCATTCACTTAGAGCTGTTATACACAACTGTTTTTCAAAAACCCATAATAGGGGCTCTTTAAGGGTCAGTTAGTTGTACAAACCTGTGTGCATGTTTAATCAACATAATATATTAAGTTGAACAATTTTTTTGTTCAACTTCCAATTGTATGTTCAGCTGACTATGGAAATATGGAGTCCTAATAATTTAAAACTTTAGGTTTACAAAACCTGATAGTTTAATAACTGCAAACAATCGAAAGTTGAGAAAACATAAAAGCTTAAGGCAACTACTATACAGTAACTGTAACAAATTACTAGCAATTTCTGAGTACTAACTTAAAATATTTAATTCATAAATGTTTTAATCCAGTTTTCAAAATGCTTCATAGAAAGGATTTTTATTGTAAAAAGCAATCACATTTGAAATAAATTGAAAATATTACAGTTAAAAATTGGTAGGAAAAGATACTAAGTTAAAAAAGACAATTATAAAGATAATATTTACATAATAAATACTTTGATATTTGATTATTTTTAAAATTGCATGTTGTTTGGAAAACTAAATAATTGATTTAATATTATAATTTTACACAATGCAAATTATTAAAACATTACAAATGTTGTTTTTTAAAGTGATTGCTGTTAATTTAATTTTAACTTAATTTAATTTAATTTAATTAATTATTTAATTTGGAACTAAATCTTGGCACATTAACTTTCCCCATTTACATGTGTATAAACGAGTCTGCATCAGTAGATACAGCTAATACAGCTGCTTTCCTTTAACCCTTGGTTTGTTGTAACAACATTCTCTCTGTCTTCAGGTTGGCAGCATCGGTGAAGACGAAGAGTGGAAGGTGTTGTATGAAAAAGAGAACGACCCTGAAGCTCAGATGCTGGAGGTTCCCAATCTCACCCCCTTCACACACTACAGGTCAGTCAGACCCCTCCACAGGCACACATTAACCGCTTTTAACGCAGCAATTGCCATATAAACGGCATTTTCATTTATTTTAAGCATGCACATTAAGCGAGCCTAATTAAATAACAGCACGTAGATTACTGCAATTACAGTTGCATTACCGAAGACACGTTTGCACTTTAATCAGATTATGATTCTGTGCCTGCATAAACAAATCGAACGGTTCACAGTTCAAGTCAGCACTGCAGCAAGGCTTTCTCTTCTGTATTTATGCCTCTGATCTTGTTATTTTCTGCTTCCTTCCCCGAGGACGCCGTTAATTCATTCCTTTCTTCTTTCTTGTTCTGTCTGATCTTGACATCTTTGTGATATTTGTCTTATGCCGGAAAAAGACAATTGAACAGAGATTTGATGCGGAGTTGCTGAGACGCAGTGTGTATGTGCATGAAATCTATTTACGCTCAGAAAACACTTCTTTTATGCATGGACTTCAGAATTCACTGCACACTGCAAGATCTGCCAGTGACAGTCACATCTGAATGATGCTTCAGAGAGTCTCTGTGTGTGTGTGTGTGTGTGTGTGTGTGCGTGTGTGCGTGCGTGCGTGCGTGCGTGCGTGCGTGCGTGCGTGCGTGCGTG
>CAIGQZ010032903.1:6887894-6904194 GCA_903798205.1 Danio tinwini | reverse complement strand
GTGCGTGCGTGCGTGCGTGCGTGCGTGCGTGCGTGCGTGCGTGCGTGTGTGAGTGTGCATGTGACCGGAATATACAACACGGCCAAAAATCATTCCACTACTCACCACGCTTGACACTGTGATAAGCATAGCTACAACATGGCATTTGGTGGCGTACGAGTGTAAATAACAAACATAGTTGCCAACTGTTTTGGCTGTTTGGTTGTGGTGGTGTGGAAATAATAGCAGCCAAATACTTCATCTTTATCAGCTGTCATTTGTAAAAAAAAATGGGTTTACTGTTGTTGTTGTTTTTTTTTTTTTTATAAAATGTGATTCACAGGCATTCAAGCCAATTCACATTGACCAAAAAAGGCTGTTTAACAATTCCACAAAAGACAATTCATATCATAATCTTATTCACAAAGCATTCATGCAACTGCACAACCTAATTTGCATTCATAAAATGAGACATATGTGTTAGCAAATTCCTGCCAGTTTGTCAATCGCTATGGATTTGTGTGTGTATGTTGATAAAGATCTATATCTTTAGACAATGTGTGATTTTTCAGTCTAGCCAGTTATTATACATGCCTAAAGTACTAATAAAATAATACTAGAGCAAAAACATATCAGCAACAAAAAAAGTAGAAATGTCATTTTAATACAATAATCATAATTACATCTTTAAACTTTGTAAAAAGTCTTAAATTAATGAGAATAACAAGTAATTAGCAGGCTTAAACTGCCGGCCCACGGACCATTTGCAGCCCCACCTTCTCCTCCCTCAGGCCCACAACTGACGTCAAAAATATAATGAGTTTCAGCCCACCAAAACATATATTTTTGAATCCCTATCATTGTTGTTTAGTCATGTCAAGCCACTTGTGGTTTTGACCCCCCACCTACTGGACATTTAAAGTACAGTACTTTATGTTCGGGTTACTTCAGGTTTCTCTCAACGTGCGGTCAAAAGTAACGCACATGCAAATTATTTCTGGATTTAAACGTGATTTAAACGTTTAAATATATGTCCGTAAGTGCTCTATTTTTACTAAAGCTATATTTTTGAAAATATTCAAGGCTCATTTGATTATAATTAGTTTTATACCACCTGTATTTTGTTGTACAATCCACTCTTCATGGCTTACATGTTATGCTGGTGGTGTAAATATGATCATTTTGCTAATATTTGATTAAAATGGTCTCATTAATAGATTTTCCTCATATGCATATTAAGATTTGTGTAAAGAACGTGCATTAGTAAAATATGACTGCTGGCTGAATTGAACAGATAAAGTAAAAAAAAATAATAATAATGAATAATTATATATATATATATATATATATATATATATATATATATATTTATATATACTTTCCCCCTCTTTGTTGTAGTTTTACAGAGATATTGAGAAGAACAATTGCCAGTAAAGTCACTAAAGTTATCCAAACTGGTTTCTGCCGTTCTTGCGCTATCTGTTAAACTTTTGGTTAAGCAACAATTCATTGGGACAGAAGCATAATAAAAATTATTATTATACCCATTATTAAATTGTAATTTTTCAAACAATTTAAACTACCCCTTCAATATGTACAATAAGAAACAAAAAGAAGGAGCTTTGACTGCATATACTCTGGGGAAGAATGTCTGAGTGCATCAATTACATCAGGTTTTCATTTTTTTTGTTGTGCTTGAATGTTAAAAGGCCCCACCTATAAATTGTCAGTCACTGATATGGCCCCCCTTCAATTTGAGTTTGAGTTAGATCATTAAAAACTAATATATTTTATTTATACTTGAACCAACAATGGGGTATATGCACAGAGACTTTTAATTTCAGTCAGCCGACTGAAATTAATTTTCAGATGCTGTTAAAGGAACCTTATTAAATGTAAAATAGTCACATACAGTTAATCATTGGCTGAAAAACATATAGCTGTGCATATTGTCCATTAACAAAAAGGTGTTACTCGGTACTTTATGTTTGTAATAATATTTCTGAATCCTATTAAATGAAAACTTGCAATTTATTAATTTCTATCTGATTTAATCATAAATATATATATATTTTATATTCTTTTGATAGGATATGTGAATTTGAATGATTCACATTGTGTAAAAAAAAACTATAGTTTCAATCCTTTTTGATTCTTCAAAACAAAATTCAAAAAAAATATTTTTTATTTTAATTTTTTTCACTATAAACCCCAACATCACAAGGTTTATTGCTTTACTGTCACATGAAAATAGTTCAAAAAGAATGTTCAGCTTTATTAACTGGAATGTTATTGTCTTATTAATGACACGTCTGTAATCAGATCACTTCATTCTGCGTACTCTACATAAAGCTAGCGCTGTTATCTAAACAGGTTTAGTGTGTGACTTCATCCGTTTGTTTCAGACAGCTGGAATCATCCGTGAGCTTCATGATGAACTGCTTGCCTTCGTGTTTTTCTCTACGCCTCAAATTTCTGTCAGATCTTATGGATGATGCAGCCTCTCCATTTGTTTTGCTCACTGATAAACTTTGATTTCATGGTAATTGGTGCAATTATAAAATGAATTGCACAGGCCTTGAACAGGTCTCATCACAAACGTAGAGTCATTTGTTTTCAGCCAAGTGTTACATTTTTAAAGGTGAGACAATTATCTTGGTCTTTACAGGTTTCGAATGCGTCAGGTGAATATCGTGGGTCCGAGTGCAGTAAGTGTACCGTCCCGAGTCATTCAGACCCTGCAGGCTCCTCCAGACGTGGCCCCCAGCAGTGTGACTGTGCGGACTGCCAGCGAGACCAGCCTGTGGCTACGCTGGGTGGTAAGTAGCCATTGTGGCTAAATACTGTATATGGACTGCTAACACAAAGACTGTAGATTCAAATACAACTTATTTATGTTTGATGAGATACAGTATCATTTTGTTCTTGAGCAATCAAATCACCATTTTTTCTGCACTATAATTATTAATTTTTTATCATCTGAAACTGTGTTCATACTTGACAGGTTTGGTTCGATTGTTCTATTAGTGCAGTTTATCTGAGTAACTGCACTCTTAACTAAATAGTTGACTTAACAGGACAATTACAATAAGAAATTGACTAAATGTTCACACCTCATTAGGTAATATGTCAACATAGGCTCATTCTGAAAATGTCCCCCTATATAAATTTCTGGAGATCAAGAATTATGTAGCCAGAGGTACGTATGGCTGCATTTCGTCTTTAAAAGGAATGCTATGGGGCAGTATGATGCCATTCCATTTTGTGCTTACAAGCTGACCGCTTACCTCCTTTCACGCTGTTACCAGTTTGTCCAGTAGCTCGCCACAGACACATGCACACATAGGGCTCAACCTGTGCAGTGCACATGGCCTTTTTAGTCTGGGATATAAAGTGCCCTTTCTAAATGAGAAGAAGTGTTCCCCTCACTCTTCAGTTCGCGATCTCCCCCATCCCATTTTTTTGTGATCACATCCAAACCTGCCCCCCATCCCCCCCCCCTCTCTCTTCAGTTCAAGATCGCCCTCACCCCTCCCACAATTAAAAGTCTTAATTGTTTATATCAACTACAACAACAACAACAACAAAAACTGCTCTGATTCAAGTGTGCAGAATATTTTGGAAGAAAATTCCCATTAATATTTGACATTTTATGTACTGGGTGAAGGAAGAAGAAATTGTTCAGCCATGACCTCCTGTTTCATAAGGGTTTTAATGAGTTCAGTCATTCATCACAATAGAAAAGACCAAAGAGGTTGAGCCAAAAGGCTGTTGAGCTTCACAATTGAGCTTGGGCTATAAGATCAAAAAAGGGGGGAAAATGAGTATTTCCAAATTTCCAAACTGAGTGTTTCTTAGATTCTCAAAATATTTCTGAGAATCCCAGATTGATAATTGCAGTAGTTAGGTCTTGGGTTTGAAAAGTCTCCAAAACTACAATCTGTCGTCACCTCTATCTCTGTCACCGCAAATTGTTTGAAAGGTTTTCAAGAAAAAAAGCCTCTACTCCCAACACAACTCAAGCATCTTTATTATCAGTTTTATTTTCTATATTTTGACTAAAAGAACTGAAGGTTAAACAATAAGGACATTTTATTTTTCACAGCCTTCTTTGGTGCCAATAATAGTGCAGGGCACTTTATTACATGTAAAGTGTGCTATTATTTCTGTGTGTGTGACTTTTGTCAATCATAAGCTTGCTGTTATGCAAGATATTTCATATATTTAAAGACAGATAATTAATACAGAGGTTTCATATCTGCTCTGAGATATATGAAGTAAGTCAAGTGCATTATATCAACTTGACTTCATTCGGTAATTCAGCCCTTGATTCACTTTTTTGATTCTTTCAAAGGTCATAATGGTAAAAATGGGGTGCAAAAAAATTCTTATATTGTAACTTTTATTGCTGGTGTTCTGACAGGCTGCCATTATCTCATCCTGCACATGAATGCAGGCTAGGATGTTGAAAGCAGGGTGTTTTTTGGACATCTATCGATTTTCAACCTGATATAAAGACTGCTGACATATAAGAGCTAGTGCCTAAATTGAGTTTCTCAAATTGAAGCTCTTTACCTGTCAAATTAAAAGCACATGAGAGCTGATGTTTTGCCGGTTTGTGACATCTCACTTACCTTTTGGCTCCTGGTCAAAATTGCTTGCTTGATTTTGTTTTGGTTTGGCACGTAAATGACGGAGGATTATTAGATATGCGTATTAAATATAAATATAAGATTAATAGGAGCGTGTATATTTAATTGGGTTATGCTGTGCTTGCATTAGCAATGTTCAGGACTCTGCTGAGGCTGCGCGTTATAGAGGCTGCTCTGTTTATTTTTACACTTTTATTTTCTGTTTTTCTCTAATAAAAGAGTTTTTAAATTTAGCCAGTATTTCATCATATTCTTGATTTTCAGGTCATTTGATCCTGACTGAAATAGCATGAAATTTTAGTCAAGGAAAGTAGTGTTTTTAGAAGGTCAGCTAATTAAAAATGTCAAATTGCAATAGAGCAAATGTTCAAAGATTTTGAGACACACTAATGTTTAAAATGCGATCTGTAATATTATTACATAAAAACATATATTATGCTCACCAAAGCTGCATTTATTTTATTCAGTAAAAACCACAATGTTGTGAAAATAAGTCCAAATAAAATTCATTCATTCATTCATTTTCTGTTCGACTTTATTAATCTGGGGTCGCCACAACGGAATGAACCACCAACTTATCCAGCATATGTTTTATGCAGCCGATACCCTTCCAGCTGCAACCCATCACTGGGAAACATCCATACACATTCACTCATTCACACACATACACTGCGGTCAATTTAGCTTACCCGATTCACATATACCACATGTCTTTGGACTTGTGAAAGAAATCGGAGCACCTGCAGGAAACTCACACAAACACAGGGAGAACATGCAAACTCCACAAAGAAACCCAGCCGAGGCTTGAACCAGTGACTTTCTTGCTGTGAGGCTATTGTGCTATCCACTGCACCACCGTGACGCCCCAAATAAAATTACCTTTTGGTATTTTTAATATATTTAAAAAATGTAATTTATTCTTGTGACTCAGGGATGAATTTACAGCATCATTAATCCTTTAGAAATCATATGGCAATATTCTGCTCACAAGTTTCTTATCATTTTAAAAACAGTTGCCTATTATTTTTGTGGAAACTGGTGCAATAATGTCAAAAGAATGGCATTTATGTGAAATGTGCATATTTATTAAGATAAATTGTCACATTTTGATCAATTTAATTAAATTTAAAAGGCACCTATAATGACAATCAACTTTTGGAAGCTGTTTGGACAGAACTGTGTGTAGGTATAGTGTGTCCACAGTCATATTGGGTGATATAAAGACAATAAATCTTATTTTTTTTAATTTCCTGACATTAAAAGAGGATCCAAATCCCTCCAGTTTAGAGGCCCACTGTAACGTGAAGTACTGTAGGAGTGCAGTTTCCCTGCCCACTGAATTATTGAAAGATGCGTATTAACATGTCTTCATATAATCATATCAACAAGACAGGACTTGCACAAAGCAACGAGGATTAAAAGATCTGTGGAGTTCTCTGTGATCAGCAGCACCTCAAGAATGAATTTCATAAGTTTAAAACATTTTTAAAACAATTTTGTAATAAATACAGTAAAACCGCTGAAATTCATCCCACAGCTGTTTGTCAGTACAATTATAATTATAATGATGCTTCAATGCCGATTTGTGGACGTAAATCAGGTTTAATTTTGAACATTACCATAACAATATCCATACAGCATTGTATATATTAATGTGTAACCTGTCACATTGACCGTGCAAATTCAAACATATGTATGTGTGCATTTGCACGTGCGTGTGATCTTTGTAACAATATTGTGTGTGACTCACCGTTGCAGAAAGGCTTGAATTAACTCCAAAACAAATACATTAAATAACCATTGGGAAAGTTCTTACTGTATTAAGGGAAATCTGCTTCATTCTTGTCTGTCACTGTGCTGTTTATCTACATGAAATGCAACAGGCTACAAGCATCAGAGCATTCTCTATGGCTCTGACGCGCACGTGGGAATGGTGGAGGACCAGCTCATTTGCATTAAAGGCACAGGCAACAAAAACAGTTACAATGTGCTAACAGCTCTAATTTCTTATATTCAGAAATGTATAACAAATAATCTGACGGGTATTTTGAGCTGAAACTTAGCTGAGACACAAAAGAGTTGTATTAAATCTTGAAAAAGGGGTAAAATAGATGCCCTTTAAAAAAATAAAAATGTATAGATCTCAGTTTCAAATTATATGTTAATCAAATGTTAACATAAGCATAAGCATTTATGAATATAACTATGAATGAACACAGTGTTAAAAATCATGTAAAAAAAAGCTAATTTGTTTTAGCATGTATCATTAACTTTATGAATATACATGATTAATCATATACAGCATTTCAGTGCTGAGCCTAAATTATTGAAATAAGTTCTTTCTATATTTTTCTTCAGCGAAAGACATCGTTAGTGCATTATTAATGTCTTACAGTGCTATTTTTTCTTCATGTCATTTATCGTCTACTGTATGTATTCATTAAACTCATGACACATCTATCATTTCTTTCTCTGCTTCATTACCATTGATGAAGTTTGTCAGTAGTTCTGTTGACTCACTGAGAGTGTGTGATGTCTCCGTCAGCCTCTGCCAGAGAGCGAGTACAATGGGAACCCAGAGAGCGTGGGCTACCGGGTGAGGGTGATGCGGGCAGATCTGCGGGGTGAAGCCAGCACGCGACTGCTGAACGACAGGCTGGAGAGGGAGATCACGCTTGAGGGCCTGGAGGAGTGGACAGAGTACCAGCTGCAGATCCAGGCCTTCAACTCTATAGGCCCCGGACCCTGGAGTGAAAGTGTCAAGGGACGCACGCGGGAGTCAGGTGAGGACAACCAGATGGCCACTAAAGACACTCATAATAATTTTGACTCTTATACTTGTTTATTCGTGTTCTGTTGTTTTTGTTTTGTTCGTTTTTTAGAACATCTGACTGATTACAAATTAGGGTTGCAAAATTTAAGGAATTTTCAAAGATGGAAACTTTCCATTGGAATTAATGGGAAAATATGGTAATTATTAGGAATATATGGGAATTAAAGGCAATAAACTAGTAATTTACAAAATTGTATATTAGCTAATAACGTTAAATGTTAAATATAGTTAAAGGTTAAAATGATAAGATTTAATGCACTTTCAATTCAGTTTCTACTCTGCACATTTCTACACTCACATGCAGCCTTGTCAAACAAAATAAAACAACAAAATTAACTGTATAATTAATTCACAATATTAATATTTCACAATGTTTTCTGTATTTTTAAAAATAAATACAGGATTGACGATGAGCATACAAAACTTTTTTCAAAAACAACAATGTTAATAAGCCAAAAAATTTTGTAAGCATTCTGATTGACAAGTGTTTGTTTATCTAGACCAGTCATGCCCAAACTAGGGCCCTTGGGCCAAAGGCTTTTTGTATCCTTTGATTTGGCCAAAGAAAAAATGATTGTGATGGATTGGGGAATACATTTAACAGAGCTTCTCATTTCTATTTTAATGTAACCTTTTGTTTGTTTGTTTGTTTTATTGTTGAGCGACAAAAAAGCTAACTGAAATGAAATGTTTTAACTAAATGTTATAAATGAATCAGATTTGTTTAATATTTTTTTCTAGTCTTAGTCAACAGAACACAGTGCACACAGTCTCATGTGTAAACACTTTCAAGCTAGAATAAGATTTCAAGATCTACTTTCAATTAAATCAATCAATTAAAAAAATATATATATATATTTAAAACTGTATTAGTTTACTTGCATGTCAGGATATGTCCAAAGAATTCTTATGTTTGTATATGTAAGTTTCTCATTTGTATGTTGTAAATATTTTAAAAAATTCCCTAAATTTCTAAAAAAAAATTCAAACTATGTCCCTTGAAAACTATTGCAACCGTATTACAAATTACAGATTTTAATTTGTTTCATGTACAACTATATGTCTACAATATTTAAGGGGCATTCTCTTTTCTTAAAAATACAAAACAGTCTGATTAATGAATAACATTCTGTTCCTAATATTATTCTAATATTTTATATGTAAAAAGAATAATACAATTAGAGTAAAAATTCATATTGTTTAAGCTTGTTCCAAACATATGTAGTTTCATTAAAAAATCACATGTGAAAATTATAATAAAGTTAAAAAGCATTAGATATTATTTATTACCTGTAAATGTTTTCTAAAATTAAATGCATGAAATATTAAATTTCATGCATAAAATATATCAAACATACAGTAACAGCTCTTTTCTGAATTTTTCATTCCACTTCTTTTCCAGTTTTCTATGTAAATGTGTTTGATGTACATGTTTGACCATTGGTTTTATCTTTTGCTGCCTTACATGCATGAAACGGCATTCTAAAAATGTATCAGTACTACTTCGATATGTGCATTGAAAAAATCAGTTTATTCCTTTGAGGCCAAGCACCAAAGAAGTGTATGTACCTCTTGTATCTGTTAGTGTTCTTTATCTTTTTCTTCTTTAGCTATTGAGTCTATGGGGGAACAGAAATGTAAAAATAAAAGTGTGCTATAAAAAGGGAGTTAACCTAAAAATTAAAACGGTCATCATTTACTCACTTTCTTTTGCTATTTTCTTTGATGGTAGCCATTGATTTTCATAGTTTTTTTCCTACTATGAAACTCAATAGGTACTATTAACCTGCATTTTTCAAATGATCTTCTTTTGTGTTCAGCTGAAGAGTGAAAATCATAATCAGTTAAAACCCCATGAGGAAGAGTAAATGATGAGGTCATTTTAACTTTTGGATGAAAATCTGTGCTAATAACCTCTTAATTTTTTTTTTATCTGAACAAATAACATGGAAACAAATTTGAAGAAGAGATCACCAAAGTGGTCATGAGGCTATTGACCTTATTCTATGTACAATGTGGAAGTGTGCTCCTTTTTTGCGATGGTTTTGGAACTTCCGATTTAGCCGCCTACGGGAGAAATGACTAGGAATAATAAACAGCAGAAAATGGTCAAACAACTTGCTCTACAAACAAGTGTGTTCATCACTATACAGACAAAGCAGAATAATATAATAAGAAAACATCAGTTTGCAACATCAAGCAGCATAACAAGCGTTTTTTTAAGTGAATGAGACCGAAAGTCTCAGGCCAAAAAGATTCAAATGGCTGCGCCCACTTGACATGAAGAACAAGGTCAAAATCTCTGCAATGCTATGCTATGGCATAGTGCCACCTAGTGGTCAGAAGATTAAAAAAGGGATTTCTGATTGACTGAAAAATCACAACATTGGTCTCATTAGGAATCATTTTATCACACCAAGCTAAACAATATAAAATCTTAGATGTCAAATATTTCGAATTTTGCTTAAGGTGATTTACTTTAAGAACACAGTAGCATATCTTAATTGAAACTTCCAAATGTTCCTAAATCGTTGCTTTAATTTTTGCCACATTTGACATCTTCAGTATCTTCTGGCATTCTTATAGATAGACTAAACAAATAAGCTGGCATGATGTGAAACTGTATTTAATGCTGTATTAGACAGAAGCACCAAAAGAGCGAACTGTACCACTTTTTGGGACTCTTTTTATATTTTTATTATATTTTATTTATAACAACAGTATGGCATCAAAAGTGAGGGGCTAACTGAATGCTGATTGGTTTACAGAGAATCATCACTAGCATGTGTAACCAGTCAGAGGACTAAAATGCACCATTTTTGAATACCAGTCAAAACACTGCACAATAATACAATGACAGCTTCAATTCAATTCATGTTTATTCATATAGCACTTTTACAATGTACATTGTGTCAAAGCAGCTTAACATGGAAGTTCTAGTAAATTAAAATTGCTTCAGTCCAGTTTTTTAGAGTTGAAGCTCAGTTTAGTTCAGTTCAGTGTAGTTTAATTTTCACTGCTGAAAGTCCAAACACTGAAAAGCAAATCCAACGATGCACAGTCCCAAACCAAGCAAGCCAGTGGCGGGGAACAAAACTTCACCAATTGACGAAAGTGAAAAAACCTAGAGAGACACCCGGCTCAGTTGGGCATGACCATTTCTCCTCTGGCCAAACTTCTTGTGCAGAGCTGCAGTCTAGTTGCCAGTGGATGGAGAACGCCGAACGTCCGTCATGGACAAACTGCAGGTGTGAGTAGGTCACCGGCAGGTGTTCAGACTGGCCCACGGGATCAATGTGAAGACTCGTCTGACACTAGGGTCTTTCAGGAATCAGTGTCAAACTCTACACTCCTCCATGACAACCACAGAATCTGTTCAGAATACGGCCTGGTCCAGGATTATGGATACCTTGGCATGATCTCTTCACAAGTCTTAGATCATATCAATGACATTGCACAATCTCTAGAGGCCTCAGGATGAGTATGCCCTGGTGGAAATAGAGAATAAATGAAATAATTAGCTATTAATGAAAATAGTAGTTATATAAACAGCTTGAGGCAATGAACTGTGCATTTACAAATGAGACATTATAGTCACACATCACATCAGTTTAGTACCACCACCATATATCGGTCAAAAGTTTGGAAAACAAATATTAGCAAAGGTTAAAATTAAACATTCTGAAAATATGCTAATAATATCAAGAAATATATAACCACAAGCAGCAGTTAAAGGGCCAAGCATATGTCACATTCAAATTCACTTTATTAGTTATTGGTCTGATGCTTCTGGCCTCAGTAATGCTTGGCCCCTTAACTTCTGCTTGTGGCTGTTTTGTTATTGCGGTTATTAGCGTATTATCATTATGTCTAATTTTAGCATTTGATAATGCCTACATTCATAACCATGTTTCCAGCCCAAACTGAGCCCCGTGGGAAACAGAGGCACATGTTGTCACTGTGATGCAGTGAGGGCATCTTCAAATTTCCATTCTGAGATAATCATATTCTCGGATGTAAACAGGTGGTCGGCAAAATCGAATTTAGCTTCTTTTATGTGATGGTTCAGTGTGACTGTGAGCTGCTCTGAATGCATGTCTACACGGCAGATAAGAGAACGCTGATTGGCTGCCTGCTTTTTACCACTTATCTGTACTGCAAGATGCACACAAGAGAGATTTATGACCCCAAATGACTGCAGCGGAAACTCCACAAATCTGATACTTAAAGGTGAAGTGTGTCATTTCTGTGTCACTGGCGATATCGCACTGAATTGCAAATATGTTTACTTGAAGGTATTGAGTAAGATGTTTACACATGCAGAAGTCAGCACTGCAGAGCTTGTGGGTTGTCTGTAGGATGCCACCATGCAGATGCTGGAATCAAATGAAATATAAAATTTAAATGTAATGCAATTATTACTTTTATTCAGAAAGGAGGGCTGGAATGGATCACAGGTGACAGAAAATTCAATGTTACAAAATCATTATATATTTATATATTTTTTGATTTTAAGATTTGATTTGATTTATTTATTATTTCGAACAAATAAATCTTACACAAAACAATTGTTTAAACAAAATACATTTTATTGTGGTCGAAATGGAGCAGGATGAAGTGCAAGCTTGTTATTTTCCCTAACGCACCCCATTACCACACACATCATTCGTCTATTACTTCCACTTATTTTTTCTTTTACTTATCTCTTCTTTTTACATGAGAAATATATGAACTTTACATGACATATTTCATCCTTTTGGCATCTTTGACATGATATATGGTTAGTTCACCATTTGTACATTTACATTTTATAACATAGACCCAAAAAATACATAGTATTGCAAACAACCATTAACTGAAATTTCATTATGCCTTTTTCATTTTGTTCTTTTTTCAATCAGCTTTATTCATCAATATGTTCCTTTAATATTATATTTATACAACTTTTTAAATTGATTAATATCCTGACATTGTTTGAGAATCTGTTCTAGATGGTTCCATAATTTCACACCACATACTGTACAGACATACACAATTTTTTTAAAGGTGTTCTTGTTTTTAACCTCTTAAGATTTTTTTCTTCTCCCAGATTATATCCCCCTTGTCTTTCTTCTAAAAACGTTTGTATACATTTCGGAAGTATTTTTTTCCTAGCTTTAAACATAAATTGTGCTGTCTTCAAATTTAACCAAATCATTGAACTTAAGTATCTTTAATTTAAAAAAATAAAGGATTTGTATGCTCTAAATACCCTACATTTTCTATCATTTTAATTACTTTTTTGTATCATACATAAGGACCGTAAGTTAGATTTATATGTATTCCCCCAAATATTAACACAATAATTCATATATGTCAACATAAATGTGTTATATAATACACACATTGATTTATTGTCCAAGATAAATCTTGCTTTATACACTATTCCTAGCTTTAAGTTGTGCTGTTTTAAATTTAACCAAACCATTAAACTAAGTATCTTCAATCTTCAATATAATCCTGTAGTATTTCATACTATTGTTTTCCAAATGAGGCCAACATTGATCGTTTATTGAGCATCAAATCACCATATTTGAATGATTGCTATTGGATCATGTGACACTAAAGTCTGGATTAATGGTTTTGAAATTTCAGCTTGAGATAACAGGAATGCATTTTTAAGATATATTCAAATTTCTAATAATATTTCACAGTGTTGTTGCATTTACTGTATTTTTCATTAAATAAATGCAGTGTTGGTGAGCATCATGGTTATTAAAGTAAACCATTTTGCTTAAAATAAACTTAAACTGAAAGAAAAAAATATTGGTTTTGCTAGAACCAATTTCTGATTGAGATGTACTTTTACTTGATGTACTAAAAATAACTCAAAATGTAAAATAACAATAAAACACAACGAAATTAAACTGAAAACTAAATCAATTTATAAAAAAACTTCTACCTAGTATCATACTAAAATAGCACTACATCAGATACTTCTGTCAAAAGATTAGTTTGATCCTAATAGTTTTTTGTCTCCTTGTTTTATTTCATTTTCACAAAGCAAAATCACTTAAATAATCAACCTGTTCTCCACCATCCACAATTATTTGAGGGCTTTGTTTAAATCCCCAGATTCCACTAATGAAAACAAGTGTTTAAAAATAAGCTTTATATATTAATTACAATTTTGAGTTTCAAACACTTTTTTCAGTGTTGGGGAGGTTGTTTTTGAGTGTAATGCACAGGGCTTGACATTAACTTTTTTGTTCACCAGCCACTGTGGCTAGTAGTTTTCCAACATTACTAACTCGCCATTTTCACTAGCCACAATTTTGCTGTTGGGAAAATATATTTTATATGCAGAAATTTGACTTTGGTATGCTAAAATGCCAAAAACTTCATTTAGACTTTGTGTTATGTCCACATGCCTCCTCATTCATTTCACTTTTTTGTGTGTATGACCCTGCTCAATGTGCATGAGCAAATGGGCTGTGGTTTAATAGTGTTGCATTGCAATTCTTTTTTTTATTTTTACAGGACTTTTCAGAGCTCAATACTGAGGATTTAACAAATGTATCTCTGACCACACCAAAAATAAATAAATAATTACTTCTTAGCCACAAATGTTGCATAATATGTCAAAACATGCATACATGCTCTTTTTATTCAACAAAACCTTTCTTAAAAAAATAAAGGCATTTAAAAAATAATTATTGCCATGTATCTAAAACTATGTATGCACAGTAGCCTATCTGTCCAGGCTAAAGGTCTCTCAGATCACTGGTTAACTACACATACACGGGGACTTAATCTCCTATTAAAGCAATGTTATTGTAACAATGATAATTAAACAATATTAACAAAAATTACCATAAGCAAAAGAAACAGGTGAAAAACATACTGTGTGATAATAAAGGATGATCGTGCGCACACAGGTAACGTTAGGCCCATAATCCGTTCTGTTAAAAGAATAGTTAAAACAAAACCGGCAACCGCTGCTGCTTACAAAAACACATAATTTAGAAACGTCCGGAGCTTTTGGAAACAGCAGGACTGTGTGTGCACGAGCATCACTTTTTGTCCAGTCTATTTGAAAGAGAACGATCGCAGCAGTTGCGTTTTCTCTAGGCACGGATGACATTTGCACACATATTGAGCCATCTCTATTGTCGAACCCTGCTTTTAAGATAACTATAATTTAAAAATGATCTTCAACCAGCCAAAGTGGCTAGTGAGAGTGTCTGTGCAACCCGCCATGGCTGAACCCGCATTTGGCGGGTGTTAATGTAAAGCCCTGGTAATGCATTACAATATTGCGTTACTTCCTAAAAAAGTAACTAGTTGCGTCACTTAGTTACTTTTAAGTAATGCGTTACATTACTTTTGAATTACTTTTGCGTTATTTTTCTGACCTGGCTGAGGCTTAATCTGTTTCATAACATGTAGGATTTTGTTCTGCTTTTTAAAATAAAGGAGCACTGCAATTAACAATGCACTATATAGCCTACACTTTCATTTACCTTAAAAAACACATCAAATAATAATAGGAAAGTCTTCTTTTCTGAGATGCTCCTGACCCTAGAGCTATACATGCCATATATAGAGATAAATGAAAATTTAAAGCAACATGTTTGCTACTTTGGTACTTTTTGTCTTATTCGCAGAGATGGATTTTCAAATACTTCGTTACTGTGCTTAAGTTGATTTTTCTGGTATCAGTACTTTACTCCACCATTTATTTTTCTGACAACCTTTTACTTTTACTCCTTTAATTTTTTATACAAATATCTGTACTTTTTACATCTTACATTTTAAAATTGGGCTCCTTTTGTTTTAATTTGTTTTGTGGGGTGATCTATATTACTTGTTGTCATTGCGCAATTTGAGCGTTTTTTTTTATTCAATCAATCTTGTCATTGTGCGCCTGCGTGCTGCAATGCGCAGCTTTTTAATGTCTGATCTCGCATCGTAAGCTTGTTTATTTAAGCGGGAACGGCTAACGTGGATGAGACCAGGAATCCGTCATGTAAACATAACTGATGTCATGTTTATACTGGGTAATAAGATGCGTTTTGGTCAATCGGATCACAGGTAAAACAAGAGATGCATTCCTGTTCAAATCTTGCATTTAAATGGGGTTAGAGTCTTTTATCCACTTCCGACCCTTTTGTACTGTACTTCTCTGATCTTTCGATCTAATACAGCAGGGGAAAAAAACTATCAATCGTGTACTTTGTCAATGTTTGTACAGTTAGTACTAAAGCAATTAAATACCAATGAACACATTATGCAATGAGGTTTATTTACTTTGTTTCCAATGAGTTCATATTTCCTAGTAGATAATTTATACTGTTTTAGTTTTAAGATGTAAGCCTATATTATATACACTGTTGTCTTCATTAGATATATATATTATAGAATAACAAACGTATTTATACTGGGTGATTTATGAATACAAATATAATGCAAAGGATCAGAATTTTATGATTTGAAAAATATTATGCAAACATGTATTAACAGCATTAATGACTTAATCTGTTAAATAAAATATACACAATACTCTGAAAACAAACAAAACAAAAAACAAACATTAAATCATATGCTACAAGAGTGCTGCTGTTTGAAGAAAATGAAGCAGCTTTAGCATAATGCAAACAATTATTTGTAGTCAAATCTATTAGATATAAATATAGTACTGTATATAGGCAGAATAATTACAGTTTAAAATATAAGAATGAGTTTTTTATTATTAAAGTATGCAACGAGTACACAAAATGAAATTACATACAAAGAAAACAAAACAACTGCAAAAACGTAAGAAAAACAACCATACAGTCAGATGCGCGCGTGTGTG
>CAIGQZ010032903.1:6735999-6887494 GCA_903798205.1 Danio tinwini | reverse complement strand
CAATAACTACTATTACTGATACTACTACAACGTCTACTACAACTGATGCTACTACAACAACGACTGCTACTACAACATCTACATTGACAACATCTACTACTTTTGATACTACTACTCCAACGATGGCTTGTACTACTCCTACTACTACAACATCTACTAATTTTGATACTGCTACACTAATGACGTCTACTACTACAGATATGAAGGAGTTGTTCTTAACGGCTGTAAAGTGATGACACACAGAGCAACTTTTTTAGCAGTTTTGTTGGACAATATTGTAGTGATAAGGCTACTTTGCTGCTAAAAATTGGTAACAAAATTTTTTACAAAAACATTTTGAAATGTAGTTATTTTGTGTAGATGTACACATTATGTGGGTTTAGTGAAACTAAAACAGCTTGTAGTAATGAATAATTTTTACTTAAGTACACATTTCAGACCGTACTTCTTTACTTTTACTTGAGTACAAAAGTGTAGTCAGTACTTTTACCAATCAACTTTTACCAGAGTCGTTTTAAACATGAGTGTCTGTACTTCTACTTGATAAAATGATGTGTGTAAGTAAAGTCACTGTCCATTAAGAAAATCCCTTTTTTCCTTTTTTCATCGCAGAAATGTAAGGATCTGCCAGTTTGGTTTTTATCTGTTCCTACATTCTCTCATTGAGTGTGGGATTCAACACAATTATCTTCATTTTAATTCAGCTATTGAATTTTTATAAGCAAATTAACTAAATTAAAAGGTAACTTGTATGATTTTTTTAAGTAACTAAAATATTATTACTTAATTTTTAAAAGTAAAGTAATGCGTTACTTGTTACTTAGAAAAGTAATATTATATATTATGTAATATACATATTATATAATACGTAACTCGCGTTACTTCAAATGTAACCCCCAACACTGCTTTTTTCCTGAATGGATGATCTTTTTTTTAGCCCAAGTTTTTCCAGCTGGTCAACCAAGTCTTAAATATCCCAAGATTTGAAAATATCAGATTGCAATCCAAGTTAATGCCACTTGTGGTTCATTTATAAATCTGCACTTGAATAACGGTCATCAGCAAATGAAGGTGGTCTGCGTTGTGGATGTACAGACGTTCTGGGCAACGCAGGTGTCTGTTCAGCGTCTCACTCACTAATGCTGTTTGCTTTGGTTCTTCCCTCATGACATTGAAGCGCTGACTAATCCACGTGAGTTTACTCAGGGCTCGAGGCCGATAAAGGACTGTGATTTGTCTTTGTCTGTTTGCACAGTGCCATCAGGGGCTCCGGAAAATGTGACGGCGGAGGCCATGAGCTCCAGTCGCATCCTGGTGACCTGGGGTCCTGTCCCCGAACACGAGCAGAACGGCAACATCCTTGGATACAAGGTTTACTTTCTTACTGATTTCACCCAAATAAGAATGACGTTACTTGCTGCATGAGCACTTGACTGTGTGTAATAAGCAGCTCAGAAGTGAATAAAGGCTTTTCTCATGTATGATTGACCCGTTCAGCCATATTGTGTATGATGAAATGACAGGAAAGATTTGATGTTTTTTTTTTTCCTTTTGAGAAGAGGAGGCATTATGTTTGTTTTTCCTATAATGACTATCCGTTACAACTAGGGTTATAAATAACTAAAATCAAAAAAACTAAAATCCATATTTGTTAGAAACATAAATGTAGCTTAAACTATTAATTCAATAGTAATGCTCTTAAAATAACATTGTTCAGTACTCTACTAAACGTTATTGAATTAAAATCTTCATAGTCCCGTGATGTGCTTTGAAATTTGCATATTTTTTACTCAATATTTGACAATCTCAACAGAAGAATTAAGAGAGGGTGGGACTTAAATTAGTGCCTCCCCTCAAAAAAATCAAATGTCAAGCAAATGAGAAGCGCCTTTAAGGCGGCGGGGCATGTCAGATTCTAGAAAGCATCTGATTGGTCAAGATTTGATGAGAAACTAAAGTATGAAGTGACGTGAAAAAAATTGTTGATCCATTTAGGCGAAAGTGACAAACTGCAAGCTTTGATTGTTAATATCACTTTTATATTGATCTGAAAGTGAATTTTGTCACTGTTGTTGAAAAGTTATAATAAAAAATAAAGCACTATAAAAAAACTGTTCAAAAATATTTTATAGTTTAATTTAATCTTTTATCCCATTTATTTTAATGATGAATTTTCAGCTTCATTACTGCAGTCTTCAGAGTCACATCCTTCAGAAATCACTCTAATATTATTATTATTATTAATGGTATTAGTAATAAAAGCAATAATGACTGGGGTAATAATTTCATTTGAAACTTCATACAATAAGAAAGCAGTTATTTAAAATTGTAACACAAATATAAAAAAAAATACATTCAATAAATGCTACCTTGATGAACAAAATAATTTTCCAAACATGACAAAAAAAATCTGACTCCAAACTTTTGACCATTAGTGTTCAAAACTAATTGTATTAGCTACAATTAAATTATCTTACTTCTGGGTCTGGTATTAGTCCATAAATTTTAAAATTATTAACGGTATTCTCATGTTTAAAAACAAATCAAAATGACAAAAAAGAAAACAACAAAACTTTTCAAAGAAAAAAAAAAACTCAATAAGATTTCAATGCAACTCAATGTGGTTTGGTTCATTCTTAAACTGAAACCATAAAGCATACAATATAGGTAATAAAATCTTAATTATGTTTTTTTCTTTTCTTAAAAGACACATAACGCTTTTAATGTTTGCTTGTTTCCTCTTCTTCCACTAATAACCTGATTTATTAAAGCATTGGCTGAGAGTCTGACCCATGCGGAAAGACAAATATTTGAAGTTAGATGTTGATGTGCACCCATATGTTCAGTCAGGCTTCTGCGGTTTAAAGTCAATAGTAATTAAGGAAGGAGGCTTTATGGCGGAAAAAACAAAAGCAGCCTGCTGAACACTGGACCCAGAGGAACAAACCTCACGCCAGTCTGCCTTCCCTCTGCGTTTCCATTTAATGTGATCTTAAATTAAACTCACAATCTCCAAATCACACAAGCGTGATGTGGGCTATAATCATGCTTAATGTTCTTATTTATTCTTTCAGGTTCTGTTCAAAGAGAAAGACTCAGATTCAGAGGCACAGGTGAATACGGTGAAAGGGAATCTGACGCAGTCCGTCTTGTTGAGGAACTTGCGGAAATACGTCCAGTACAAAATACAAGTTTTGGCTTTTACACGAATCGGTGATGGGCAACTCAGCAACCCCCCGGTACTGGAGAGAACCAAGGATGACGGTGGGCAACTTTTCATGTTTCATCACTGAGATTTCTTTTAATGACCACATAGTGAGTTTAAAGAAACACTCTTCCAAAAAATATATAAATAAATAAATCTGCCATTATTTACTTACTTTCATGTCTTTCCAGATCTGTGTGCTGTTATTTGTTTTCTCTGTGGAACAGAAAGTATTTTTAATGCAGCTCATACAACAATAGTTCGTAGTCAGCTCATCTGTCAAGTTGCAAAAGTGAAAAACCCTCAGAAAGTGTCTTATATTGTCAACATCTACTTTGCAACTAATATGTGCAATATTGCAAGTCTTCTGGTGCCACAGAATATTTGTGAGGAATAGAATTTTTCAGTAATAACCTTTCAGTTTTCTTCAGTTAGAAGCAGATAATTGAGTCACTTCTCAAATAAACAGTACAGATAATCTGTTTAAAAGGTCCCGTGAAGTGCTTTGAAATCTGCATTTTTATTCAGTGTTTGACATAATCTCAACCGAGAGAGGGTGGGATATAGAGTAGCCCCTCCCCTTTTAAAAAACAGCCAATACCGTTTTGTGTTTATCAGAGCTCTGGCTGTGAGAGTGGTTGAGATCAAGCGCATCAAATTAAATTTTTTCTCATTTGAAAAAATGAGAAGTGTCTTGAAGGGGGCGGGGCATGTCAGATACTACATAGCATCTGATTGGTTATGATTTTATGAGAAACTATTTTTTTATGAGATCTATTTGGGTGGAAGTGACACACTATAAGCTTTACATGTTTATATCAGTTTTATATTTTCTAAATGCAAATTTTTCATGGTTTGGGAGCACACTAGCTTATAGATATCCTAAAAACGAATAAACCTTCCATTCATACGCACGCGAATGCGTCAGACTGGAAACGCAAGGTGCATCAAGTTTCGCAGGTCGCTGCGTTGCAAAGTTCCAACTTGGTGAACACTGACCTGCAAAATAGTCTCAATTGACTGTGTGAGACCAATCGAGGTTCAAAACATGACCTCTTTGGACAGAAATTTTAAATATGGACCAATCGCTCGCTTTTTTAATGTCTAATCATCTTGTTTAGTTCTGCCTCTTTTCGCAGCACCGTATGACAGAATTTTGCACACATAAACTCTAGTGTGACTGCGGCATAATACTGATACTAACATCTAAAAAACCTTATTTTAATTTCATGAGACCTTTAATAATTTATTTTCCCCCTCATCATTTATAATTTTTTCCATAAACAGGCATTAGCTTTGTAATATTGGACTTAAATGACACTATTTATTAAGATTCAGTCATTCATTACTAAACAAATGACTATTAACTAATAATCGGTTTCCTGATAAATATTTAAGCAGTTTTGCATAATCAGCTTTGTAATATCAGATTCACCGAAAATGGTTTTGTGGGGATATATCGATACTGGCTATTAATGTAAAGCATTTTGGATCAACTATGTAACAAAGTTTGCCTTGCCAAAAGTTCAATAACTTATTTTTTGCTTTGAATATTCTTTTGGCATAACAGTTCACTCCAATTCATCCATACACAGCACACAACTGCACTGTTTTGATAATAAAGTCTAATCAAAATGCAACATGTATGCCTCAAAAAGTAAGTCTCTGAGCCAGGACTGCAGTTCTCAGATGATAGTCAAAATGACACTCAGAAATTGTATTTACCTTTTGAAGATCTGAATTATTCACTGCCATTATGAGTTTTATTTAAATGTACTATTTTTATTCATTCATTTTTGTTTTTATTAAAGTTTTAAATTTGGTTAGTTTGTTTAAAAAAAAATTCTATAGTCGTTTTTAAACTCTGTGGCTTTCTTCTGTTGAACACAAAAGGAGAGCTGAAAACCTGTAACCATCGGTCACAGGAGGCTCACTCACAAATGCACGGATCACAGGAATTATAAAAAAAAAAACATGTATTTAATAATAAAAAGCATTTAAAACAGGAACTAGACCATCGAATTTGGTCAGGACATGGAGTTTGACAATACAATACTGGGGTCCATTCTTCGAACTTCGCTTAAATGATCTAAGATGATTTGACTGAATCTTTTATTCTTGATTACTCATTTCTAGCTAATTTAGTTCTTCAAACAAGTTCGCAAATCAGATTAAAATGTCTAAATGAACTGATCTGAGCTGCGTGTGTTGTGAAGGACAAATCTATTGATCCTCGAAATCATGATCAGCAATGCAATGATTGGCTGGCGGCACAGCAGTGTAATGACATCAGCTGATTAATATTCAATTATCCAAGTGAGGAAATACATAAATGTCAAATATTGTGCATTTATATTATCATACACAAATTGTACTAAAGCTAGTACCTTAAATTAGTATGCATTTGTATCTACAATTTATTTTTAATTGATTCATAATTATTTCGGAGTGCAAATAGCAAGAGTTTTACTTTAATACTTAATACTTATTACTTAATTTGTTAACTAATATTTATTTTATACATGTAGAATTTTTTTTTTTTACTATTTACAAATTTTTGCAAGTGTATATACTGTAACTACTACTGTAAGAAAATATCAGCATTCGGTACATACTTACAGTATTGACTTAGCTTGAAATGACCCGATCTAATCCTGTTTATATGAAATAAACCTGCTCCCAAGCAGGTTTGAGCTACCAGAACTCTTGCTATGACAACAACTGTCAGATGAGTTTTGAAGAACGAATTGATCCTGGATTGTGTCAAATCTTCAATAACCAAATCCAGCTAATTGAGTAATTCAAGTACAAAGAGCAGACCGCTGGACAAAGAACTTAACAAATTCAGGGGTAAAATACACAGGACAAGATTTAACAGATTACAAACGAGTTAGACTACAGGTGGAACTAATAAACATTAACAAACGGCGGGAAAACAGAACAAAGGAAAAACATGACATAAACAGAAGCACATGGTACAGACACATGGGACATCACATGACATAACAACTACATGAACACAGACACATCAGACATGTAACACCATCATCCTCCATAGTAGGACAACCAGCTATTATGGAGGTTAATGGTTACAGGTTTTCAGCTTCCTTCAAAATATTGTATTTGTGTTGAACAGAAGAAATAAAGTCAGAAAGCACTTGATGGTAAGTAAATGATGACACAATTTCAGTTTTGGGTGAACTGTCTCTTTAAGATTACTCCAAATATTATTGAAATTAAATTAAATGTTATTTAAAATATGGATTTAAAAGCACACGAGGATGGATAATAACTAAATGTTCATTTTTGGATGAGCCAAGCCTTTAATGATGTACGTCTGTTTTATGTGCACCCTCCTTGACCAAGCTGTGTAAGTTTATGAGCTGTCATGAGTAATGGGCATTTGCTCTTGCGCATGAGAAGTGCACAGATTGATGTGGCCTTGCATTTTATAGTATAAAAAAGACAAAATGGCATTTAGTTTTAAGCTCTTTCAGCCACTTTGTGAAGGTCTTCTATAGCTACTGATGCTTTATTTGTTTTGTTGTACGTTCTGCGTCTCCACTACAGGCCTTCAAATATACTTCTGAAACCTCTTTTTAAGGTTTGATATTGACAAGTAAATCGATATGGTAAACTAAAACTTTTACCGCATCTTAAACTATTAGAGGAGAAGGCCTTCGAATGTGTACTTTATGGACTGCAACTTAAATAGACTTTAAAGGACTGTCTGAATTTGTGAAATGAAAGCTTTCAGAAAAGAAGTGTGATGGTTTGCTATCCATTACAACAGTGATTTGCTGTGGTCAGGATTACAGACAGATAACAGTTGGAACTAATGCACTCTTATATGATTGTTACACAGCCAAAAGGGCCATAAGGGACAGACAGCACGGGGAAGAAATGTGTTTTTGGGAAATGACCCCCTCAAGGTTGTTCTAGAGAAACAATTGTTTAATGCAGCGCACAAGGAGATTTGGCTGATAAAGAAATATAGAGTGCACATATAAAGTGCTGATTTATCTCTAAATCAAAGCTGATTTAATTCATTTCAATGTGTTATGCTTGGAACATAATATTAACTAAGGCATTTGCCATTAGTTCAGTGTTAAGAAATAACTTGTTGTCTAGATATTTCAATGGAATTGGAGGAATAATATATATTATTGAATTAGGGAATCAAATATAGCTTTAAATCTATGACAGGTCTATTAAAATCCGTATTATTAATCTGATATTAGATGGGACAACTATCACATTTTTGTTTTGATTTTGTTGGGTTACGTTTTATTTCTTGTTTGTTTATTTGTCTTTGTGTTGTATTACGTTTTTGTTTTATCCTCGTTCATTGTGTTATTTTATTTAGTTTTGTTTTTTCAGCATGTTCAGTTAGTTATCTGATCATGCATGATGTTTTGTTTCAGTGATTTTTAGTTTTATTTGGATTTGTTGTGTTTTGCACTTGTGCTGCATAGTTTTTTCTAGTTGTTTTATGTGGCAGTTTTTCGGGTACATTTTATTTTAAGATGTCCTTGTTACAGTGTAACTAATCATGTATTGAGTAATACTGAGTGATATTAAAAGGTGCTGTATGTAAGTTTGACACCCAGTGGTTAAACTAGGTATTGCATTACTGGATCAAAACAAATGCTAGCACAGGTTGCCAGATTGAGCTGAACAATAGAAAACTGACAATGATCCCCTCAGGTACACCTCATGTGCTTTATTCAGTGTTAATGCTAATAATGTGAGTTTGAATGCCATTTTACATGACATGTATTGCCATATACTGAAAGCAGCAGCATTTTCATCTCTGATCATGAAAAAAAAAATAAACCGTTTGAAATTGAACTTCAGAACTGTGAAATAATGCAAAGTAACACATATCAGTCATTCAGCTTCTACATGTAATAATGTTAAATAGTGTAATATCTATTAATTAGATTAAAAACCTTACCATTTCGTGAGTGAGTGCATATTTTGTGCTTCTGAATGGCTGTATTTAAATTTCTGTCGTGTTTTGTCTGGTGCAAAAAGCCTAATTGCTTATCACTGCAAATCTTGTCAAGTTGTGTGTTGTTAGGACATGGGGTTACAATATAACCTGCTCACCTAATCTTTATGTTCATAATATTTATATATTGAATCGCCATCTCATTTTGGAGTCTGCTACTGTCCACTGGAGGTCGCATTTCGGTCACAGACGCATGTTTTCAGAGCTTTTCTGAAAAGGACTGAAGGAGTGTTTTCCAAAAAGGCAACCAGGGGTGCTGAAATATAATTGACTAAAATGGCATTGGGCAGGTTAAAAGAACCAAAGCAGACATGTAAAAGACATTTTCAAAGCATAATAACTGACTTCAGCATTGTTTTTCAGATAAACAAGTATGTTTTCTTGGCATGTTTCTTAAATATCTGCACACATATTATGGTATTTTTATGCTTTAGAAGAGTCAAAGGCTTACATACAGCACCTTTAATATACAATAGTACATATACTTATATGTGTTAGGTGTACAATGTGGTTTACGGTTAGTTGCATGTATTTATCCATAATTAATTGTACTTACTATGAAGGACACCCTAAAATATAGTGTTACCTTGAAGCTTTGTTTTTTGTTTGTTTTGTTTTATACAACATAATCGGTTTAGTTAGTTATGCTATATTAATTACATTACCTCCAAAGAATGTAAAACTTAAATTAATCTGAATTATGCTCATTTTTAAATGTATGTAATTTATCATTAAATCAATTAGGTAAATGTTTGTAATACTTATACTGTTCTTATATGTAAATATTATTCTTATAAACACTTATTTATTCTTAGTTTTTAATGTAAATTTGATATATCCTAATTTATTAGGATTCAAAACAAACAAGAGTTACAGTATGGTTATTAAACCAAGGTTGTGTCACACTGTGCAGCTCTGAGCCTCACAAGCCAAGCATCTTTTTAGAAGAGAGGATAGACGTCATGGGGGATAGCCATAGAAGCCTTTTCCCCTGGCATGTCAGATTCATTCAAAAAAAGCCCACTGTGTGATATACAGGGGTCAGCCCTTAATCCAGCCAGCTAGAGAGTCACATTAATGGAGTCTGCATGCCTGCGGTCAGCACTGTGCTGCTCTCTGAATAAGAGATAACAGGTCTCCTTTAAATGTGTAAATGGAGCTCCCCCTTGACAGACGCGGAGAGCTCGGGCCATTTCACCGCCGCACTTTTATGATGGAGGCGCAGGGCCCGGGCAGCATGTTCACCCCGTCTGTGCTCACTCGACCTTGGTAGCAATTATCTATGTGTTTGCCTTTTAAATTCCCCTCCAGAACAGACCTCATTAAGGACTGATGGTCCAGCACCATTTTAGCCAGGCCCTGAACGCCGTACACAGAGCTTTCAGAGATGCTACAGGACGTCCATCCTCTTTGGACTGGATTTGAGTGATTGTCCTGACTTTTTGTCTAAACATCCTGTAATTGGATTTAGTCAGAGCCAAACCAGCAAAGCAGGCTGCAAATTGGACGTTTCTCTCTTCTTTTTTTGCAGTGCGATTAGATTAGCTTAGAAGTCGTTAATGTTCGCACGTCGCAGAAAAGATTTGCAGAAAAGTGCGTTTATTAGTGACTCACTAAAAGAAGTCATTAATAAATGGATCCTAATTGTAGGTTCACGCAGAGTAAATGCTCCGGAGTCATGAGTCGCGCATCATAAGTAGCTAAAAGACTCCTCGTGTGCGCATATGTGTGTGTGTGTGTGTAATCTCCATATAAGTCTCGTGGCACATGGAGGGCTGATAGCAGAATGATGAATGCTAGCAATACATTGGCAAGAGAAAGAGGCGTCTGGGGAGAAGCGCTCTCTACTGTAAGCTTCTTCTTGTGGATGTGTGTCCCTGTGGTCTCACACACTATGACTGCAAAAAGCAATACAAATCAAATCGCTGTCAGATGTGTTAGATTTATAAGTTCCTTAATGTTCAGAAAATGAAACATAGGATCGGCCTAACCGACCGCATCGACTGAGGGAATCCAGGGAGAAATAAGGAAGCGGTCGAGAGACGGCGCCACGTTGATTGTGTTTGTTCCACATTTGTACTGAGCGCCGATCCTCGTACAGCACAGTTTGTTTGTTGTGTGTGTGTGTACCTCAGGCACAGCACCGGCCCACCGCCGTTATTGGATTCCCTCCATGTTATCTGTCGCTCCACAGGTGTCCTGTTAGTGGATGTATAGGCCTGTCACAGATGCCTTGGAGAGAGGGGAAAGAGTGTATGTTCAGAGGTGAGATGCACCAGCAGGACAAGGAAGCATTCCCCTTAATCAAGGCCTTTAGCGGAGGCCTCTTTTAGCACCGGTGGCACACTGTGTCCTTCAGAGTAGGGCGCAATAGTCATTACATCCTCCAGTCATCATTGATCTCCTCCTGTCGGCCCTCTGCAATGCTTGGATTCAGTTGTAAAGTACAATGATAGAGTCTTGGCCGTGTAGTGGAGCATGTGACACGGTGATGGCCCTCTTCAGGTGGAATGGAGTGTTTGTGTGCCATGTGGTAGCACTCATAGAGCAGCATGCCTCTAAATACTTTGGTCAAGGGCAAGATGACAGTCTAAAGGGAAAACAACCTGATTTTGCAGTTCGCTGGCCGAGAACAGAAAATAAGTAGTGTTTTATTAGGCTTATTTGATTGAACAAATCACATACATAAAGTAGACTTAAGCATATAACTCATCCACAGGGATTATACCCACACAGACTATGTGTGCGCAGAAATCCGCAGAATTACACAGATTTTTAGACAAGTCTATTTATTTCAACATAGACTCATTCTGAAAACATACAGTAGCTCTATATACATTTCTGGAGATCGCAAATTATGTAGCCAGAGGTACGTATGGCTGCATTTCATCATTAAAACAAACACTACAGGGTGGTATGACAGAGTTAGTTTTCGTGCTAGCAGCTGACCGCTTACCTTCGTATGGACGGCTTTCCCACTGTTACCAGTTTGTCCAATAGCTCACCATGTACGTCGACAGATGCATAGAGGAGTTGACAATGATGACGAGGTTTGAGTTCGGCGAAGAACGGTTCCAGAAACCGCGTAAGACAAAAACAGAAGGCAAAAAATAAAATACACATGTAAATAACAGGGTGAGAATGTGGTCAAATCTGAAAACGTGGGGAAAATCAGATGAGGGCTTTTCTTTTTCTGGATTGCTTTAAAAAAATATTTTAGGTTGGGTTTAAGGAAGGAGGAGGGTGGGTCAGTTGATTAGTCAGTCAGACAGTCAGTCAGTCAGTCAGTTGGCATGGGCCTCTGGTGAATTTATGTGACAACAGGAAGCGCAAATGGCACTCTTAGTAGAACTTTGATATCTCAAAAAGCGTACACAGCGGCCTCTGGTGGATTTGCGAAAACAAAAACTACAAAAAAACGTAGCTCCTGGGACATTTGGCGCTCTCCAGAAATGTATATAGCAGTACGTTTTCAGAATGAGCCTGGGTTGATTTATTTACTTGTGTAAATGTGTGTAAACTTATATTAATTCAATTTTTAAATTATTTTCAGTAATAATATTGACTAATATGAAAACGTTAATATGATTCAGTTTGTAAAGTAATATTTTTTATTTTTTAGAATTTTTTATATATTATTGAGAGATTTGCTTTATTTAACAAATATGTGGATCTAATTAGATTTGATTGTAAACATTAAATAAACGTTTTTAGTTATGATACTCCAAAAATCATTCCACATTAATCCGCAGATTTTTTTTACAAAAAATAAAAATTTGTTGGCATATTTTGTCTGGCCCTAATTATACCTCAAATCATATGTATACATATATACAGAGACTTGTCTAGAGACTGGAACACCTGATTGCTCCAACTTTAAACATTGCCAACCACACACAACACCCTAGCAACCACAAAGAACAGTAACACTTTTACAGCCACCTATTGATAATACAAGTAATCATTTATAATGCAAAAAAAGTATTCTAACAACCTCTTTGAACTTTTAACAGCTTCATAACAACACCCTGACAACCACCTAGCATGCTTTAGCAATCATATAGCAATGTACAAACTACCACAAATAACAAGAACTCTCAAGAACTATACAACAATGCTTTGACAACCAACTATAATGCTTAAGGCTATAGCATTGTGCTAACATCCAGAGAGAACCCTTTAACAATAAATATCAATGACTATATTCACAATAAATCTTTGAAATCCTATTTAAAATCTAATTATTGTGCATGTGAAATAATCACTAACAGGTGTCAACATAAAATTTGATAAAATGACAACATAATTTAACAATATAACAATATGATAAAACATTTCAGTGTTATTCAGCGATTTATTAACTTTAGATAAGTAACTATAGAGTTTACTATTTGTCTATTTGATGTATAAATTACTTAATCATTTACTTGCTCATTCTGAATGATCATAAAAAACTCCAACTACTCTTAAATAATGGCTTAACAAATAATGCAATACTTATTGTAGTAGTGAATAACAGGTCACACTTTATATTAAGCGGCCTTAACTAATATTAGATTAGATTTTAGATTAGATTAGATTCAACTTTATTGTCATTACACATGTACAAGTACATGGAAATGAAATGCAGTTTAGGTCTAACCAGGAGTGCAATAGCAGCAAGTGCAGGATACAGGTATAAGTTATAAAGTGCAGTTATAGAAAAACTATGGTGATATTTACAAATGGATGTACTATGAATATTTTATACAGGTTGTGTTAGCTATGAACAGAGATTTACAATAGATGGATAAATGTACAGGTTGCTATTAATAATCAGAAGTCTGCAGATAGATAAACATAATTACAAATGTACATGTGCAGTAGGTATGTACAGTTCAAATACGTGAATCAGTGCAATGAATATGTGCAATTTTTAAATGTGCAAATGTTAAGTAGTGCAGTGATTATGAGGAGTCTGAGTTATGAGGAGAGGAGAGTGGGGTGTATTAGGGGGGCAAAAAGTCAGTGGGGGGGCAGAGTTCAAAAGGTAGACAGCTCTGGGGAAGAAGCTGTTCTTTAGTCTGCTGGTTGTCCGGGGGAGCCTGAAGCGCCTGCCAGTAGGCAGGAGAGAAAACAGTCTGTGAGCAGGGTGAGAGGAATCTTTAAGAATACTGCATACTCGGCGCAGTCAGTGTTTCCTCTGGATGTCCTCTATGGCTGGCAGTGTGGTCCCTGTGATACGTTGGGCAGTTTTCACCACCCGCTACAGTGCCTTACGCTCCGCAACAGAGCAGCTTCCATACCAGACTGTGACACAGTTCGTCAGGATGCTTTCTATTGTGCAGCGGTAGAAGTTCACTAAGACGGCTGATGACAGCTGGTTCTTCTTAAGTTGCCTTAAGAAAAATAGGCGCTGGTGAGCCTTCTTGACCAGGCTGGAGGTGTTGGTGGTCCAGGATAGGTCCTTGGAGATGTGGGTCCCCAGGAACTTGAAGGATGAGACAGGCTCGACGGCCATCCCATTGATGTGGATGGGATCATTTGAGCCTGTTCGTCCTTCCTGAAGTCCACAATGAGCTCCTTGGTCTTGTCAGTGTTAAGAAGCAGATTATTGTCAGTGCACCACGTGGCCAGATGCTGTATCTCCTCCCTGTAGGCAGTCTCATCATTGTTGCTGATTAGACCAATCACTGTGGTGTCATCTGCAAATTTGATGATAGCGTTGTATCGTTCACAGGCCTACAGTCGATGATAAAAAGGGAGTAGAGGAAGGGGCTCAGCACACAGCCCTGTGGTACACCAGTGTTAAGTGTGACGGTGGTGGAGCAGATGTGGTCTGATCTAACATTCTGAGGTCTGTTAGTCAGAAAGTCCATAACCCAGTTGCAGAGAGACGTGTCTATATCCAGGTCTCTAAGTTTGATCATTAACTTAGAGGGTATGACAGTGTTGAATGCTGAGCTGAAGTCAACAAACAGCATCCGTGCATAAGTGTTTTTATTGTCCAGGTGTGTGAGTACAGAGTGCAGTGCTATGGAGACTGCATCTTCTGTGCTCCTGTTGCCACGGTAGGCAAACTGATGTGGGTCCAGTGTGGATGGCAGAGAGTCTTTCAGATGTGCAAGGACCAACCGCTCGAAGCACTTCATGATGATTGGTGTAAGTGCTACAGGGTGGTAGTCATTCAGGCATGTCGGGCTGGAGAGTTTCGGCACTGGCACAATAGAGGTGGTTTTAAAGCATGTTGGCTGCTAGGTTAAGGGACAGGTTGAAAATGTCTGTGAATACCCCAGTGAGCTGTTCTGCACATGCTTTGAGGACGCGCCCAGGAATACCGTCTGGTCCAGCAGACATTGATCCGACTCAGTGTGGTGTAGACTTCTGAGGAGGTGAGTGTAATGGGTGAGTGGTTGGTTGAGGAAGTGATCCTGATATAGGGTTTATTATTGTCTCTTTCAAAGCGGGCATAAAAGTCATTAAGCTCGTTCAGGAAGGAGACATTTGTGGCTGTTGGTGTGGAATGGCTGGGTTTGTAGTTGCTGATGGCCTGTATGCCCTGCCACATGCGCCGAGGATCAGAGTTGGAAAAGTGCTCCTTTAGCTTTAGCTTGTAACAGTGCTTGGCCTTTTTGATGCCCCTCTACAGATTAGCCCTGGAAGTGCTGTAGGCCTGTGCATCCCCTGATCTGAAGGCAGTGTTGCGTGCCTTCAGCAGGAGGTGCACCTCCTTGTTCATCCATGGCTTTTGATTTGGGTATGTGGTGATCTGTTTCTGGGTTGTTACACTGTCAATGGTGGTGTTGATGTATTCCAGAACAGAGGAAGTGTAGCTGTTAAATGTCTGTGCGAGAGCCACATGTGGCCTGTGAAGCAAACATACTCCAGTCTGTGTGTTGAGTCCTGTCCTGGAGTGTAAAGTCTACCCCCACTGGCCACACTTTGATGGTCCTCACTGATGGCTTCACACGGTTGATGAGGGGTGAGTATTTGGGGGTGAGAAACAAAGAAAGGGTGATCTGATTTACCCAGGTGGGGGAGGGGGGTCACAGCGTAGGCTTCAGCCATGTTTGTGTATACATGGTTCAAAGTCCAAATATGTACTTACACTGAAATAAATAATTCATTGCAATGTACGTAGTGTGCAACTACATGTTTTTACATTGTACTTATGCTTGATTAAACCTGCATGTAATTACATCGGTAATTAATTTCTGTTTACATTTGTAATTAAACTGTTGACCACACCTTAACCCACTCTTACTGTACGTTCACACCGAAAGCGGTGAGAGCGTCAAATAGCCAGAAGTCATTCATTTACAATGGGAGCTGGCAGTGATAAGCGGCAAGGAGCAGCACGGCGCGTATTCGCCAGGCGGGCGTCTAGGAGAGTTAAAATCAAGTCAACTTAATGGAAATGATCTATGACACGGTTAGATGGTGTGGTGAGAAATCAAGTCCCCCTTGCAATCGAGTCAGCTTAGGACCCCTAAGGGATCATCTGTGGTAAATGCCTGATCAAAAGCTACTATATTATTGTGATACCTTGTTGTGTGGCTAATCAGAGCTGCAATAGCTTATTGTAGCCAGGAGGCTAATGGTAGAGTGATGATTATGCTTGCACATAAGCTAACTGGGCTGACTAAACAGTAAAAAGGTAAATGCTCAATTTCATAACCCATGCATGCCTTTAATTATACATAAATATACAAAAGGGTCAATATAATGCTTATAAATGCCATTTTATTGGTGAAATGAAATAGTCAGGCTTTACATTATATGAACATGGTTTCATATATTGTACTTTATAATTAGGCACTACAAACTATACCTATTACAACTCCAGTAAAACAATAGGATCTACAGGCAGACTCATGCGACAATACAAAACAATATTGCTGCTTCAGAATATTTCAGACATATGGACACATTGGATAATTAAGTGGAGCAAAGCCACACGACACGCAACTTGATTTTCCATTGTTAAATGAATTTGATAAACATTTTCACACTACAGTATGTTATCATATGTAACTGATATGATATGCTGCAACGGCCCCTTTAAATACGAGATCAATATAGCAAATTTTGACACTCACACCACCGAAGCTGAAGGCAGACAGCATTGTCGCCAGGGTGGCCAGAGCGACCTTTGACGCTCTCACCTTCTTCGGTGTGAACGCACAGTTAAACCTACCCATACCACCAAACCTGTCCCTCACCCTACCCATATCCCAACTCAAGTGTCCTGCAATACATTATGAACCCATTAAGTACTTTGTATTTATATTTTGATGCAAGTACATAGTAGTTAAAGTCCCCATGAAATCAAAACTAACCATAGTTAGTTTTGTGGTGAACAATTCATCTGTGCATGTCACTAGGAAAAAAAAAATAAGGAGGTTATAGGTTGTAATAACTCTTCTAAGACCCCTTTTCTGATCTTTCTGACTGTAATGCCTACTTTACTACATCCAATTAGCTTGCAGTAGAAAAAACAAGCCACGCCCACTGTTTGCTCATGTAAAATTCTGTTTCTCTAGGAACTGCGTCACGAAAAAATAAATAACAATCGCAGCTTCCAGCTCATTGAGACTTTAAGGCCACTTAATATAAGATGGGACTGAAAAACACAATACAGCATATAATACAGCATTTGTTGCTGTATTGATAAACTGCTTACAAATATTTCTTAATGCAGAGTTATTGCTTATCAAAAAACCCCAGTTACTACCAAAGCAAAATTCTACAAAGCACTCAGAACTAAACAGCAGCTGCATAGTAACACCCTGACAACACTTGCAAGCCTAGCAACCAGGGCTTAACAGCTTTGGGTAAGACAGACACTCCCACTAGCCACTTTGGCTGGTTGAAAATAATTTTAAATTGTGGTTTTCTCAAAAGCAGGGTTCGACTATAAGGATGACCCAATATGCGTGCAAATGTGATCTTAGAATCGAGAAGCAGCACGACTTACAAAAATAATTGCATTCGCGCGAGCAGTGGAAAGCAGGTGAATATTGAATGAGAGGATGATCAGTCGTGCTAACAGATGATGTGATGCTTGCGACTAAAACGCGTGCGCTTCTGTTTTCTTGCTTAAAGCAACAGTGCCTGAAACGCAACTGTGATCAGTTCTCTTTCATATAGACCAAACAAAAAGTTATGCTAATGCACCCACAGTCTTGCTGCTTTTAAGAGCTCCAAATATGTCTTTTCGTAAGCAGCACCAATTGCTTTCGCTTTGAACAGATTAATAATTGGCCTTAATTGTGTGATCATCCTTTCATTATCACAAACAGTATGTTTTTCACCTGCTTTCTTTTGCCTACGGTTATTTTTGTTAATATGCTTTAATTTCACTTTTTTACAACATTATTGCTTTAATATGAGATTAACTCTCCATGTATGTGTAGTTAACAGGTGATCTGAGAGGCCTTTAGCGAGGACAGATTACTGTGCATACGTTTGATACATGACAATAATTATTTTTAAAAGTCAATTGTTTTTCTTTGTTTTGTTTTTTAAGAATTTTTTTTGTTAAATAAAAAGCATAGTATACAGCTATACTCAGCTTGTTTTGACATTTAAAATTTGTGGCTAAAAATAATTATTGTTTGGTGTGGTCAGAGATAAATTTGGTAAATCCCTAATTTTAAATTCTGAAAAGTCATGTAAAATAAAAACTGTTTGCAGTATAACACTATGAAACCATGACCCATTTGCTTATACACGACACACAAAACGTGAAATGAATGAGGAGGCATGTGGACAAAACACAAAATCTAAATCAAGTAACTTTATCATGTTAAAGTCATATTTATGCATATAAAAAATATTTCCCTAACAACAAAATTGTGGCTAGTGAAAATGCAGAGTGGCTAGTAACGTTGGAAAACTACTAGCCACTGTGGCTGGTGATCAAAAAAGTTATGTCAAGCCCTGCTAGCAAACATTCAAAATGCCACAGCAGCATGTTAATGACCACTTAGTTAGAACATGACAACCCTAATTATTTTTCAGACTTCACATTATTTGTTTTCATTTTGAAGTGGATCAGAGAGCAGTATTTGTGTGCACAGATGGAGGACCACAAGCATTCGCTCTGTTACAGATGGACTTTGTTATCCACTATACATATCGTATCCGGAATATGTTCATTAAACTGCCACAATTTAAGTTCTGCCATCACTGTCTCTTTTCCCTCATCTCTTGTGTTTTTGTCTTTTATTAATGTAACATTTTTTGTTGTCCTTTTCAAACCAGTTTTTTTTTTTCACAGTGACCTTATCCTGACGTAAATACCATTTCAGAGGCTTGTCTCAGAGGGCCGCTGCTGCTTTGAAAGCTTAATAACCTCTATTAAAGCTCTGTGATTTGGGCTTGTGGTTCAGTTGTAATTCAAGAAAAGCTTCAGATTTCTACCAGGTTTATAGGTGTGTAACTTTGCTCTCTCCTCTTTCCCTTCGATAGTTCCTGGACCACCCATGAGACTTGTGTTCCCTGAGGTGCGCCTGACAGAGGTGAGGGTGGTCTGGCAGCCGCCTGTGGACCCCAACGGCATCATAATGGGTAAAAGCAATTTCCTTCTCTGAGGATCTTTTCATACTTGTTGACTTAATTAAAACTGCTCTGTTTGTGCTGTTCACTTGAATATGTGTGAAACTGAAACTCTTTGGTGGGCAATTAAGGGGACTGAGATTGCTAAAAAGCATTATTATTGCTATTATAATATTTTAGAATGATTTCTGAAGGGGGGCAACATGGTGGCTCAATTGTTAGCACTGCCGCCTCACAGCAAGAAGGTCGCTGGTTTGAGTCCCGGCTGAACTTGTTGGCATTTCTGTGTGGAGTTTGCATGTTCTCCCCTTGTTCGTGTGGGTTTCCTCCGGGTGCTCCGGTTTCCCCTACAATCCAAAGACATGCAGCATAGGTGAATTGAATAAACTAAATTGGCCATAGTGTATGTGTGTTGTAGGGATATTTTACAGTTTTAACCCAAAGGCTGACCAGTCTGTCAGATGAAGAAGATTCAAATAAATAAATAAAGTTTACTGAAGATAGTTTGCAGTTTCATCAGCAGAAGCCAGCTTCAACACTCGCAGTGAGTTCCTAGGCCGCTATGCTTACAATCACAAATCGTCATTGTAATGAAGTTCACGGCCACCTGGCCGCCGGGAAGAAGGAGGCGGAGAACCGACGGACTTTTAAATAAATATTTATTAATAAAAAGGATGGCAGCTCCTCACGGAGACTGCCGTTTCAATCAAAACAAACGACAAAAGCAAAAGTAAAAAAATATGTCCGGGCCCGGTCCTCTCTCTCTCTCCTCTGCCATCGTTCCTCCTCTTATAGTCCAGAGCTCCTTCCGTGGGATTGAAGGCAGGTGCGCGCCACAGATGTATCAGGCCTTGTTTCGCTCCCACGGCTCTCGGCCACGCCCCCTTGCCACAGTCATTAACTGCGTCATACATAGAGGTGATAGGTACCTGATTGGTTAAAACACAGATAGACCAGGCCTGTGAAAAGGATCCACAATCAAATAGAACACACACACTTAAAGTACAATCTGTTTCTTACCCAAGACTGAGTGTACTCTCAGTTGTCTTTATCAAAACTGGCTAAAAAATGGTATAATCTACATTCAGGCAGTTATATCTTTCCTACACAAAGGAAGTAAAATAAAAAGTCAAATCCCTTTAAACAGAATTAACACCTAATAATAATAATAACAAAACCACTTTAGACAGTATTAACACATAGCAACACAAATAGGAAAACAGTTGTACATTTGTTTTCAATCATCAAGCCCTTCAGTTCCACTCGAGGTCTCCATGACCTCTGGCCTAATTTGGTGGCTCCTGAAAATAGAGTTACAAACAGACAGGAACATTCACTGAACATTCTTACATTAAGCAATGCGTTAACGTTATTCATTATTCAAATAATCATGTTAATAAAGTAATGAGAAAAAGGATAAATGTTGATCCATGCTGTGATGGATTGGAAGGCAGAAATCCAAATCCATCAGTGTGAATGAGAGGGTATGGGTGTTTCCCAGTACTGGGTTGCAGCTGGACAGGCATTCGTTGTGTAAAACATAAGCTGGATAAGTTGGCGGTTCATTCTGCTTTGGCGACCCCTGATGAAGAAAGGGACTAAGCCGAAGGAAAATGAATGAATGAATGATTTCTGAAGGGTCATGTGACACTGGAGACTGTGGTACATAACAGGAATTAAGTCTGTTTATTGAAATCTACATTGAAATCTACATTAGTCAAATAAAACAGAAAATGACAATACAGCATTGCAGTTTTTCTGTGTTATTGGTCAAACTATGAAGTTTTTGTAAACACATCTTTTTCAAAAATTAGCCCCAAACATTTTAAATATACTGTACATTGTTACAATAAACACTGAGAAGACTTCAGTGTCTAGATTTAAGTTTAAATTGAAACAAATAACCAAATATATGGTTAGCTTTTTTTATTCAACTTACACCATGACCAAATGTCATTATTTAAATGTTGCTTATTACCTGCCAATTATTAACCTATTAGCTGTTTACAAGTACTAATAAAGCACATATTCAACATGGTGCAACATAGGCTCGTTCTGAAAGTGTAGCCCTATATACATTTCTGGAGATCTCAAATTTTGTAACCAGAAGTACATACGGCTGCATTTCGTCTTTAAAACGAATGCTAGCAGCTGACCGCCTAACTCCGTAAAGACGGCTTTTCCACTGTTACCAGTTTGTCCAGTGGCTCGCCGTATACGTCGTCAGACTTTTGACGTGAAGCAAAGTTGACAGCAACCACGAGGTTCAAGTCAATCAAAGAACGAGTAAGGCAAAAACAAAAGCCAAAAAATTAAATTAAGAAGTAAATAACAGGGTGAGAATGTAGTAGATCTGAAAACGTGGTAAAAATCAGGTGGCCGTGAAGGGTTTTCTTTTTCCAGATTGCTTTTTAAAACTCTCGGTTGGGTTTGGGGAAGTGGGTGGTCAATTGGTACTTTTGAAAACACTATGTGTTGGGTTTAGAGAAGGAGGAGGGTGGGTCAGTTGATCATTTAGTAAGTCAGACGGTCAGTCAGTCGACATCGGCCTCTGGTGGATTCACGATAATAAAAACTGCAAAAAATCGTACCTCCTGGGACATATTTGGCGCTCTCCTAAAATGTATGTAGGGGTATGTTTTCAGAATGAGCCTGGGTTGGCATGATCACATTGTACATCGCTAATCAAAGCTACTACATTAATAAGCATTAAAAGCTGGGACGGAAGAGTTTAATAAGGCGGAAGCCATAGTTAATTGTTTGTTGATAGTGAGAAATAAACCTACCCTAAAATAAAGTGTGGCAAAAATATCCAACACTTATTTCCAGTCAGGTCTAACAACCTACAATTCTGTTAGCAAATAATCCAAGATTATTGTATAGGAAGTTTATTTTAAGTTTAAGTATGATTCAGCTGCCTAATTCAGTCCATGATTCAGACTGATTATGCCATGTATATATATTCGAAATGATTCACCAGTCAGTTTGACTGATTCATTCGACTGTTTTCTGTACTTTCTTTCAGTCAATATGCTATTAGCATTTGTCTCATGTGAATGGTCTCACCTGACCCTTGTAGCCTGAATTCAAGTGCAAAGCAGCTTTCATGTGCTTCACCTCACATTTTAAGCAGTCTCTCCTCAGTACTTGATCTGGCCTACATGAGAGCGTGAAAATGCATTGGGCTGGCAGTATCTGCTCAGAGCAGAGTCTGTTTCTTCTCCGCACGCTGTGAATGAAGCCATGTCACCGTGCACCTGAGACTAATTCCTTATACGGCAAGAAGGCGAGGAGAGGAGAAAATCCCTGCGTTTTAATGAGATTAGTCTGACTAACACCTCGAGTGAATGAAGCTCAGAATAGCCGCCTGCCAAAATCATGCTGCCTGTGCAAATCACACCGGAGAAGAATATACACAATCTTAGCGATGCAAAAGATGAGATCCAAACACACCGCTTGACTTTTTTGTTTATCGGATCCTATTCACGAAGCATTAATTTCTGAATAAAAATGAGCATTTTGATGGTGTTTGGGGAAAATTGGGACTTTGTTATGCTGTGTATGCTGCAGAAAAATGAAATTTAAAGCGTATGCACGGTTCATTTTACTCAGGAATGTGGCACAGCATGACTGTTTAACCAGGACTCTTGTAAATCCCTGCTGGAAAAATGCAGCTAGAGATGCAATAGCTGTGTTTTTGGAACATGGTGGCTGGTTTCTAGCTGCTCTAAACCAGTCATTAGCTGGTCATTAACTGTTGTCTCCCCCCAAAAGCACAAGCGCTGTCTCAGTGGTGCTATCAAAACATTGCTCTGTTTGTTGGAAAATACAGACCGCCATGTCTGGCCGACAAAAGATCGTTATTTGTGCAATTTTTTGTGGCTGAGTTCACATTTGTGGCTAAAAATATAGATATTAAAACTTTTATTTAGAAAACACATACAAAAATCTGTTTCATTAAAAGTGTACAAATATTTTCAGGGATAGCTCACCCAAAAAATGTACTCACTATTTATACACTCACCGGCCACTTTATTAGGTAAAACCTGCTGCTCGTTCAACTGCTCGTTAATGCTAATTTCTAAACACCCAATCCCATGGCAGCAACTCAATGCATTTAGGCATGTAGACATAGTCAAGATGATCTGCTGCAGTTCAAACCGAGCATCAGAATGGGGAAGAAAGGTGATTTAAGTGACTTTGAACGTGGCATGGTTGTTGGTGCCAGACGGGCTGGTCTGAGTATTTTAGAAACTGCTGATCTACTGAGATTTTCACGCACAAACATCTCTAGGGTTTACAGATAATGGTCTGAAAAATATCCAGTGAGCGGCAGTTCTGTGGGCACAAATGCCTTGTTGATGCCAGAGGTCAGAGGAGAATGGCCAGACTGGTTCGAGCTGATAGAAAGACAACAGTAACTCAAATAGCCACTCGTTATCATGTCATAAAGCATGAATCATCTCGAACTGGTTTCTTAAAAATGACAGTGAGTTGGCTGTACTCAAATGGCCTCCACAGTCACCAGAACTCAATCCAATAGAGCACCTTTGGGATGTGGTAGAATGGAAGATTCACATAACATAATGGATATGCAACCAACAAATCTGCAGCAACTGCGTGATGCTATCCTGTTAATCTGGACCAAAATCTTTGAGGAATATTTCCAGTACCTTGTTGAATCTCTGCCACGAAGGATTAAGGCAGCTCCGAAGGCAAAAGGGGGTCCAACCTGGTACTGGTACACCCTCAGTTGGTTCCAAACTTTTTTTATTTCTTTTCTGATGAACACACAAGAAGATATTTTGAAGAAAATCTGAAAACCTGTAACTATTTACTGCTATAGTAGGAAAGCAATTACTATGGAAGTTAATGGTTACAGGTTTTCAGCTTTCTTTAAAATATTTTCTTTTGTGTTTAACAGAAGAAAGATACTCATAACGTTTTAAACAAATGAAATATTATTAAGAAATTAAGTAAAAAAAAATTTATGTAGTTGTTTTTTATTTAATATTACAAGCAACTAAGAACAATATTTAGCTATTAAAAAACAAATATAAAGATATATATATATAAAAAATAGAAATTTGTGGAGGTGGAGTTTGGCCATGCTATCACAACATATTCCACAACCTTTCATACTGTTATGATCACCAGCAATTTAGCAGCTGCTGATCACTGGAGAATTACACACATGCCATGTTAACGAACTACAACTCCCAGCATGCACCTCGCACACACTGGTTCCTGATTCCCACTGATTACATACACACAACCGGAAGAGCATTATGGACTGATTTCAATGACTATAGACTGAGCACGCACATACACATCGTTGATGAGTCTTGTTAAACTGTTTAGTGAGCATTACGACTAGTTTTCCCTTGCCTTGCCGTATTTGACCCTTTGATTTGTTTCTTTGTTTACATTGACAATGTTTACATGGACATCAGTAATGGAATTATTTGCCTTAGACGATAATATGATAAAGATGTGTACATGAGTTGCTTTTTGAATGTTCCTTTCATGATCCCGTTTTACATGTTATAACACATAATTCGATTAACGTCATTGCAATCCTACAAGACGGTTATAGTTTTATTAAGGTGTTTATATGTCTGTAATGCACCTCAATAATGCGACTAAAACAGGGAAGCTCATCCTAATCCAATTTCTGTTTAGTTAGATTATGACCTTAATCTAATTAAATTAATAAAAATCTGAGTTTCCATGGTAGACTTTTAATCAGAGTACTGTCTTTCAGATTTAATCAGATTATTGGTGTCCATGTAAATGTACGACCATTTTTGACCTTTGCTTGCAAGATGATTATCTTAATAAACTGCTTCTGGATCCTCAACTCAGTTCTTGCTTCCAAAACACATCAATATTTGCAATTTTATAACTAATGATATAATGTTAAGTTCCCAAACAGGTTGTTTTTCTACATTGTTGACTTTCTACATGTCAAGTAGGTGAAATAGGCACCACTCTTCTACCATCATGTACCAGCTAATTTCAAGTGTAGGCCATTTAGAAACTACTGTAGCTACCATGTTCAGAATAAAACAGAGAGCAGCTTAGTCTGGGTTTTCCAGCAGAGACTTTTGTTTACAGCAAAGCCTGAATGTAATCCTGTTTTCAGAGCTGCTGAAAAATGTGCTGCGAGTTCCCAGAAGCTTCAGCAAACCGTTGAAGTCCGTAGCTGGAAATGGGAGTTTGCTTTGGATTTTGCAGCAGATCTTGTAGATGCATTTAATCGGACTCCAGCCGCCTCGCTCAAGCACACAGTACTGGAGGCTTTGACAGAGGAAACTGGGCTGAAAGTGCCATGCTAAATCAAACCTTGTGTTGTGAAGCTAAGTAGATGTAAAGGCAGAAATGCCAGCAGAACCTGGCTGTTAATTACATCAACACAGCGGCGCTGCCAGCCGAATTTTTGCATTATTTTGCACGCTGTTTCCATGTCAGATCAAGAGATGCTGGTTATGCAGATTGAAGTCAAAGAGAGCGAGAGAGAGCTCTTTGAAAAAAGAGGAAGGAGATTTTTACCCAGCATGACACTAATTCGCTGCATCTGTAGAAAGGCAAATGCATGGAAAGCTGGTGTTGATGAAAATGCGCTCACTGAGATTTAGTAGCTCTGGGCTTTCCTGCCCTCTCTGCCCTTGTGAGTGCTTCTGCTGGCCACTGCAGGACGGGTAATCAGTGGGCAATGAATGAGGAAAATAGAGCTGCAGGAGTTTGTGGGGTGGTGACCCAGCCAATCACATGGGTCGATGCCCTCGCAGTGGAAACCCACTCCCAAAAGCAAAGCCCTAATAAACAAAGCACAGGTCAGAGCCACATGAAGTTGAGGGAACAGTTCTCTCAGTATGTCTGGAAATATAGATCCTGACATGGAAGTAAGCAGAAAGGGAGTGCTTTAATGTGCATGTGTGTGTGTATGTGTGTTCGTGGATGAATGCGTGTGATTTTTTTTTCCAGTGGCCCTCATGGCTGAAGTGGACATTAGGATAAAATGGCAGCCCCGAGTGCTGCAGACTCACAATGTGGGATGGCCTAATTTTGTTTTGCACAGTAGCCGAGGGGGCCGACGTGCAGCGCAAGCATCCCGAAAGATAAATAGACGATTGAATAATGTTCCGTCTCTCCCACGGCCAAGCTCTGCCCACACATTCCATTTCCAACATGCTTTGCGATAATGTTATCATTTGTTTTGCTCGAGGTTTGCAACACATGTCATTCCCTCGGACATGATTCAGTTGGACGCTCGGCAGACCCAGCTTGTTGTGCCTTGTGCGCTGCAGCACTTCTAGGTCAAACCGTGCTTGTTCAACGTCTGAGTTGGAAATGTGATTTTTTTTTTGGTGTCTTTTGGAAATCGTCTGCCAAAACTATTGTATGGTATACTACAATAATATCTAAGTACTGTGTTTTTAGATTAATTTAGTTAAATTTTTTTGTATTTATTTATACTTTTATTTTACATATATTCATACATTGACCATTTTTTTTCATTCATTCATTTTCCTTCGCCTAATGGCTGATTTATACTTCTGTGTCAAGCCCACTCGTATGGTCCGGCACAGCCTTCACGCAGTCGCATAGTCCTCACCGTGGCTGACGCCAATACTGACGGCCACCTCTTAAAACATTTAACTACCCCTCACAACGACGCGTAGCACAAGCTCTGTGAATGGTTGGCTTGGTAGTCGCAAGCCAGATGGAGCGAGTGTTTACAAGTGTCGAGTCCTGTGAAGTAACTCTTTCTTTGTTCAAACTTTTGTTTATCTTATGATAGAAGTTGTTGCCGGTTCCCGCCTCTGAAGGAGTGAGTTTTAGCTACATGTACATTAAGGTAGTGTTCAGAAAAAACAAACCACCCACGAAGAAATGCGGCAAAGAGAAACATAAAAACCTACTGCCAGCTAGTGTTTTAGAAGTGTTATTGCAGTGTAACACAAACAGCACGCTGAAGTGTAAATGCACGAATACGCGCAGGGAGGCACTGTGGGTCATGCCAATCACTTGATGCAGTATAAATCAGCCTTTAAACCTTTTACTCATCAGAATTCGCCACAGCAGAATAAACCGCTAACTTATCCAGCATATGTTTTACACAGCGGATGCCCTTCCAGCTGCAACCCAACACTGGAACACACTCATTCACTCACATACACTATGGGCAATTTAGTTTATTTAATTCACCTTTACCACATGTCTTTGGACTGTGGGGGAAACACCCGGAGGAAACCCACGCGAACACAGGGAGAATATGCAAACTCCACACAGAAATGCCAACTGACCCAGCTGGGACTCAAACCAGCAACCTTCTTGCTGTGATGCGACTGTGCTATCCACCATGCCACCATGCCGCCATTTTTATATTTAAATTAATTTTACCAAAGATTCAATAAATATACAAATATGAAATACTCTCTTTCTTTCTTTTTTTTCTTTCTTTCTTTCTTTCTTTTATTTCTTTCTTTTTTATCCGACATTCTATCTATACATACAGTGCTCAGCATAATTGAGTAGACCCCATTTTGAAAATAAATACTGTATTTTTATCCGTTTCTCAGTGAATATGTATTTTGGTGCATTTAAACAGATTTATTAAACAGATATATTTATTAAAATAATATTTTATTCATTAAACAGATTTAGAAATAGAATAATAATACAATTAAATTCAAGCTAAATATTGCAAAAAAAAAAATTGCAACCTACAAAATGTTAACAAAATGTTCTATTTTTTTGCTTCTGTTGATTTTTCCTCTTTAAATTTGTATTTAATATTTCTCTCTAACATATCATTTGGGGTGTATTAGTTTTTGGACTGTTATCGTAAGTTATTTTGTTAGATAAGCTCCAGATTTGGCTTCGGTACTGACTAATCTAATGTATATGCACAAATACAATATTGTATAGCTTCCTATTAAAAATATGAACTTAAAAGAGAGATTTGTGAGCGGTGTACTTATATGCTAAGCACTGTATAGATAAACTTTGTATGTTTTAAATATTTTAGTATGTAATGTAAATATTTAGTAAGTAAAAAAAAACTTATTTTCCTTCCCCCTCTGGCAGATAAATTTGCTTGTTTTAAAGAAAAACTTTTAAAAAAAATTTTACATATTTCTTTTAAAATTGTAAACAAAACAATATTTTTACTTGATCTAAGAATTTTTAGATATTTGGACTAGAAATGAGAGTTTTTTGACTAGAAATGAAAGTCTCGGTTAGAATATACTGTTTCATTAGAGCATCTCAAAATGCCATGAGAGGAAGCACAAGAACAAGTTCACTCTAGTTTTGTGTGTATCGGGGATGGTTTGATACAATTTCAGATCCTGCACCGACTCCACTTGTCTAAATAAAAGCTCTCCAAGATGTTGCCCTCTGTAGACCCACTGTGTGATAGATGCAGTCAAACTCCAGCATCGCATGGTCACATGTTTTGCAGTTGTCCTAAAATTGTTAATTATTGGATTCTGGTTTTTCAGTTAATATCAAAAGTGGTAAGAAAACAAATATTACCTATGGTATGGTATTTTCTGGGCAGCACATTGGTGCAGTGGGTAGCGTTCTCGTCTCACAGCAAGAAAATCGCTAGTTTGAGCCTCGGCTGTGTCAGTTGGTGTTTCTGTGTGGAGTTTGCATGTTCTCCCTGTGTTGGCATGGGTTTCCTCCAGGTGCTCCGGTTTCCCTGAGAGTGTATGGGTGTTTCCCAGTGATAGGTTGCAGCTGGAAGGGCATCTGCTACGTAAAACATATGCTGGATAAGTTGGCGGTTCATTTGCTGTGGTGACCCCAGACTAATAAGGGGATTAAGCTGAAAAGAAAATTTATGAAAAAATGAATGGTATTTTCTATGATATATAGAATTTTTGTGTAATATGGAATCCATTTATTGAATATTTTAACAAGAGAGCCATGATAGAACCCTAGTAGAAACACCTCAAATCCCAACCTAATTTTTTTTGTTTTCTTTTCTTTTTCCTCTTCCCCCCTTTTTTCTCTGTATTTTTTGTTCTCTTTTACATATAATATCAACATGATGTTACTTCTTGTTTAAAAGAAAAGTATACATATGTAAAAGTTATAATTTGTACTGATGTAAAAAATTAATAAAGAGAATGTTTTAAAAAAAAAGTAAGAAACAAGACAAAGTAAGAAAAGCATTTATTGCATTGTGATTATGCAATTTCTGTACCTGAACACTGTTATGTCATTTTGGAATTATAAGGTTTTATCTGCGTTCTGAATGATTTTGAGTTATTGAGCTTCAAAGGTTTAGTACTATTCAAACTCCCTCAATGTGAATGGAATCTACTGGTTAATCAGTTTTCACCAACATCTTTTGTTGTTTTTCAGTAATTGTAATAGAGTGCTAACTAGAAAAGTAAAGTTCATAGATAAACTTTCTGGTGGCTTGAGAAAGCCCAGTCTGAAATTTTGAAGTAATTTTAAAGTTTAAATAATTGAAGTTGTTTTTAAGAAGTTTGAAACAGTTATAACTACATATAGGTTAGTATGTTTCTAGTTTGGATTGGCATGTTACTTGCTGTTGATAAGGGGTTCTGGGTGGTTGCTAGGGTGTTCTGAATGGTTGTTCAGGTGTTGTTAGGCGTTTACTAAGGTGTTGCTAGGCGGTTGCTAGGGTGTTCTGGGTGGTTGCTAAGGCAATGCTAGGTGGTTGCTATGGTGTTGCTTAGGGGTGTGAACCTACACAGGTCTCACGGTTCGGTTCGGTTACGATTATCATGCCATCTATTCGGTTCAATTTGATATCTCGGTGCATCATGGTGCATTGACAATGCTTTCCATACACAATTAGATTTTTTCTTTACAACACAAGAATTTTTTTAAATCTATAAATATATTATTATTTATATAATATTTGTAATATAATTTTGTCCTTTAATACAAGCAGTAAGATATACAGTATGAACTGTACCTTTAATTTTACCTGCTCAAAGAAAACACTCTTTTTGAATGTTTTAGACAAAACTCAAGTACATACACAGACGAAAACATGAGCGTTTATAGCAAATAAACTAATATAAATATTATCCCGCTAGCTTTTTGTCTTAAACCCTTATGATCGGTCATTGTCTTCACCCGCTCAACAGAAAGGGCTGTGATTGGCATTTAAAATGAAAGCGCTGTTCACTGATGAGTGACGCGGGAAGAACAGCCGCGGTTACAGTCTACATGCGAATAATACACGGTTATCACAGGTAATCCATAATTCAATTCAATTCATCTTTATTTGTATAGCGCTTATACAATGTAGATTGTGTCAAAGCAGCTTCACATGGAAGTTTATAGTGAATTGAAACAGTGTCAGTTCAGTTTTCAGTGTTTAAGTTCAGTTTAGTTTAGCTCAGTTCAGTGTGGTTTAATAATCACTACTGAGAGTCCAAACACTGAGGAGCAATTCCATCGATGCGCAGCTCTACAGATCCCGAACCATGCAAGCCAGTGGCGACAGCGGCGAGGAAAAAACTTCACCAATTGGCGAAAGTGAAGAATTTAAAAAACCTCGAGAGAAACCAGGCTCAGTTGGGCACGACTAAGCGGCAAAGAAATAATAGACGCGGCAAAGAAAACTCGCACTTCAGGCACGCTGGTGTCTGGATCCATAAGTATCACTTTAACAGCCGAGAGTAGAGAAAAGTTAACCCAAGAACACCCCAGCGGGCCAAATGTTTAAAGTGTGTGTGTCTGTGTGTGTGAGAAAGAGAGAGAGAGGGAGACTGTGATGGATTTTTACAGCATTTCTCCCTAGTAGTGAAATAGCAGCTCGTGCTGTACCTCCTTCAGTGTCAGTGAAAGACTGTCCAGCACACTCAAGCAGTAAATTGTGCTTAATTATTTACTTTTTAAGTAGTAGGAGCGTTTTATTTACTCGCCCTCACCTCCTTTGCCATAATATTCTACCGTGACATCGCGCATAGGGGATAAATGACGTCAGCCGGTTATGACCTATTACTGAACCGATATCGAATTGTCCCAATCTGCATCGCGGTGCACCGAAGAAACAATTAAGTTTGACACCCCTAGTGTTGCTAGGCGGATGCTAAGGTGTTGCTAGGTGGTTGCTAAGGTGTTCTGAGTGGTTGCTAGGTGGTTACTAAGGTGTTGCCAGGTGGTTGGTAAGATGTTTCTAGGTGGTGCTAAGGTGTTGCTAGATGGTTGATAAAGTGTTCTGAGTGGTAGCTAAGATGTTGATAGGTGGTTGCTAGGGTACTCTGGGTGGTTGCTAAGGCATTGCTAGGTGTTTGCTAATGTGTTGCTAGGTGGTTCTACTAAGGTGTTCTACTAAGGTGGTTCTACTAAGGTGTTCTGAGTAGTCGCTAGGCAGTTGCTAACAAATTAGCATGATTCTAGTATGAAATAGCATGTTTCCAGCATAAATTAACATGTTATTAGCATGCTGCTAGCATATTTCTAGAATAAACTAGCATGTTGTCATAGATATAAACACAAGATATCACATACGGACCCTGAGCATGCGTCAATAGCGCCGCCACATTTGTACAGTGCTCCCAGGACAAAGTCATTCAACCGCACTAGTCTAGATTAAAGCCAATGTAAAGATGCTGGACTTTAGCACTGTGTACGGGTGTAGTAACGAGCAAACAAAGAAAACAAAGTATGAAGGCAGAACATTTCATAGGTAAGATTTAGTTTGTTTAAGTTTTTGTATGTTACGAATTTTTGTGCTAAACAAGTAACGTTATTGATGAAAATACAGTCATTTACTGCATTCACCATGAGGCAAAGTAACACAAACTGGCACTAAATAAAGGCTTATGCTAGTTTTGTTGAATAAAATAAGCAAACAATGTAAAAGAAATATGACAACAAGATGCTGCGCTGACAAAAACTTGTATTATGGTCGGCTAAGTGAACGAGTCGTTCATAACGGAGATTCATTCACAAATGAATCACTCTCTCCGTTAAAATGAGAAGTGAAAGCAGGTTTGTTTCTGGACATGCATTAAATCAAATTAAACAGGAAGAGAGGATTCATCAGGGTTCCATGCACACAAACACATGCTCTTTGTCAGCAATGCTCGTGTGGTCACTTATCCATCGATGTAGAAAAGTGATGTTAAAATATTTGCATACTGACCACCGGGAAAACTCCAGATCATAGATATATGCGTATATCTCTGACTGGCCACAGTCCTCCACTGCACCTTGGTTCCGCATTCATTTCCAAGGACCCTGTACTAAAACGGCGGCTCTGTCAACGCATTCCTTCCAATAGACAACAACAGGGCAGGCGACATCTAATGTAAATACCTATGGCATGTTGTTAGCAAGAATTTAGTATGAATTAGCATGTTGTTAGTATGTTTCTAGTATGGATCAGTATATTGCTAAAATGAATTGGTGTGTTGTTAGTATGTCTAATGTAAAGTCAATGTCAGTTTTTTTTACAATGGAAGTCTATGGGATAGTTCATAGGGTGCCGTAATTGGTTGCTAGGGTGTAGCTAGTAAGATTAAAGGTCATCAATGATGTGCAGATTGGTAGTCTGAGTTAAATGAGTCCAAACTTAAGTCTGTATGACAGTCTGGCGCAAAGTTATGAGGTCACAAAGTTTGGTCCAATGTTAAGTCAATGGAACTTTTCTGAATTTTCCAGGTCAGTTTTTGAAAAAACGTAAGTGGGATCATTTGGAAAAGATATAGCAATTTAATACAGTATAGTTAGGAGTTAGTTTGGTGGTTGTAGTATGAACGGTCTAGGAGGAGATGCGCTCTTCAAATAGTCTAAGAAAAAGAAGAAGAAGAGGTTTATGTAGTGTAACAGTATGTTGGTTTTCTCAAGCCACCATAATTAATAATAATGATAAATGGACATCCAGTTTAACTGAGATAAAAGAGCTAAATTGTTGTTTAGTCTTGAGGTGTACCAATAGTACTGTGTTAAAAAAACAAACCCATTTTATCTGATTCAGGTTTGTTGTGCTTCGCCATTTTATTTGTGCTTCTTTTTTTTCTTCTTTGTATTGAGTTTGACGTTTGAATTGAATTTGATAGGAGTGAAGGCAGTAGACTTCATCGATGAAAAAACATATTTAAATCAAGCCTTTTTGCAGTAAAGGAAAGCAATGACTGCAGACGTTAACCAGAACTGAATTTAAAGTAGATGCTGATAGACCAAATTTTCCAGAGCACTGAAGCCTTTTTGAAAGCTGTTCATCTCATAAACCTGCTATTGTTTTTCCAAAGATTGTTTCTCTACTACAAATGCCGTTTTTAGGATATTTTTTTTTCACCTGTACTTTGAATTCTTAAAACCATGCCTGTCTCTTAAAGTTTGTGGAATTGTTATTCAGACTTTTGATGTGGGTGAAGCTGTCTCGCGGAAGACATGAGAAAGGAGAGGGGATCAGCGCTCACCTCAGATGATCTAATCACTGTTTTGCAGGATACCAGGTGGCTTACCGTCTGGATTCTGGAGATCCCAACCAGTTCATCACAATAGAGGTGGGCCCTGATACCCGCCAGTTCACCGCCTCCAGCCTGACCCCAGAGTCGGCCTACATCTTCCGCATCTCCGCCAAGACGGAGCAGGGCTGGGGAACACCTGCACAGGCTGTGGTCATAACTACTGAGATCAGAGGTGAAGCAAACACATACATAACTCCATGCTTGTTATTAACGTTTATCCACTTGTCTGGGAAAAGTTGCATTTCTGAAAGATGCGGAAAAAGAGTTTTACTTTAACCACATTAAATCATTAAACAACTCTGTGTGAAAGAGAATATAGCGAAGAAGTCAATACAAATGAGTAGAACTGCACACAAACACACACACACATCGAAAAACTTATATAGCCTATAAAGCAACATATCACAACCAAAACAGTGCTGTTTTCACAAGTACAAGCATGGTTGCAGATTTGACATTAATCATTTGCAAGAATTTAATAAATGTGTACGTAATATTAAGTCACAATATATTTAAACACAGACTATAGATGCTATATTAATTCAATTCATCTTTATTTCTTTAGCACTTTTACAATGTCGATTGTGTCAAAGCAGCTTAACATAGAAGTTCTAGTAAATTCAATCTGTCAGTGCAGTTTTCAGAGTTAAAGCTCAGTTTAGTTCAGTTCAGTGTGGTTAAATGTCACTGCTGAAAGTCCAAACACTAAAGAGAAAATCCATCCACAAGTCCCAATCCAAGCAAGCCAGTGGCGAGGAACAAATTTCACCAATTGACGAAACTGAAGACAACAAAACAGATTCAGTTTGGCTCGACCATTTCTCCTCTGGCCAAACTTCTTGTGCAGAGCTGCAGTCTAGGTGCTGGAAAATTGCTTTAATGCTTTAGTTTGTAAGCAAAAATATTTCTTAACAAAGTACAAAGTGCACCACTGAGCAATATATTGGTGTTTTGTTACTAAACGATTCAGTAATGATTGTGTGTTTGTGTGTTTTTTTTTAAATAAATTAGTTAAATGAATTGATTCAATAAAGACAGGCACTTGCTTTAGTCCTGAATAAATCAAGCATCTGAGCAAATCAGTTAAATTCATGTCTCTGTGGCTGACTTATTAAGATTTGCTGTCACATACAGGCAGTTTACAGGGTTTTTCTGGATAGAAATTTATGATTTGCCGTACCATCTTCTTCTTTTGACAAAAATCAGGCAAGCAGCCATGGTTACCAACAGACCCCAAGTGATGCTCAAGTACTGATCGTGTCTTTAACTACATTTAATGTTTGCCTTTTTAAATAAGAATATTTTACTGGATAAGATTACTAGATTAATTCAAAATGTGTTTGTTTCAGGAAAAATAATCATGATCGGGATACCACCTCCGCTTTGTTTTGTGCCAGGAAAACTTATGAGTTTACTTTACAATATTAAAGTGTCATAACAAACTAATTATTCATGCAGTTATAACTTTGCCATATAAATCCATTTATGCTATTTCTGAACTTCATTAAAGTACGTAAAAACAACTTGAACTTCATTTCAGCTCTTTTGGTGTCTTCTGCAGTGAGAACAGTTTTTGTTGATACCGACTCCATTTTAATTATAATACATTTTTGGAATTTGATATGAAACATGACATATACACCTTTAATAATGTTAGTTAATAGTGCATTTCATCTTTATTCATATAGCGCTTTCACAATGTAGATTGTGTCAAAGCAGCCAGAAGTTCTAGTAAATTCAATCTGTGTCAGTCCAGTTTTCAGAGTTGAAGCTCAGTTTAGTTCAGTTCAGTGTGGTTAAATTTCACTGCTGAAAGTCCAAACACTAAAGAGAAAATCCATCCACAAGTCCCAATCCAAGCAAGCCAGTGGCGAGGAACAAATTTCACCAATTGACGAAACTGAAGACAACAAAACAGATTCAGTTTGGCTCGACCATTTCTCCTCTGGCCAAACTTCTTGTGCAGAGCTGCAGTCTAGGTGCTGGAGAATTGCTTTAATGCTTTAATTTGTAAGCAAAAATATTTCTAAACAAAGTACAAAGTGTACCACTGAGCAATATAGTGGTGTTTTGTTAACTTTAGATTGTGTCAAAGCAGCCAGAAGTTCTAGTAAATTGAATCTGTGTCAGTCCAGTTTTCAGAGTTAAAGTTCAGCTTAGTGTAGTTTAAATTCCACTGCTGAAAGTCCAAAGAGCAAATCCATCCACACGTCCCAGTCCAAGCAAGCCAGTGGCAAGCAACACACTTCACCAATTGACGAAAGTGAAGAAAAAAAAAAAGCTAGAGAAAAAACAGGTTCAGTTGGGCATGCATGACCTTTTCTCCTCTGGCCAAACTTGTTGTGCAGAGCTGCAGTCTAGGCACCGGAGACTTAACAGTGTTTTTGTAAGCAAAAACTTGTAAACAAAGTACAAAGTGCACCTCTGAACAATATAGTGGTGTTTTGTTTCTAAATGATTCTTTAATAATAATTCTTCGATAATGATTCTTTTTTTTAAGTAAATGAGTTTGTGATTCAATGATTCATTTGTAAAGACAGGCACTTGCTTTAGTCTTGAATAAATCAAGCATCTAAGCAAATCAGTTAAATTAATGTTTAATCAATGTCACAGTGGCTCGCTCAATAAGATTTGCTGCACATAAGGGCAGTTTACAGAGTTTTTTCTAATGGAAAATGATGAGGTATCAAATTTTTTACCACCTTTTTTGTACCTCCTCCTTTTGACAAAAATCAGGCAAGCAACCATGGTTACTAACAGACCCCTAGTGTACTACCCCAAGTACTACCCTCCTATGCCAGGAAGGTAACACTTTATTTTAATGGTCCATTTGAGTATTAGTAGACTGTCTGCTTAATATCTGCTGATACTGCTCCTTCAACAGATATTTAATACACCATAAAGAAACTTTGCAAGTACATGTCAACTTACAATAACCTCAACCTAACAGTCTACTTATAATCTAATGAGAATTAGTTGACATGTAGATGCAATTGAACAAATGAACCATCAAAATAAAGTGTGACCCAAACAAATTATTCATGCAGTTATAACTTTGCCATATAAATCCATTTATGTTATTTCTTAACTTTATTAAAGTATGCAAAAACAACTTGAATTTCACTTCAGCTCTTTTGGTGTCTTCTGCAGTTGATATCCACTCTTTTTTATGATAATAGACACTTTTTTTTATAAATTTTAAGAATTTGATTCTGATTGTGATTGTGAAGTTTGAATGTTCTCCTCTTGTTCGTGTGGGTTTCCTCCAGGTGCTCCAGTTTCCCCCACAGTCCAAAGACATGCGGTGTAGGTGAATTGAATAAACAAAATTGGCCGTAGTACGGATGTTTCCCAGTACTGGGTTCAAGCTAGAAAGGCATCCGCTGTGTAAAACGTATGCTGGATTAGTTTATGGTTTATTTCACTGTGGTGACCCCTGAAATGAATAAAGGGACTAAGCCTACGGAAAATGCATGAAAGATATGAAACTTGGCATATATGCAAAAAATGCATTTTCTAAATAAGTAGGGCAATATCTCAAATGTGCTGATTTGAGTACTAATGTAGAACACTGATGAATATATTGATTGCAAATTAATGACATTTAACTGATATATGTGACTGATATAACTGATCAGTATTGCCTCTGCTGAGTCCAATCATGTATTATACGTCACTTGTTATGCAGGTCTCACCCAGTAGGTATTGAAAAATGCACCATCATTTGATGCAATCTTTTGCAACTAATATCTATTTTTTTAAATATTAAGAAAATACAAATATTGGAATCAAGACATCCATATTGTTGGCCATAGGAGAAATGGTTGTGCCTAACTGAGCCTAGTTTCTCTCGAGGTTTTTTAAATCTTCACTTTCGCCAATTGGTGAAGTTTTTTCCTCGCCGCTGTCGCCACTGGCTTGCATGGTTCGGGATCTATAGAGCTGCGCATCGATGGATTTGCTCTTCAGTTTTCAGACTCTCAGTAGTGATTATTAAACCACACTAAACTGAGCTAAACTGAACTGAACTTAAACACTGAAAACTGAACTGACACTGTTTCAATTTACTATCTTCTATGTGAAGCTGCTTTGACACAATCCACATTGTATAAGCGCTATACAAATAAAGGTCAATTGAATTGAATAATGTAAGGCAAAGACTGAATCAAGACATCCATAATGCAAAGTGTAATATTATATTAATTAATGCCATGTTTTCCTCCTTAAAAACATCTTCAACACATGACCTAGTCCAGATAATACTTTTAACAATAATAATGATAGTTAATACACAATATAAATACAATTAATAATAATCAATACTGTTTCTAACATACTAAACTGAAAGATTTAACAGTAAAAATACACTGTTAAAGAGCCATGAAACCCCCTTTTTCAGTTAAAGTAAACCTCAGAATTTATTATTTTGAATACTAATGAGAAACCGACACGTCATCACTATACTAGCAGATTCGCGTTACGTGCCCGATTTTGATCCCGCCCAAAAATTTATTTTAAACCCGAAAGATGAAATAAGCTGAGAAAAGCTCAAAATGATCTAGTTTTCCCCACAATTAAAGCTGACAGGTGCTAATGTTGTGTTAAATGATGCTCAACACACTGTTAAAGTTTAAAAAAAAACTCTTCAGGGTGTCTTGGACCTTTAACTTTTTTGTGTCAATAATATCATAATACATTTTGGGTACAGTGGATTGTCCTGAATGGTAAAAATGACAGAAATTGATTGCTGGTGGTGTTTTAGAAGGACAGAAATTATCCAAAATAGACTAAAAAACTCACATTCATCTGGCAACATTTTTTATATTGACTATTTCCATTCACTTTACAATCATTTTTGCCAATAAACCTTACTTATCATTTTAAGCACAAATAAAAGTTTAAACCTCACCACTCCTACATGATTCATATTATTCCTTGCCGTTATTAAACTGCTAAAGAGTTACAATGTGCATCAACAGCTACACTGCTCACAAACAAATCAATTTGAAGACAGACCGATGGTTTGGGTTAAAGATGGAAAGCGATTGCATATCATCCTTTGACCTCCTGAAATGGCTCGATTGGTCTTTTTAAAAGCTCTGCGGACAAGGCCGTCGCAATCATGGCTTTCGTTGTGCATGATCTGCATCTTTAATGGCGGTCGATAGCGTGCACCTCTAAATAAACAATTATGCCTCTCTGTATCGATTGCTCCCATTAAAATCGATGAGGTTATGCAGTTGTGTGTGAAGGGTGGAGAGGCCAGGGCAAGATGCACACATGAGTAGAGGAGTCCTGTCCTATGATTGTGAACAGTCAGCAAGAGAAGCTTGACCCCTGAACTCATACATTTCTCTTTCTCCTCCACCAGAGCGCCCACAGCCTCCGCGCCAGCTCCGAGTGCCACAGGACCATGTACAGTCACGCAAACTACTGCTCAACTGGGTCCCAGGAGGCGACGGCTCGTCCCCTGTCCGCTACTTTACACTACAGACCCAAGAGCTGCCCAGTGGAGACTGGATCACCCATTCCTCCGCCATAAGCCACAATTATAGCTCCTGGGAGGTGGACAGGTGAGCTGCTTTTGTAGGGATGCGCAGTATTATCAGACTATTTAAATCAGCCAATCATTGCTTGAAATGTAAATATTGGCATTGGCTTGATATGGTAAATTATGTCGATACGATTTGCCAAAAAGATGACGTGTCAGATAATGGTCAGTACTACTTATTGCATCATTGTGCTTCAAGTCCAGACAAACTTTACCAAGCCCATCCCTCCTCACTCAACTTTGCTTCCTGTTTACATATTATCCTAACATACTAAAGGCAAAACGCCAAAAATAAATCTTTAAAAAAGATGACGTGTTGATAATTAGTAAGCAATAACTTCTCTGATCATTTAGACAATCTCAGATTTAGATTCACTGTTTTTGAATTACTGCCAAATTGCAAAAGTAGCTCAGTGTATAATATTTGTCATTTACTAAGTCACTTGTATAGCTCACACAGCAGACACTGATGCTTCTCTGGATCCTAATGTCTTCACAGTAAGACAACTGATTTTCTATGGAGGCACTGTAAGCCTCAGACTAGTCGAATAAATGTAAAATACACAAATAAGTTATGTTTGGTCTGATTTGATTTGTTAGAAAGACTCATATATTCTGTGACAGCCAAAAGTCATACACTGTTTAAATCAGTAACTACTCTGTTAACCATTTATCTATACCAGGAGTGCCCAAACTTTTTTGAATGAAGGGCCAAAAACCAAATATCATTGAGAGCTGTGGCCCAAAGGTAAATATACCAAACTATATTACATTAAAGTTGCCATGGGTCATTTCTATCTTTTTTTACTCCATAAGATTTCAAAATAAATATACAACATAACTTTGAATCATATTAACTAATGTGGTATACGTTTTTAAATGACAACTTATTACAATAAAAACATATACAATCACATTTATAACACCGTGGAGTTACAAGCAGAATCTGCCTTTGACTTGATTTGCTCACCAAAGTCTCTGCATTGTTGGGTGACAGTATGTACATTTGAACAGAATCTGGTTTATTTACACAATTCTATTGAAACATTTAATTTCAGTTAGTTTTTAACAATAAAACTACAAACTAAGGGTTACATTAAATTTGAATTGACAATCTCAAAACCACCCTCATCATTCTTCCTCTTTTCTCAGATGGAATGACAGGCAAAATCAAAGGTTACCATGGGCCAACTTTAACCCGCGGGCCCTAGTTTGGGCATCTCTGATCTACACAATATCATTGCTATGCAGCCATCCCTAGAATCTTGTATCTGCCCCATACGACATTTAATATATCGAGTAGCTTCTGTTTTACTAATAAAAATGTAACTAAAAGACAAAAATACTAAAGATGCTTTTCCATTGTGCAGTACGATTCAACTCGATTTGGTTTAGTCTTCCTTGGCTTGGTTTGTATTTCTACTGCAGTTTACTTCTGTTTGGGATGGGGTGAGATTGTTGCTATAGTTGTGTTGCATCTACTAGCTGTCTTGCAAAAAAAACATATTCATTCTGTCTTTTCCAATCTGCTCCTTAGCTGCCAGTAATAGGAACGTCTGAACCTTTTCTACTGACCATGATGCTGCCATTTGATTTTTTTCTTGTGGTGGTATAAAAATGGTTTAGTCACATGAACCAACAATGCAGCAGTGGCTGCTGCTGATTATATTAAATAAAAATCCCAAACTTGACAATAAATTTACACTTTTTTAAAAAATGCATGCAAATAAATATATATATATGTATATTGGTATTGACATTGGCTATCAACCAAATTGAGTTTAAAAATCGGCAAAAATCTAATATCTAATATTTCTACTCTTTTGCCATTTCTTAACCCCCAAAGAGTGAAACCCCTTAAGACTTCAGGTCTGCATGTGGTTCCTGCTGGGCTCATGAGGGCTGTGCAATAAGAACAGTATGGAGGGAGTGTTATTAAATGCATAGGAGCCTTTTTTCCACTGCGGCAATTTATGATATTCAATCCAATTTGAGAGAGTGAGAAACAATCAGTACCTTGGGTTACGGGCGCTTGCGCTTTTTGCATATGAGTTATGTTGGATCCGCAGCTATGATTATATGGGCAGTCGAATAGTATTTTATATGCATTCAGAGGGCCATCTCGTTTTGATTATGATGAGTCCCCTCTCTCAGTAGAAAACTCTCTCAGCCATCAGCATTTGAGTGCTTTTTTAAACAGCCAGATTGTTGCTAAATGGATTATTCAGGAATGATTTGTGTCTTTACCAGCTGGAGCCTTTTAGGAGTGGGGCATCGTGGGAGAAATATTCACTTTAACCAACCAATGCGGATAGCGGAAGAAGCCCCCTTCGTTTGGAAAGCACCGTGCAACTCATCTCAATCGACAGAAATCAGTTAGGAGACCTAAACGACATGTTTAGTTCGTTAATGAGCCCAATTGGCTTGTGCAGTGTGTTTTGGGTAAATGGGAAATGAACAGATTAGATTTTTACACACATTCCCTTTACTGGTGGTTATATGTTTGTGTTTTTCCAAATTAAGTAAGAAAGCTTAGGCCATAAGAGTTTGCATTTGCTGATTGGGTAATACTGAACTTGAAGGGGGTGTTCATAAGACTATCATGAAACCTTTATGATTTTGACATTACATATTTAGAAATATGAAAGAGATTATAAGGATGCTGATGACAACTGTCATTAAGTGTTGTTGGTTCATTTTAAATGCAAGTAGACATTGTTAGAAATGTCTTTATGACAACATAACATGAACAAATACAGCATACCCTTTTTTATCATGACAATAAACATTACCAAGACAGCAGAACTTGTAATAAATCTGTCATAAACAGGATTGTCATGAGGCCGTTATAATTGTGTCATGAATTTTGTAAAAGCATCATTTAAATTTTTTTTGACCTTAACTACTGTTGTACAAATGGAATTTGTCATTAAAATGGCATACAATTTCATTAAATATTAATAAAGCTGTTATAAAATTAGTTGACAGAGTACGGACAATTTTAAAGAGACATGTTAATGAAAAAATTTATTTGTTCCACTGAAAACTGATCAGAAAAATTTTCGTAGAATAATTATAATGACCTCATAAGATTCATATCTATGACAGATTTATGACAAGTTATGTTGTCTTGGTTATGTCAAGTTGTTATTACAAAGACATTTCAAACAATGTTAAGTAGGTGAATGGGTCGAGGCAGGCAGTAAACAATCAAAAACATTAAACAAAAGGTCAAAAACATGGTAAGGCAAGACAAGGAAAATGCTTTGTAAAGTTCACTTGCAGTAAAACAACAACTTAGCAATGTGCTAAAGTGACTGGAGGATTCATATTGTGTGTGTGTAATCAGTCTTGATAGTCTGTGTGTAATCAGAAGGTGAACTGAAACTGGTGTATGACTGCAGGACATGATGGGATAAATAGTTCAGGTAAATGACAGGGAGTGTTCTCCAGTGATCCGCAATGGCAACACCGCTGGCAATCATAACAGTTAACACTAAGGTTTACTTTTGAGACTATTTAGTATCTATTATATTATAATGATTCAAATAATTCATATAAATCGTAATTAAGAAATTGAAAATTCAATTTAATTTTGTAACATTTACTGTGTCATTTTACCTGCACCCCAAGTTGTTCATGTCATATTGCTGGTTTTATGAAATGCTGAGCTCATGTCTTTATATGAGTTCTCTGATAAGAAGTGTTTTGTAACTTCTTTCCATCCTCACCCCTCTGCCTCAAGTGCTTTAAGATAAAACTCTGTAATTGCCAGCGCGTGCCCTTGGGCTTCAATGGATTGTGTCCCTGACATTTATAGATACTAGCTCATACATGCACTGCTGAGCCACATCATTTGTGATGGGAAAGGTCTTTGTCCAATATGAGAGAGCTGACGAGCTGTGCAATCCCTCAGGCTGAAACCCTTCACTTCATACAAGCTGAGAATGATGGCGACTAATGACGTCGGAGACAGCAAGTACAGCCAAGAGACGGATGCAATTACCACTTTACAAGATGGTGAGTAATAATGAGCGTGTTGTATCCACTGGCTTTGCTTGATGCGCTATTGATTCAAATAAAAGTCATAGAGGAGCTACAGTCTTATCTGCACTATTTACTAGGAAGCTGGAGTCTGGGAACTCATTTAATTCTGTCATTATTTACTCACTCTCTGTGTTATTTTGAACTTTCATTTTTCAGTGGAACACAAAAGAAGATTTTTTTTATTATTATTATTGCAGGAAGCAGTGAATAGGAACTTGAGTTATGAAGCTTCAAAAAAGATTATAAAAGAATATCAAGGTTTTCCAAATTGAGAAGCTGGGACTCCTTAGTAGGCTAGTGTGGTCTGTAGGAAAGTTCAGAGCAAACTAATTATAAAAAGTTAAAATTTAAGAAAGAAAACTTTTTTTCTGTATTGCAAGTCATTTATCTATGCACATTAGAGCTGTAATCGGGCCATAAAAGTTAGGTTCGACAGGTCCCGAGCTTGACAGAATATGGCCCAAACCTGGCAAGTACATTTGGATTGACATGTACAATCGAACCCATTCTACAATTAAGAATGAGTCGTTTATATGTTTTAACATAATTTATTCATAACAATGTATAGGCCACTTAGAAGTTGAAACAAAAGGAATAAAATAAGTCCTTTGTGGAACATCGTAACATCTCAGCACTCTCATTAGGCCTTGGTACATAGGCTACACTTAGCCTTTAAATTGACCAACACACCAATAAAAATAAGTCTTTCTTTACAAATTTAATAAAAATAAATTCTAAATTACGACACGCATTTGGCAATAACAAAATTAAGATAAAGGCTCTGCGGGATTTGTTTCGCCAGTTCACAATTCGGCCTATAATTATAATCTTCACAATAATGCCAACATTAGCCAATATGCTCTGTCTATATTATGCATTTATGATTTAAATAATATTGAGTTATAATTTGAAAATACTTTACTCACCAAGATTAGGCTACGTGCTTTTGTGGAGGAACATTTTTTAAATCCACTGTAGATGGCTTTAGCGCCTTTCATTCGACCTGCGCTCACTGATGGTGCATCCAGCAGCACTGAACACCCTTTCACTGCTGCTGCTACTGGCCAGAATGCATAGTACTACTGATCTGGCTAATTTTGCAAGTTTTGGGTAGGATTGTTTGTTCATCTTCCACCAGCCAAGAACATCCATTTCATTTTTCATGATGACAGCGGTTTCAATGTAGCGAGTGACCTCGTCATTTTCCCTGTCAGCTTGCTGTACATTTTCTCACTCTGCAAATTTCACTCTTTTTGACTTTACCCTCATCGTTTGTTTCGCCTTTGCAGTGATGGGTTTTGATGTTGTAACAAATGATTTGATTACTTTCTCACACTAATCGTAATGCATCACATGACCATTCATTTACCGTGCAAGCCAGAGGACGAGCGCAAGCCCAAGCCCGGCCCAACCCCGTCTAAAATGATACAAATTAAGATTTTCAACTGTAACGCACATCACCTTCATTGTGAGCCCTTGTAATCTTTAATGAAAATAACTTAATCTCTTCTCTTTGGTGATACATTTTGCAAAATGTGGTGGTGAACGAAAAACTCTCACGCATACATGCAATTGACCAATAGCAAATAAAAACCATCCAAATTATGTTCTGATGAATAAGAACATCAGCAATCTTGAATTGAATCTTGAGAGTTAGATAATGAGTCAAGAAAGTTTATTTGACTACGTCTTTTCAGTTTATAACTGGCCAGTTCATCTGAAACAACTGGTCCACATGACCCAGATTTTAAATATCTTGAAATACGTTTTGTCTCACAGAAATCTCCTGTACGATTTCAGAAGACTGAATCCTAAAAGGGATATGAACAACTTACATAATGTTTGTTGTGATTTTTGTCTTTCCAAAACCTTATTTATCATTATTTTCTATTAAGTTGAAAAGAGCAACCAGGTTATTCTTCAGAAATCTTGCTTTTATGTTCCACAGAAGAAACAGTCACATGAAATCACACAATGATGAACAAATAAAGTCTAAAAAGTTGTTTAACTCATGTTTTCTGTACATCTGCAGTTCCTGATGAAGCGCCCATGATTCAATCCGTGAAGCCCTCCACGACGACATCTGTGCTGGTGCAGTGGCAGGTACGCTAATACTGGCCCACCCGAGGTCGAGTGAACTCCTGACCCCCATTACATTTATCTGATGGCCAAATAACAAACCGGCTCCAACATGTTGCAGGCTATCACCGGTGAAATTACAGCCCTGTTCTGTTTAATGATCTGACTTCTGTCAATAGCAGGCCTTACCACGCTCTGTGTCTCTTAGTATTCCTCATGCAGGTTTGCATAAATTAATGACATGTTGTATTGATACTCGCACATTTACCGAGCTGGCAGAGGGCTTCAGCGAGCCCTGGATAATTAATACCCATGTGCGACAGCGATCCTGCAATCTGAAGGGATATTAATTAGTAGCTGAAACCTTTATTCACTGACCTATGAGTCCTGGATCTTCTCACTGCTGTCTGTTTTATCAGCAGAGCCGTAGGCCGAGTTGATTACACTCAGCTTCGAGCTTTGTTAATTACCCACTGACTGAATGGCTCAGAAATTAAATCCTCATCTTTTATTTATCTTATCCGTTTGGCGGCGAGAGTCGCGCACCGACGCGCAATGGGAGATCAGTCAGCAGTGTCTGTCAGTTACAACCGGGACGGCTTTTTTTATCAGGCCGTGCTTTAATAAGGACCGTGAGAACAGCTAGCGGAATGTGACCTTTAATTTAATCTGTGCCTCTGCAGACGCCCAAGGAGGAGAGTGTGAATGGGGTTCTGGTGGGCTATCGGCTCTACTACCGCGAGCTGCAGTATGACAGCACTCCGCAGGACTCAAAGCGGCCCGTCAACAGCTCCCTGCTGCGCACCGAACTGACAGGTAACTAGCGGGAGGAGGCTCTCCTCTTGAACCAGAAACGTCTGCACGCAGGCGTGATTTATAGCTCCAGCGCTTCTTTCAACACTTTAACCCATCCAGTTATTGAAAAAAAACACATTCCTTAACGTTTCTGACGTGTGCCTTTGTGCAAAGATGAATATTGTATTTGCCAGCTTCACTGTGGAAAAGAAAGTGAAGGTATGAAACTGGGACACAATCAGCAATGGCAAGTAATGAAATCCACATTAATAAGGTGAATATTGTGCATGTTTGAGCGTTATCGAAGCGTCAGGACGCTTGTCCTCCCTGCAGTAAGAGAATAAATTTCCACCGGATGGCTGAGCGTAGGTGAACTCATTACGCGCTCAGCCTGTGTGAGGTGCGGAATCATGAGTTCGAGCTCAAGTGTTCGCGCCGACGGCCTCTTTTTCCGCAGCCTGGATCCGGCTGCTAAATCTCCTTTGACAAATTGGACTCAGCAGTGTTGACAGCATTTAAATGCACAAGCCCGGAGCAGCCGAGCACGGAGGCATATTTAATTCCTCTCCCTATGTTCTGCACTGGTCAGGGCATGAGTGCAATATCTCTCCTCTGCTCTCCAGCCGTCCGACATGTTAAAATCTGAGGCCCGTTAAGTGGCCAATGCGCCTCCCTGCTGAAATCAACCTAAATGCCAAGAGGAAATTACCGGAGCTATGCTCTATTTGTTCAGGCTTAACAGCTTACATTGAAAAGTTAGCAGGTGCTTCAGAAGCTAACAAGGTCTCTGTCAGTTTCTGGGGCAGTCTTTGCTCAGGTCCAGTCAATTTGTGTTTCTTTTGCAGCGCGGATGTATTTTGTATATGACTATGAATGTCATTCTCAGTGTGTTGTCTGAGGTATCAGCATACATTTCTTAGGAAATTTTTTCATTCCGCTTGTGCATTTCTCCTATATGCATTAAAATATTGAGTGAAAAAAAAAATCTATTTCAAAGGCCGATTTCATACTTTTTATCCCTGTCACTATTAAAGCGACTGCCAGAATAATTGGTGGTTCATTCCACTGTGGCTACCCCTAATGAATAAGGGACTAAGCTGAAGAAAATGAATGAATGAAATCTATGATTTTAACACATTGCATGACCTGTCAATGACATTATATCCATGTTACCCGACACATTCTAATTGCACCCACCAGGGAGCTGCAATCCGTCACTATTTAATCACTTTCTGAATGCAGGATTGCATTTTACCTTTACTTTCAACTCTTGCTGTACTGCGCAGTGACTCTCAGTTTCTGCTATAACAGCAGAGCAGACACTTTCAGTTTAGTGTCTGTTGTCCAGCTGAATTGGGCATGTAGTAGTGGTCAGCTAAACACAGTGGAACACTGTTAACATCAACTACTGCAGCAAACCTGTTTATTACCTTCTCCATGAACAGGATTTTTGCTCTGTGCATCATGTCAGATGTGAATTTGGCATCTCCCATGATTGCACATAACTTGTGTTGGAAAAATATAAACAGCACAAACATGAGTAAGTGCTAACTTCAGTTCAATTCAATTCATCTTTATTTGTATAGCGCTTATACAATGTAGATTGTGTCAAAGCAGCTTCACATGGAAGTTTATAGTGAATTGAAACAGTGTCAGTTCAGTTTTCAGAGTTTAAGTTCAGTTCAGTTTAGCTCAGTTCAGTGTGGTTTAATAATCACTACTGAGAGTCCAAACACTGAGGAGCAATTCCATCGATGCGCAGCTCTACAGATCCCAAACCATGCAAGCCAGTGGCGACAGCAACGAGGAAAAAACTTCACCAATTGGCGAAAGTGAAGAATTTAAAAGACCTCGAGAGAAACCAGGCTCAGTTGGGCATGACCATTTCTCCAATGGCCAAACGTCTTGTGCAGAGCTGCAGTCTAGGCGCAGTAGCTAACAATGATTTTGATTCATTATTTGCTGTTTTTTCATTTTATTTAACAACACAATGTTGCATGCAATGCTGTGTTACATTTTAACATGTTGGTCCTTTTACAGAAAGTGCCTGTAGAAAATCAACAAAAAACATCCAAGTACACCCAAGACAAAATACGAAACAAGAAAGAAGGAAATAAATAAAAAATTATGGTATGGCTTGTTATTGATGTAAAAAAGGCAAGATAGGTGTCCATCTCTTTAGGAAAGTTGTTTTTCAAAGTCACAATACATATTTGTTCTATTTCAAATGACTTACACTCTTTTTGAATTTAGACATTATATGATGGGTGTTTTAACCATCTGCTTGTGATGACAAGTGTGATGTTTCACGTGATGACAGAATTTTCATTTTAGGATGAACTCTTCCTCTAACAGCAGTTTGATCCACCATCAAAGTCTCCTGGACATACACCTAGAAGGGCAACTTTAAGCAGTTCATGATGGAAGAATTCCTTAGGATTTCCTTAAGAGCATCAAATACATAATTCCAGTAGTTTCTTCATTTAGGACATGACCACTAAATATGGGTGTGGTCAATATTCTGTCCACTGTTCTCTAACAGTAATCAGTGCAGGAAGAGTTCTATTTTGCTATTAAAATTTAGTGATAATCTTCCACTTGAATTCCCTCCAAATATTAGAGTGGGTCACAAAATGTACCTCACTGAAAGCTTCCTCTCAAGATTCCAGAGGAACTATCCTTATCAATCCAGCATCTTATTTATCCCTCAAATGTAGTGTGTCATTTAAATTCTTAGGCAAATATTATTTTTGACCATGTGTCCAGTTTGTATTTATTTTTTAAAAGAGCGCTATTGTTGAGATGATTTGCTTTTGTTATAGTAATTATAGTGTTTTTAATGAAAAAAATATGATTTTTATATAAAAATGTGTTATATTGATTCTGTTCTTCTAATGAAAATAAATTTAAAAGAGATCCAAAAATATTCATATGAATGGAATGGTTTTATTCCAGTCTTGATAACATGAACAGATTACTGCAGGCTGTTTTCACATATGAACACTTATAAGTGAAGTATGTTTTTAGCATTCAGATTTGGTCACAAGAAGCTAACGCATGCTTGCATGATGCCCAGGAACTGGTGAGGTTGATTATTTCATGCCATGTTTGAACTTTCACAACCAGTTTTAACTACGTTTCTATCCACTTATTGTTATGCAGATTTAGGATATAACATTTATTTTTTAAATCACTGAATGGAAAGGCCAAGATGCACATAAATTCTAAATAATTTCCATAATAAATGTACTCAGTTGGGTCAGATCATTTTTATTTGAAAAAAAAAAAGATTACAGTTATGTGCAAAACCTAAAATGGAAACATAAATAAAATGGGGAAAAAAATCCTCAATCTGCATAAAAAAGTTGTGTGATTTTGTTTTAAATATATGATTTGATAACTAGACTAACCAGTGGACTGATTTCTGTCACATTTCTGTCACATTTTCATAAATGTTGTCTTTACTATTCTAAAAAAAAAAAAAAATCTGAAAATCTATAATCCTAAAGATGTTCTATATTTACCTGCCAGGACTCAGATGATTGTGTTTCCAAACATCAGACATTGCCTTCAAACTCAAGATAGCCATTTTTATTGCAAGTTACTGAGGCATCTGCCTGTCTGAGGAACAATGCATTCAAAATGGATGATAAATACCCATTTTAAAATTATTCCACTATTGTTTACTCATTCTCATGTAAATATTTTGATTGTAATATTCTAACACAATCTCACAACTATTCGTAACTCTTTGATTTAGTGGCTAATTTGTTTTAATTCGTGCAATCTCAATTTAGTACAATTTGCTCATCCCCTAATGGCGGTTGGGTTTTAGGGACGGGGTTGAGTGCCACACCTCCTTTTTAAAATCATACATTTTAATACGACTGAACTCATACAAACTCTTACAAATATGCCACTAAATTGACAAAATAAAAAATAGTTACATTTCCTTGAGAGATCAGGCTAAATATATAGGTGAAAAGCAGGCAAATCGAAGCAAAAACACTTTTATGTTGCACATGGGATCAATAATATGCATGTCCCATCCTATATTTGATTGGCCACAATGTTTTCTACTAAGATTACAATAATGACTAATTTCCCTTATTTCCCACATACAGTACCTACTATGTAGATATCAGAGAACTATTTTACTTATTGAATAAATGCACTCGATGGCACCTTTAATGTTTGAAACAACATAAGCATAAGTAAAGGATGACAGAATTCATTCATTTTGGAGTGAACTATTGCTTTAAATATCTGAGCCTGACCAGTAGCCACTTCTTAAAGTCTACGGGAAAAAATAACTAAGCAGAAAGACTCATTTAAGTTGCAGAGCTCAAAAGGAACTGTAAAAAAGGAATGACCAGTCGTCCACGCTCTCAGATTTTCCTTTAATTTTCCCCAAGTGATGTCGGATCAGTATGTGTTTTAAAAATCTTATTAGGTCCCTAATGCACTCCAGCCTGTGATATAGTGCTGTATATTGACTGTTGAATCATTAATCACTGAGTTGCTTTGGTTTCTTGCGGGGTCTGATTGGAGCGAGATGAGCATTGTGAAATTTCATCAATCTCGTGCTGTAGTGTGTGATGAGCAACTTTGAAAAGCAAAGATTTACTGCCATGATGAAATATCCCTTTGATTTGTGCTTTTCCATCTGCGGTAATGTATTCCTCATCGTTTGCTCTTTCTCCCTCCACAGCCAAAAGCACTGTGAAGACTGTCAGCAATCCTTCATTAACCGAATTCGAGCTAACACGTAAGTCTCATTTAACCATCTTTCTCATTTATGTCAGGCTGCCTTTGAAGTCCAAAATATTCACACTCCCTTTGGCAAAGTGTGTAATCCCAGACACCCTTCCTGTTCAGAGAACAAGCTTCTTCCTCTAATCCATCTTCTCTGACCAGAAACCGAGCTTTTTCTTAAAGTGAATCCCAGTGCTAACTGTCTGAGACCTGAGCAGCGCATTGCTCTCGCTTCTCTTGTGTCTCATCAATGCTAATCAAAGAACTTGATGCTGTTGCTTTCCAACATCTTTTATGAGGCTGAAATCGTAGCCCTATATACATTTCTGGAAGTCACAATTTATGTAGCCAGAAGTATGTATGGCTGCATTTCGTCTTTAAAACGAATGCCACGGGGCAGTATGGTGCCGTTTCTTTTCGCACTACCAGCTGACCGTTTACCTCTATATTCCCGCTGTTACCAGTTTGTCCAGTAGCTCGCCATGTACGTCGGCAGACTTGATACGCAGAGACGAGTTGATCACAATGAAGGAGTTTGAGTCAAGCAAAGAACGGTTCCAGAAAGCGGGTAAGACAAAAACAGAATCCAAAAAATAAAACAAACAAGTAAATAACAGGGTGAGAATGTGGTAAAATCTGAAAATGTGGTAAAAATCAGGTGAGGGCTTTTCTTTTTCTGGATTGCTTTTTAAAACTGTCGGTTGGGTTTAGGGAAGTGGGTGGGTGGGTCAATTGATGCTTTTGAAAACACCATTGTTGGGTTTAGGGAAGGAGGAGGGTGGGTAAGTCGATCTGTCAGTCAGGCAGTTGGTCAGTCAGTCAGTCGACAGCGGCCTCTGGTGGATTTTTGCGAGCTAGCATGAATGGTACTCGAAAGAGAAATTTGACATCTCAAAAAGCATACAAACATCCTCTGGCAGATTCGCGAAAACAAAAACGTACCTCCTGGAACAATTTTTGCGCTCTCCAGAAATGTATATAGGGGTACGTTTTCAGAATGTGCCTTCCTATCTTCTGTCTCAAAGCCATTGTGCACCTTAAAGATCTTTGATGTTTCGATTATCCTCAGAGCTGCAGAAATACAGGCGCTATGAAATTGTGATGACTGCCTACAATGTCATTGGTGAAAGCCCTCCAAGTGCTCCGGTGGAGGTGTTTGTTGGAGAAGCAGGTAAGACACTGTGTGAAAACAAAACACAGAAACCATGCCAGAATATTTGTATATGTTTTTAGGGGGAGGGGGCATAGCCTTTTTTAGGATAGGGCAGTATATTAGACAGGAATCAAAGTTAGAGAAACAGGGAGCGATGGAATTAGGAAAGGTCCACGAGTCAAGACTTAAATTGGGACGGTGCCATATGTTGGTGCACATAATATCAGTGCCAAATAAATATCTATTATATATTTAGCTATATAAACAATGTAAATATATTATGTATATTTATTGTATTGTATTAAATATATATGGTTATTTATTATTATTACTTGGAACTAAAGGGTCAGTACATTTGTTGTATTTTATTTTATTTATCAAAATTATATAAAAAAAACTGTGTTTAAAGTCTGACATTAACTATCTTTTTTTCGTCTTGCACAATTGGAGAATGTAACTCAATGGTTGCTTACAGCAGTATGTTGTTTCCTGTTCTGAGTAGAATTTTGTCAACCCAAACCAGCATGCTTTGCTGGCATCATCCCACCAGACCAGTTTATTGAGAGTGCAAATCCACAGTAAAACATTGTTGGCACTCCACCCTGACAGATGTGGTGATGAGCAATGTGGATGAATTTTTGGTTTAAGATGGAGGCTCTGTCTCCAATCCCACAGGGAATCAGGCGTGACATGAGCTGACAGATATGAATGGTGTTCTCTTAGTGGAGTGGAATAAAGAGAGAACAGAGGCCAGAAATGTGCCAAAGTTCTGCTTAACATAACGCAAACACAAACACAAACCCACCTGAAGATCTGGGCTTGTGTCAGTTCATGTGCTGTTTTGAATCAGTTAGCTTTGTTTAAGCAAACCAACCTTTTGAGTTCATAGTTTGGTTTGTTAATTAGCTGAATTGTAAACACAAAGCACTTTGATGGGTTTGATAAAGGCTATATTGTGATGCTATGTGCCTCAGAACTTTTAGTAAATAGAACAAATAGTCTCTTTGTAGTGGTTATGTATCAAAAGTGATGCACGTATGGCCAAACGATGAGCGTCATCCAGTAGTGTGTTGTCCACTGCTCAATGATACCAAAGGTGGAGTGGAGACTGTTGAGAATTGTTCACAGCGACTGCAGGGCCACAGAGCAACAAATTACCAGCAGCGACAACAGTGATGACCAGTGCAAGGTGTCTCAGCACAAGCCTGCTTATGTGATGTGCTATCTGTGCCCTTATATTAACTGTATACAATTGTTAAGTTTGAATTGTGAATGATTGCAAGAAAATGGTTTTGGAAAATCTGTTGTTGTTGTTTTTCTAACTCTGTTGACTTTTCTGTCCAATATGAGTGGCTCTCTTTTTAAGAGGTGCTTGAATAAAACAGACTGAGATGCTTGCATTGAAGTGTAGTGCTTGTAGAAATGAAAAAAAAGCCTGAATAAGTAGCAAGTTTTGTTGTTACGAGCTGTCCTGAAGTCTGATTCAGCTCATACCATACAATCAGGCTCCTGCAAGCTCATTTGTTCTGTTCAATTTCTAAGTGCTTTTCAAGTTGAGTTCAAGTTGCTTTTCAAGTTGAGTTCAAGTTGTTCTGTTACTAAAAACTGTCATTTTTATTTTGTTCAGTACATTTATTGATTTGAATAATATTCAGCTGCCTGGCTGAGGAGCCGAATGCTCCGACTAATGAGCTGCCAAAAGAGGAAAGCCGGATATGACATTCCAGCTTCTCCACAGAAAACTGGTAATTGTTGTGCTGTTTTATTGGCTGTGCTACAAAAGAAAGGATGTTTCTCTTCTACAAACACTACAATAAATCCATATGCTCATGGGGCATCTTATAGGATCAATGAAAGGGCCTTTGGATGAAATGCAGAATATTTTTGCTTTTGTTAATATAAATATCCTTAATGGAAATGTTTTTTTTTATTTTATTTAAAATTTTACCTTAAAACTACATCTATTTTACTGTAATTTACTATTTGTAAAAAAAAATTTCAATATAATCTTATTGTTAATCAACATAAATTTAATTTTACAGCACTGCTGAAGGTATTATTATTATTATTATTATTATTATTATTATTATTATTATTATTTTCCCTATTTTCATCAATAATAAGATGCATTGTGATGCATTTTAAACATTTTTCATTAGATTTTATTTTATTAATATGCAAAATACACTGTACAGTTCAGTACAGTGTAGCTTACTTATTTTTCAAAACATTTATTTACTTATGACACACATTTCCACACATTTGAATTGTGTAATTTCAGCTTATTTTAATCAATTCAAATCAACTTATTTGAATAAAGTAATTGTTATTTTAGGCAAATAAAATTTATGAGCTAAGTTCATTTTCAACCATTTATTCACTACTCATTTAGACATTTGTGTCTGTTTACTTTCATTTGAATTACCCTGTGAACACAAATTAGTCTTGTAAAATCAATTAATTTCAAATGTTTCATTTAGACAATCTGACTTTTCTGTTATTTATTTCAGTTCAAACTGCAACTTCTTTAATAATACAGTTGTATGAGACTGATCTCAGAACTAATTTGAGGACAATTATTGCTCACTGACTGAAGCAAAAAAAAAACAGCATTTGTGAAAAAAAAATGCATGGGTGCTTCTGCAAAGTGGTAACCTCAAAATTAAAACATTACATGAAACTGCTCTAAATCTTCAAACTAAGTGAAGATTAAACTGTAAGGGCTTGATTTTAACAATCTAGGCACAAAGTCTAACGCGCATGATGCAAAAACGTTAAGGGCATGTCCGAATCCACTTTTGCTATTTTAAGGATGTAAAAATACGCTCTGCGCCCCGGCACATGGTCTAACAGGGTTGTGCTTATTCTCTTAATGAGTTATGAATCATGTTTTAAGAATAATGTGGATTAAACCAATCAGAGTCTCATCTCCCATTTGCTTTAAGAGTCAGTTGTGTTATGCCATAGCCTATTTGCTGTTTACATGGCGGACTTTAAAAAGTGGAGAAACTGAAGCTTCACTAGCGAGAAAACAGTTAAATAGACGAGAATAAAGAATGAGCCTTCTCCATTCGGCCTCTTTACTTTCTCTTTATTCCTTCACTTTCGCGGATAAGGAAACGGTGGAAACTCACTACTGAAGACATCGAATTTCGTTTGTTAAGTGCAAACATTAGTTTCAAAACTATTTTTTATTTCAGTTCACATTTCAAACAAACAAATAAAAGAACAATAAAAACAAAATGTGGTCATGAGTGATATCCAAGCACACGTCCAATGCCCCATATGGTCCAAAACCCGACAGGTGGAAAATGTCGGGTTAAATTTGTTTTTATTAAAACAAATATAAATATTCATTCATTTATTTGGGGCTTAGACCCTTTATTAATCTGAGGTCGCCACAACGGAATGAACCGCCAACTTATCCAGCATATGCTCTACGCAGAGAATGCCCTTCCAGCTGCAATCCATCACTGGGAAACATCCATACACTCTTATTCACACACATACACTACTGCAAACTCCACACAGAAATGCCAACTGACCCAGCCGAGGCTCGAAGCAGTGACCTTCTTGCTGTGAGGCGACAGCACTACCTACTGCGCCACTGTGTCACCACAAATATAGATATGCATATAATAATAATAATAATAACAATAATAACATTATACAAAAGCAAATTGTCATGAATAAGCTAAAAAAAAGACACCCGAGGTGAAGAAGGCATGGAGGTAGTGTTTTTTATATTTATGTAGAGAACAATCATTTTTGTAATATTTCAATCCTTTTATTGATTTATTTTAATCCTTTAATTGTAAACATATTTGCATATTGCTGTACTTTCTGTGTGTATTAAGCAATGTGTAAACGTTTAAGGTGCACAAATTACACACTCTGTGCTGAACTTTAGACCTGCTTTCAGCTGGTCAATTCAGCTAGCCAACAATGTGCATTAACACACCTTCATTCTAGACCGGCACACCCATGAGTCCACAAAGCGGTGCAAATGGATTTGCTTTTAAACATCGTGGAGAAAAACAGCAAAACGCTCCGGTATCTAAGGTAACCCTCGTTCCCCGAGGGGGGTTCGGAAATGCTATGTGGAAACTTCCACTATGGGGATTTCATTCAGAAAGCCAATCATCTGAAAGAGTATGTAAACGGGCCAATGAAATGCCAATGAGTTGGCAGCTTCAGCTTGCGCACCTGATGCTCGTTGCAATCAATTTGCTATAAGAGCACAGCACGCGCAAAGCCAAGCATAATTTTTTAGCAGAAGAGACTTTCACCTCAACAGCTAAGGGGCAATCATTATGGCGAAGAAACATAGCATTTCCGTTCCCCCCTTCGGGGAACGAGGGTTACCTTAGTAACCGGAGCGTTTGCCAGGCAAAGAGAGCGTGAGCGCACCTGCGTCACCAGAGGCGCGGTCTTCCAACGTGTTCTCTGGTCCTCACTTATCCTACTTCAACAGAAGATTTACGGATTTAGATATATTTTTCGGGAGCCGCATATGCGTCTACAATAACTTCTAGGAATTTAATACGACAGTACGTTGGGAATGCGTGCAGTCCCGATAGGACGCTGCTGAGGCCACCTGCTACCCAAGTGGGGAGACTGGTGGCGAGAGAGCATATGGACTAGCCCTGAGAAGGGGGAGTACGCATATGAATAGAAGATGGTTAGCGGTGAGGGAAAACATGGGTCCGCCTGTGAGGGGGGACTGCACTGTGGCAGTACAAGCATATGGGATCGCCTAGTGGGGATCGCACATAGCGGGCACCTATACCCAGAATGCGGGCTGACCAGCGGGCAGACCAATAACGTAACAGGCCAGCGCCTGACTCCTCCGCTGAGTCAGATGCTGGGGGCCTCGAGGGAATATCTGCAGGGTTCGCCAGCGGGGAACTCTACTGACAGAGTGAAAAAGCGCACGCATCTCCGTGTTAGAGAGAATGGCGCAGCAAGCGTTTTACTACACCTAAGTGAATTTCTCATTCACTGCGTGAGGAAATCGGCTCCCCTCAAGATGAATAAATCTCGCAATAGGTGTCGCCTCCTCCGTGGGCAGCGCTTACAGGTTCACTACATAGCTAAAAGAATGCTGTAGGAACCTAGAGCACCTAGGTGGGTGGGGGTCTCAGGTAAACGTGAGAGTGGGCCGGCCTAACACGCTGGCATATTTCGCTGACCAAAAATGCCTCCAGATACCCCTCCATTTGGCCGATGTGAACGCGATCAGCAGAGCTGTCTACCTGGACAGAAATCTTAAGATACTGAGTCGAGTGATCGAGCAGACCTCTCCTAAGAGAGATCGCCAAGTGGATTAATATTCATGTCTCGCGCCTCTGGGAACTGGATGATGAGACAATACTTCCCAGCGCGCCGCCATTGCCGCATCCTTAGAGCGGGGATGATCGTAACGCCAACCCCTCAGAGCGGAGGGGACAGCCTTAGCTCCAGGCAACTGAACGAGGATAGCATCACTCTGATCTGGCATGTTCGGGGTTTCCTTCTCGGGGAAAAAGGTAACCACACAGCGAATAGACTCCACTTCAGGGCGTTGACATGCCTCGTAGAGGGTGCTCAGCCTGAGTGACAGTGTTAACCACCTAATCGGTAGGTCACCTAAGTCCTCCGCTCTCCATCTATGAACCGTACGTGAGGCATAGATCTAGGTGCGTGTGCCAAACGGTGCCTTTCCCCTGTTTCCAGGTGATGTGCAGGGAAGGGCCATCACGAGGAGAGTAGAAAGCAGGTCCGATTGGGCCAGACAGGTGCAATACGAGAGCTGTTCCTCGACCTCCCTGACTTCACACAGTATCTGTGCGAGTAGGCTCACTGGAGAAATGTGTATTACGCACGCCCCGGGGCCAGCTGTGAGCCAGTGGACTTTGCAGGGTTCGCCAAGTGGGGAACTCAAGCGAGAGCGCATGAATCTCTGAGTTAGAGAGAAAGGCGCAGCCCATAACAGCTGGTTAGCCGGGGGTGAAGTCTCCATTTTCCCAGGCGAAACTGCCGTGAGAGCGAATGGGCTGCACGGTTGAGCTCGGTGGGGAAAAATGGAATGCAGCGATTGCGCCGCGTATGACTCCGGGGGAGCAGACGGCGAGCGAGCTGAGACATGCGGCGAGAGTGGATACCCCCATGCGGTTGATATACGCCACCACCGCCGTACTGTCCGTCCTGACCAGCACAAGTTGTCGCTCCAGCAACAACGGAGAGCAAGGAACACTGCCAACAGCTCTAGGCGATTGATATGCCAATGCAACTGGGTTCCTTTCCACAGGCCTGCGGCTGCATGCCCGCAACACACGGCCCCCCAGCCTGTGCTGGAAGCATCTGTCAAATCAACAAAATTTCTGGACACCTGTCCTAGAGGCACTCAGGCCTGTAGGAATGAGGGATCGTTCCAGGGGCTGAGGGCGCGGCGACACATCCGGTGTGTGCCCGTGTGCCATGCGCATCTGGGGACTCGATCGTGAAGCCAGTGCTAAAGTGGTCTCATATGGAGCAATCTGAGCGGCGTGACAGCGGCTGCGGATGTGATATACCCCAGGAGCCTCTGAAAAGATTTCAGTGGGACCACTATTTTGCTGTCGAACTCTCTCAGACAGTTCAGCATTAGTGGAGCACACTCTCCGGACCGCACTGTCATGGTGACCGAGTCCAGCTCCAACCCGAGAAAAGAGATCCTCTGCACGGGGTCGAGTTTGCTCTTTTCTCGGTTGACCTGAAACTCCAATAGGTGGAGGTGCTGGAACACCTTGTCTCTGTGCATAATCAATTGCTCCCAATAGAGGGCTAAAATCAGCCAGTCCCCGAGATAATGGAGTATGCGGATGCCCGCGAGCTGAAGGGGCGCTAGGGCACCCTCCGCGAGCTTGGTGAAGACCTGCGGAGACAAAGAGAACCCGAAGGAAAGGACTTGTACTGCCAGGCTCGACCTTAACGCAGACAGCAGAAACTGACGGTGGCGTGGGGTATGGAGACATGAAGTACGCCTCCTTCAGGTCTATTGCTGCAGACCAATCCCGAGGACGAACGCACCGGAGGATGCGCTTCTGCATAAGCATTTTGAATGGCAGCTTCTGCAGACAGCAATTCAAAACGCGCAGATCTAGAATTGGCCATAGCCCACCGCTCTTTTTTTATACGATGAAGTACAGGCTGTAAACCCGCTCTCCATCTCGGCTGGAGGGATCAGTTAGATTGCATCCTTTGCCAGGAGGACAGCAATCTTCTCTCGCAAGACAGGGGCGGGCACAGGGCTGACCCTGGTGAGAAACACCCCCGTGAACTTGGGAGGCCGTTCGCAAATTGAATCGCGTAGCCGAGTCTGATCGTGCGTATGAGCCACCGCGAAGGGCTGGCCAGCGCTAACCAGGCAGGCAGAGCTCTCGCTAATGACTGCATCGCTACGATCGCTGACGTACCAGCAGTGGGGCAGCGCGGAGTGGGAGTGCTGATCCGGGGAGCGCTGGGCTCCCGTGGAAGAGATGGAGCTGAGAGATTCACTCACCTTACACCCAGACTCCGGAGGGGAGGGCTGGAGGTGTGAGAGAAAGGAGACCGTCCTCCCAGACCTCGTGAGTCACTGGCGAAGTACGCCGATCCTGCGAGCTGAAAGGCTTTTCATTGCGTCCCAGACTGGCAGTATTCGAGCTGTCACATCCAGGGAAGAGAAAATGCTCTATCTGAGGAGCCCGGCCCCCCACCGGGGAGAGAGCAGGTTCCCTCTTCTCCGGATGGCCCGTCTCAGGAGCGATTTGTGGTCCGTTAACTGGACTTAACGGCACCCTGGGACAGGGAGCGCTGGTTGCCTGTGAGGTGCTCGGCGCTGCCGCTGGCAGGAGGCGCAAGCGGGGGTGGAGCAGCAGTCATAGACGGGCGCTCTCAGTGACAAGCAGTGGATATGGATGGTTCGGCGGGGGGAGAGCGGTCTTACATCCCCGCCCATGGATGGTCCATCGTATCCAACTACACAGCCGTGAATTCCTGGGTGAATCCACCAATGGTGTCGCCGAACAGGCCAGACCGGTATATGGGGAGTCAAGCTAACCTTGTCGACTATTTTAGGCAGGTTTAGCCCGAGGTGGCGCTCCTGGACCATTAAAGTCCTACCCGGGGCACACGCAGCGGACTGTAACAAGCCTGGGTCGGAACCACCCTTGTGCAGCTGGGCCAGCGCGTGCATGGACCCTGAGCTCTTGTGGGCTCTGGCTCGGGAGGCAGAAGACCAACACGCCTTGGACGGGAGTTGAGGCTGATTCCAGCAGGAGGCACCACGCAGGCCCGTGATGGCACTCTCAATCTAGGGAATCGACTCGTACTCCCTGGCTGCTCCACCATCAAGAGTGGTGAGGCGGAGGCGCACGCAGATCAGGCAGAGAAAGATGCCCTTAAGACTGCGTGAGCCCACTGTGCACTTCCAGGAAGAACGGAATGGGAGGCTAGAAGGTCTTGCCTTTTAATCCTCCACATACACCCATCTAGTCGGTCCGGCCGCAGGGCTGGGGGATAAACCATCTCCAGACCCACGACCGAAACAGCCCGGGAAAGCACGGTTATCATGTCTGTTTCAAGATCGGCCGCCGCCGCGCTCGTTCCCATAGGGAGGGAGCAGAGGGGGTGAAATCTTTCATCAGATCATGACAGCCCAACCTCCGATGCAGCGGTGGACATCTGAGCCTTGGTGTAATCAAGTGAGAGGGCGGCCATCCAAGGATGGAGCGCTTCTCTCACTCGAAGCTTGGATGAAGCGCGTGGAGGAGCGAGAGGTCCACAAGCCCGAGGGCGGCAGATTTACTCTCACTGTAACCCTCAGATCTGCCCGAGTGCCCACCGCGGAGCGGGGGACAACTGGGGTGGGTGGCGCTTTTGCAAGAGCGAACCGCGATCTTAACTGCGCAACAGACATGCCACCAAGTGATGGCATGCACTGCCCGCGAGCACAGCATTAACATGCTGGACCCCCAGACATGAAATGCAGTGCTCGTGCCCATCATCTGAGGACAGGAAACCACCGCATCCAGAAACGCACAGTCGGAGCGACGTCTTGAAAAAGACACACTGCACGACCGTGTTGCTCTTTTAGGAAATTCGCAACAATATATACCGCACTGGAGGACCGGACCCAAATGACGCCAGGCAAGGGAGAAACCCAGCTCGACCGTCTGCACTCTCTGTCTGAAACTCAGCTGGAGGAACCCTCATCGACTCTCTCAGAAGGCTGTTGAAGTCTCTGAAGTGAAAATGATGCTTTGCTTTGCGCGTGCTGTGCTCTTATAGCAAATTGATTGCAACGAGCATCAGGTGCACAAGCTGAAGCTACCAACTCATTGGCATTTCATTGGCCCGTTTACATATTCTTTTAGATGATTGGCTTTCTGAATGAAATCCCCATAGTGGAAGTTTCCACATAGCATTGAAGTTCCCCTCCCGAAGGGGAACTAGAGTTGCGCTAGTCTGAAAATTGCAACAAATCGCACCATGTCTTGCGCCTTATTGCGTTGGGTGTATGATAGGGCCCGAAGTCTTTCTATTAACTTTTTAACAGGTAAGATTACTTTTATTGTCAACATTTCCTGAATTAATTCAATCACACTCAAAGCTTGCTGGGAACTACATATCCGATAATCATGTTGTTGCACCAACACAAATCCTTCATGTTGTCCCAACACAAATCGATTTACATTAACTTAATATTTTACAAATTTAAGTGGATTGAACATAAAACTAATAAATTGCCCAAAGAATTCTAATGTTTCAGCTCATTTTAAACAGGTACCAGGTTTTAACAAGCAGCAGTAATCATTTTTTGAGTGTATAAAAATAATACAGCATTACTTTGTTGTTGTTGTTGTTGTTGTTGTTGTTGTTGTTGTTGTTGCTAATTATGTAATTATATTAAGTATTAATTATGATTATGTAGTTTTATTTTATTTTATCAATATTATATGGAAACTACTATACAGTCCAACTTTAACTATTTTAATGTAAAATTAAATGTTCTCTGTAAAGGATAGTATATTATAATATACAGTAAGTGGAAATTATATAGTATAAAAGTGCTAGGAGCGTTTGTCTTCACCACAGCCCGAAATAATCTATATTTATGTGGGGAATCTCATATGATCGATGAAAAAGGCCTTTAGTGGATAAAAACAATCCTTGCACCACCAGCAAATAGATGCATTATATCCACATTTCAACCATATGCTTAAAAGTATCGAACGCAGACAAATTGCTACAAATGTGAACTGTCGTTTGTGCTGTTTAATTCCACTCCAGCCGCGCGAACAGCCTGACACCTCACAGACAGGATGTTGTCAAGCCTCTCTCGATTTTGCATTCCGCCTAATAATTGCCAAGCTTATTTATGGAATTGTAATGCAGCACTGCTGTAAGTAGCACCCCAGTATTAATACAAGGCGAGTTTTGGCAGGACAAGGTGTGTGTGCACGTGTCTTTTTTTACAGCTTTCACCTCTTCGCAGCATTTTTGGCCTCTTCTCATAAGGGGTTTAATGAAGCAGTAAATATGAATGTGTCATAAAGAGCTCCAGCAGCTGGCAGGGTTATCAGCATCAGGTTATTAACAGCATCATTAGAAGGGGCCAGGCGTTTCCATTACTCCCAGCAGCAGGAGGGGGGACAGCCAAACAAACAAATGAATTTCACTCTGATTAACGTCAGCTTGGCTACAACTGAAGACAGTGGGATAGAAACAAGATTGCAGGGGTGAAGGATGCTATCACCTTAAAAAAGTTTCTGCTGGTGCTGATAGCGTTGTGGGCAGTATGCTGACATATAGTGCCATTGCGCTTTGGGTGCCCCGAACTCATTTCCCAGCTTGCGAATCTTTCCCCTCTTTATCTCTCTCTCCTACTTTGCTTCCTGTATAGATACAGTTGAAGTCAAAATTATTAGCCCTCCTGTGATTATTTTTTTATGTGATGTGATGTTTTTTGAATGTTTAACAGAGCAAGGAATTTTTACACAATATTTACTATAATATTTTTTTCTGGAGAAAGCCTTCTTTGTTTTATTTCAGCTAGAAAAAAAAGTGTTTTTTATTTTTAAAAACATTTTAAGGTCAATATTATACGCCCCCTTAAGCAATATTTTTATTCGATTGTCTACAGAACAAACAATCATTATACATTGATTTGCCTAATTACCTTAACGCCTAGTTCACACTATGTGACTTTAAACATCGGCACTACATGACTTGATTTTGTGTCTTTAAATCGCTGTGGTGTTCACACTACAAGACACTACATGTTTTTCTACTTTTAATCAGCATAATGGTCAAAATAACTGCATGCATGTCTGCTACTTTTCGCCATGCGTGCCAAATATGTTTGCCTTTTTGTCCTGCTAACATAAACATAACTTTCTGATAGCAAAACTATAAATTTACTTCGGATATGTCTTTCAAAACAGCATATTCTGTCCCGCGAAATGGCTCCCGTTTCTGAAAGGGAAAATGAAAGCGAGGCCCAGACCTTTGCGGGTGTTCTAGTAGCTTAACTAGTTTTAGGCTGTATTACCAAAAAGATTGTATTTTTGTAAACAGTGAAGCGAGTGCGTCGATGCCTATTCTGGCCAATCACAGACATTTCTGTTGAGCTCCTGGGGTCGAGTCGCTGACTGGTCTGGAATATTTAGCATGCTAGATAGGTATTTTCGTCAGTGAGCCTCTATGATGCGCTGTTCAGTAGTTTACACATAAAGACTGCCAAGCGCTGAGCACCACCAGATTTTCCCAATCACAGCCTGATCTGTCGGCGAGCTCGTTAATGTCCAAATTGGGGGTTAAAAAACCTGGAGTGTGAACTAGGCTTAACTCGCAAAGTAAACCTAATTAACCTAGTTAAGCCTTTAAATTGCACGTTAAGCTGAATATTAGTATCATGAAAAATATCTAGTATACTATAAAATGTACTGTCATTATGGCAAAGATAAAATAAATCAGTTATCAGAATTTAGTTATTAAAACTATTTTGTTTAGAAATGTGATGAAAAAGTATTTTTCCGTTAAACAGAAAAATATATACAGGGGGCTAATAATTCAGCAAGGCTAAAAATTCTGACTTCAACTTTATACTGCCTTATAATCAAGGCAAAAACACCAAAAATATATATTTTTATATATATATTATATATATAAAAATATTATATATATAATATATATTATATTATATTATATATTTTTTAAATAATAATAAAAAAAACTTCTGTTACCACAACAGCCATGCTCAGTGTTGCCAAGTCTGCCAAAATATTTCAAACTGTGCCTGCGGCTTGATTCTTGAGTCTGTTTGTGATTATTAAAAAAATGTATTAATATAAATATTGTTTAAATTAAATTTAATTCAAATAAAAAATTATTTAAATTACATGATTACATTTAGGATGATGTCCCTCCCCAAAAGTCCATTGGGTAAGCTAAATTGGTCGTAGTGTATGTGTGTAAATGGGAGTGTATGGGTGTTTCCCAGTGATGGGTTGCAGCTGGAAGGGCATCCGCTTCGTAAAACATATGCTGGATAAGTTGGTGGTTTATTCCGCTGTGGTGACCCCAGATTAATAAAGGAAAAGAAAATGAATAAATGATGGTGTCCTTCCAGTGGTGGAAAGAGTACTGAAAAATCTAACTCAACTTAAAGTACCATTACTTGCCAAAAACATCTAGTGCACTAGAGTAAATGTAGGCCTTTTAAAAGTAGTGAGTTTTACACAGTTACAATAATCCAACCTATACTCTGAAATGATGTATGTAGCTTACAACAAAGACCATAGAATACATAAGACATGCTACTCGTATCTTTTTGAATAAGGAAAAGTGCAACGGTCGATATGGTGAATAAAGCTCTGTCTACTAGTACAGGAGCTAATCATCAATCGCTATACACTCACGATTCTTCGGGGGAGGGGCTCGGACCAGACGTGAGTTTCTGCAGATTTTGTGTGATTCAAACAATTAGCAATTAAACTAAAGAGACAGTTGTTGATTAATTTTATTGGTGATTCCTAAGATGAATTTCAATCGTAAGCTTGGCAAGCAGTTTTGGAGAGTTTGATGCTTCCCCATTCAGACAGAATGCCTCAGCATACTGCCCGAGAGGTGTTTCAAAGATGGACGCCAATTGAAATCACTTGCCTTAAAGCGGCTTTGCTTACAAAAACAAATGTAGCTTACATCAGGGCTATTTTTATTTTATGCCGTTTTTATTTTTTAAGGTTTTTTTCCAAAAGTTTTATTTCTAACTGCAAGCATTGAATATCCAAGCATGTTATGTTTGAAAAATATAACCAATAATCAGTTATCATTCAGGACAGTCATTATACAGAGATATTCTTGCAGGTGCAGATATTGCAGATATTCTTGTAAAACATTGACATTAACATATTTGTACACTGTAAAACCCAACCGTCAACTTTATCAAATGAAATAAGTGTAGTTACCTCAAAATTGACTGAATGTTAATTCTACTCATTTGAAAAGACTTTTGAACTCAGTGTTTAAGGTAATGAAATAATTAAATACCTCATTACTTAAACTTAAATGGAATAAGTTCACAGTACTCATATAGATTAGTTTTTTTTTATTTTAATGGTTTGTAGCAATCAGTTTCCTCAAACGGTTTGAGTTGCCTTAACTCATTGGGTTTTACAGTACTCAGTTGGTTTTAGTTCTGTTTATTTATAAGGTTTTACTGTGCTCAAATTGCTTCGTTTACTCAAATGGATTAAGTTCACAGCACTCATTAAGATTAGCTTTTGAACCTAAATGGTTTGATGCAATCGGTTTCCTAAAATAGTTTGAGTTACCTTAACTTATTGGGTTTTACAGTGTGCATTAACTAAATAATTTATTTATTGATCTTCATTTATTGAACATTTTAAATTTTAAATTATTTACAGTAAAGCCAGAGATTGTGAGCCCAGTGTCTTAAGGTCAGTTTTTCTGGTGTGTTTTTTAACATAATTTGTTTAGACAGTAATCGCAGGACTGATTATTCTACTGAGCCAATCACAGACTACAACAAAAAAAAAAACATATAAAGCTAAAGAAAAACAGTGCAGTAAATATATCAATACACCATTTGAAATGTACACATTTTTCAAAGTACTCAGTAGAGTAGTTGTAATGCGTTACTTTACACCACTTGGTCGTATTGGTCAAGGATGGTCATATTTAGTGGAATGTGGCATCTAAAAGATCACTGATCTAAAAAATCACTGCTTTAAAGGGAAAGTTCACCCCAAAATGAAAACACAATGTTGTTATTGGATGCTGTCGCTTTGCTTGATCATAAAAATAATGGTTACAAAAAGAGGGTTTTCAAAAATATCTTCTTGTGTGTTTAGCAGAAGAAAGAAACTCAAAAGAAAGTTTGTAACAAATAAAAGGTAAGTAAATGGTGACAGAAATGTCATGTTTGGGTGAACTATCCCTTTAAAATAGCCCTTTCTGTCTCATTGTGAGAAACATTTTAAAAATAAACTAAAAAACCTTTTTTCCACTTTAAAGAAGCTTGTGGAATGAAAAGTTTCTGTAAATGTTAAAGGTTCCTCACGAAACCCTCAATGTTGATTAAAAAGCTATCTTTTTTTGCAAGTGCAGCTGCCAGTGTAGACAGCAGGACAGCTCAGTGAGATGTGTGTACTTTATTGTAACAGCTCATTGAGTAGAGTCTGTTGCGTCTGCCCCTCTTGAACCCCACTGTCCACAGCTGTAATTCATTCCCGCTTATAAATGATTCAGCCCCGATTTAGTACACGTAAACTCAACTTTCAAACCCCTATAATAGACGAGCTGTCATGCTCCTGGAGTTAGCTCTGCTTTCAGGTTTGGTCTTATTAAATTCACTCTCTTTTTTTGATGATTGCTGTCTGGCACAGCTGCATCTTGTGCCATGATTTATGACGAAGAGGTTTATGTATTTCTCGACCCTTTAATGAATGACATTTAACAGAGACACAACAGAGGGCAGCCGTCACATTGGAGTCAGTGTTCATCTCTTATCACTTTTCCACTGGTACTGGTTCTCATTCAGGAATTAATGCTATAGCTGCTTTTCCACTGACTCAAAGCTACAGTGTACTGTAACTTTTGACACTGAAATAGTCATTACTGTTTCTTTTTTTGTTTTTTTTGCCGAACGGCTTCTGTCTTTTTGTGGAAATGATGAGTCACACAAGTAGAAGCAGGGTTCGACTTGAATATAAAATAGTCCCAGTTTTAACACTTATTATTATAGGCTCACAGTAGTTATTCAGGACAAAAACTTACGTAGTTTGGAAAATGGGTTCATGATGTACTCGCTCATTAAATACACTGAGCTAATTTTGAACAAATGGTACGTACTGCAACTTTAATTGCCAAATGATGATGATGGCCTTTTTTATGTCAGTTTTATTATCTTCATGAGGTCATGACAGACATTGAGCATAAAATCAATTATAGTCAGTATATTGAGGCTCGATTTTAACGATCCAGGCTCAAAGTCTAAAGTGCATGGCGCAAAAGCATTAAGGGGTGAGTCCGAGTACACTATTGCTATTTTAAGGATGGAAAGGATATTTTAAGGATGGTCTAAAAGGCTTGTGCTTATTCTCTTAATGAGTTATGGGTGTGTTTTGAGCGTAACCTGCATTAAACCTATCAGCGCCTCATCTCCCATTCCCTTTAAGATTCAGTTGTGTCACGCCATAGTGCATTTGCTATTTACATGGTGGATTTTGTAAGTGGAAAAACTGAATGCTTCACTAGCAAGAAAACAGTTAAACAGACCATCTGCAGCGCAAGGATAAATAATGAGCCTCCTCCATTCGGCCACTTTTATTTCTCTTTACTTTTACCGTTTACATTACACATTTACTTTTGTGGATAAGGAAACGGTGTTGTACACTCAACTAAAGGCATCCATTAGCCTACATATTTAATTTTGTTTGTTAAGTGCAAAGATTTATTTCAAAACTATTTCTATATTCAGTTCTAATTTCCAGCAAACGAACAAAAGACGTTTTTTTGTGCTGGACTTTAGACTAGTCTATTTTAGTTCCTCAAAATAGCAACACTCCAACAATTCACCTTAACGCACAAAGCAGCCCACAAAGCAGTGCAAATGGATTTACTATTTAAACAATGTGGCGCAAAGCGTGAAAATTAGGGTTGCATTGGTATGAAAATAGCAACAAATCACGCCAAACATGTCTTGCGCCTTATTGCGCTGAGTGTATGATAGGGCCCTAAATGTGAAATTACTATTTAGCAAATGAGATATTATGCATGTTCTAATTATATATATGGGTTTTGTTGTTTTATTTCCTGGGAGTTATTAAAGTAGGCGTAAACTCTAGGGAAGTACAAATACTGTGGCAGGAGGTGAATGTTCATTTTGACTTAGTCTTAGGCAAATGTCTTGACTTAGTCTTAGGCAAATGTCTTGTTTTTTGTCCTATTTATTGGTCAGTACTTAGTGTTTAAATTTCTTGTTTTATCCATGCTATCCATGACTTTGTTATAATATAATTAATAATTGTAAACAAGGTGACATGGCATTTCTGTGTAGAGTTTGTCTGTTCTTCTCATGTTCACAAGGGTTTCCTCCAGGTGCTCCGGTTACCCCTAACATGCTCTATAGATGAATTGGCTAACTAAATTGGCTGTAGTGTATGAGTGTGAATGAGTGTGTTCGGATGTTTCCCAGTACTTGGTTGCAGCTGGAAGGGCATCCACTGTGTAAAACATATGCTGGATAAGTTGGCGGTTCATTTCGCTGTGGCGACCCCTGATGAATAAAGGGACTAAGCTGGAGGAAAATGAATGAACGAATAATTGAAAACAGTTAACTTAAATAATTAAGAATAATTCATCTGTACCTCTCACATTTCTGATGCTTGGCACTGAAAGATTCATCCTTGTCTAGTGTTTGTTTATCTCCCCACACTTTGTCTTTGTAGGAGTTTAAACTTGACTGGCAGAAATCTTTTAAGTCTTCTTTTAATGTTCATGATCCATGTCTGTTTTTTTTTTCTGATAGTAAAGCCTGAAGTATACTTCAGTTTTGACAAGCACGCAGTAAAGATCCTGCAAAAAGTGCATGTGATATGAATTTCGGCATTAGAACAGCAAGTTAAAGGTGCCTTGAAGCACAAAGCAATGTTCAATGTTTGACATAATTTGCTCTAAAAGGGAAGGGAGTTATATTGAGCAGCTCCTCCCCTTTTTTAAATGCCCAATAGCATTTTGTTTATATCAGAGCTTAAAACAGCCAGTCTAATAACAATACTGGGTTTGTCTAGCTGTTTCTCCTCCTAATCCCCTCCATATTGCTCTAAAATACAGAATGCTGTGTAGAATTTAAACAGGTCTGATACATTTGGTGGTCTGTGATGGCTTGCATATATGATCCTATCATGTTATCATGTCTCTGGACCAGATCAGATTGCATGTGCTGTGTTGGTTCACGTGACACTAATGTGACACTAGACTTCATTCAACCCAATGGAAAGCATATTTACACTGTTTGAATTGTTTATCACCTACACTTACTGACAACATTCTTGTCGCCTATCTAAGTTTTAGCAACAACAAATAATAACTTGACTTGTAGTTGATAATTTGGTATCAGAAGTGGCTTATATGAAAGGCACAGGCCTCTAGATTACACTTATTTTACCAAAATAAAATATGATCATGCCTTGATTTTTAATTATTTATTTAGGACAGTAAGGTCTGACTTTGCTTGGACAAAAGTCTTGTCACAGAAATAATGTACAGCATAGAATATAAAGTCATGGTGCAGTGGAAAAAGGATTAATATTGTGTATGACTCCCATGAGCTTGGAGGACTGCATTCATACATCTCTGCTATGACTCAAATAACTTATTAATCAAGTCATCTGGAATGGCAAAGAAAGCATCATCTTACCCCAGACATGCTCAATAATGTTCATGTCTAGTGACTGGGCTGGCCAGCCTAGACCTTAAAGGCAAGAATTTGCCCTCTCCTGTGATTTGTATCAAATGTCTTGATACCTCAGGCTGTTGATGTTGCCATCCACTCTGTAGATCTCTCTCACAGCCCCACACTGAATGTAACCCCAAACCATGATTTTTCCTTCATCAAACTTGACTGATTTATCTGAGAATCTTGGGTCTATGTGGCTTCCAATAGGTTTTCTGCAGTGTTTGTGATGATTGGGATGCAGTTCAACAGGTGATTTATCAGAAAAATCTACCATCTGCCACTTTTCCAAATGATTGACTAGAACTCAAGTTATTATTTGTTGCTCTTACAACTGGGATCGACAACAAGACTTGAGGTAGTGCATGTTGTTCACTACATGCCATTTACCATGTGGATTATTATATAGGGGGAGGGGCACTAAATTAGAATTTTAAAGTCTGCTTGAACCGGAAGTTGCTGAGACATGTTTTCAGTATGTTGATGTAGGGGCGGGGCTTTCTTTTTGCGCATCATTCCCTCATAGCAAACTAACGGTAAGAGGGGCGTGGTTGAGGATATTGTGGCTGAAGCTGTCAAATGGATGTCAACAGAGAAGGACGACCACTACGAATGTGGAAGGAAGTGGTCAGATTTTAAGATTTTTTTTTTGATATTTTTTTTTGAGTGGATTAACTTGCACTGATTAACTGTTCACCTAAAGAATAACAATGTGCTCTGGCAAAATAAACATTGTAAATTTGATTTCACATGGACTTTAATTGTAATTGTTTGGGGCCTACTAATATTTTAGGGCTAAAATATCTATTCTAAAATCTAAAAGTAAACTCAAGTTTTGATTGCATGAGGATTTTAGGACCTGGTTTGGTTTCCACTGACTTTGATTGTACTGTATAAACGTTGCTCAGAAAGCTTTCTTTTGTGTTCTTCAAAAGTCAGAAAGTCATGGAGTTTTAGAATGACTTGAAACGTGGAACACTTCAGGCTGAAGCAGTAAGAGTGTATCTTTTTTTTTGTGTCTGCAGGGTGCATTTGATGTCTTTTGTAGCGAATTCACCGGAGGGATTTTGTGTGATGTATTTACAGTATTTCCTCTGCTCTTTCTCAGCCCCCTCAGTGGCCCCGCAGAACATCCAGATCAACACTTTGTCATCCACTCAGCTGGAGGTGCAGTGGGAGCCTCCACCCGCTGAGACCCAAAATGGCATCATTCAGGGATATAAGGTGACACCCCTGAACCACCCACCTCGTCCGGTCTCCCTCATACTTCTATTATCTGTCCTCTTTCTCTCCTCCCCTTTACCTCTACTGTCATTTCAAGCTCTCTCCGGGGTGAAAGAATAACTACAGTCTGGTGCCTTCTGCTTCCTTTTCTTTCTTTCCCATGGATTTATTGTATTAGATTATAGTGTTAGATGGTATGTTTTATAGAACTGCCCATTGGGGAAGATGAATTAATGATCATGGGTGAGGGTTAAGTGAGTGTCTGCTGAAATATATATGGAATTGATATATAAAAATGTCCTGGCAGTAATATGGTGGACTCATGTTAGTCCAGAGACCCCTGTTGTTTTCAGTGAATTTTCCATGCTAAAACCCCTTGCAAATTATATCTGGTTTTAAAGAGTTTATATGGCTACATATAAACAAATATGGATTATATGAAGAAGATGGTTGTGTATTGAATGTTATTCATCCATTCATTTAGTTAGTCAGTCAACCTATATACATACATATATTCTACTAAGTATTATAAACAATTGCATAAAATATATATTTTCTGTAATATTTGTAATTTCAGTGTCTGTCCCTGTTGTGGTAAGCTTCAATGCATTTGTTTTAAAAAGATATAACAATATTTAAAGCACTCGTGGAAAAAGCATGTGATGTCACTTCCTCTGGTGGGAAACTATAGAAGGCATTGAGGCATGTCATTATTTTTATATTAAGTGCCAGTGTTTAGGATATAACAAAAGTAGATTAACTATGTCTAATCTGTTTTTGCGATAGTTTAGTGAATCTCTCATTCACTCTTTAAAAAAAGTATATTATGAAAATATATCAAACTCTGTTTGAGACATGGTATATGGCATTTGTTTTGAGGTTGGCATCTTATGCTAAAGCACAACATGGCGGAAAAGATAAACTCTGATATTGTCAAGTCTGTTAGTGTTTTAAAAGATTTACCAATAAGCACGGCCAGAGAGAACCTGATGACATTTTTTGCACTTTCAAAATACAAAATAAATACTACAAAATCAGATTTATGTGGAATGATTGTGAGGGTATAGTCAATAAAAACCTAACAAATTAAATAAAATAATAATAACCTTTTACCTTTTATTTAAGGTTTTCAATGCAAATCACTTTAGAAACACTTGTTTGGAAAACAAAGCAAGTCTCTAATCTAATATAGCCACTAAAAATAGAAAATATTACTTCACAAACTGTATTGTACATAAATCATAAATACATTTGCATATTGATCAGTAATAATACTGACATTATAAATTTTATATTTACACACATTTACATAGGTAAATAAATAGATGGAATTTTAGGCTTAAAAATTTGCGTCTGCAGATTCCTTGTGGGCCTAACAATAACAGTGCATTCACACGGGGCTTCAGCATCAACGCTTGACCAGGGGCATGTCTGAAGTTGGAGCTGACGTGATCATCATAGCAGCGTCAACCAATGAAATTCGTCCACAATCGGCTACTGTCTGAGCTGGGGTATTTGCATAAAACTGATTGGCTGATTGGCTGACGCTTCCGTTGATGCATGAACAGTTGAGAAATTCCCAACTTCTGCAGCGAGCAATGCCACTGAATCTGCAGACGAATCCACAATGCAGTTCAGCAACGCCTGACATCACCCATTCAAAGTGAATGGGAAGCATTGACGCTGACGCCCCGTGTAAATGGGGTGAAAGTAAAAAGTTTACTGGGTTATTTTTTATTATTTGTCTCTCATTAATTAATTTGGTAACACTTTAATTTAAGGTGACATAGTTACATATGTTCCATGTACTTACTACTGTATAGTAATTACTATGTATTGTGCATAATTAAAGCTAACCCGGATTCTAACCCCAACCATATAGTACAGTTGAAGTCAGAATTATTAAACCCCCTGAATTATTAGCCCCTCTGGTTATTTTTCCCCCAACTTTTGTGTAACGGAGAGCAGATTTTTTCAACACATTTCTAAACATAATAGTTTTAATAACTCATTTCTAATAACTGATTTATTTTATCTTTGCCATGTTGACAGTAAATAATATTTTCCTAGATATTTTTTAAGACACTAGTATTCAGCTTAAAGTGACATTTAAAGGCTTAACTAGGGTAATTAGGTTAACTAGGCAGGTTAGGGTAATTAGGCAATGTATTGTATAACAATGGTTTGTTCTGTAGACTATCGAACTGTACTTCAGCTGTATGTAATCAGTAGTAAAATAAATAGTAATACACTGTAACAATGTCACCATAAAATTAAGTGTAAACATTAATAATTTTTTAATAATATTCTATAATTTCTTCTGTGTATGCAGTCAGGGCTTAAAGGGTTTTGCTGTAGCAGACAAAGCTCTCATTTACATATTTTGGCTGTAGATCCTCTTCTGGGAGATGGACAGTCAGAATGAGACAGAGAGAGTGAAGATCCTCTTCCGACCGGAAACCAACATGAGGCTAAAAAACTTGACCAGCTACACATACTACATGGTCAAACTGTTGGCCTTCAATGCTGCAGGAGACGGGCCGTTCAGCGAGCCCAGGAGGGGACGCACTCTTCAGGCAGGTGAGCAGATGCACAAATCATCCAAACGGCCATTAAACTCCCATTTAGAGGTAATGACAGAGCCCCCTCTCTGAACTGAGAGCAAACTGTTACACCTTTACCAGCTAACCGATAAATCTGACTGCAGACAGAACGCCAAGGGCAGCACGTCCACTTCTATATTGTGTTCTTCGCCATGCATGAAAACCAGGTCGACACCTGATCATATTTTGGAGCGTGTGGCGTTATATCGCCATTGCATCATTCACATTAGCTATTCATGTGTTCTGCATTATATCATTCAGTCTGTAAATGTTGTCAGACTGAATTACACACAAGCAGGGGAATGATTTAACCCCAGGCTTCAGGGAGGGGCTCGTTGCCCACATTTGAGAATTATTCAAATGGTCTGGATGTGACCTCATTTGATCAAACAGAGGAAACTCTGCAGCTCTACCTCTCTTAAGCATTTCCTAAAGCGAAAAGCTACGTTTGGGTAAGAGGACAGATTTGTATAGCAAAGTCACTGAGAGAGTGAAGCGCTGTGTGTTTGTTATTTATTAATCCGAAATCTGATTGGACAAACCACATTTATACTCGTGAGTAGCTATGCTGCTTTAAATGTAATTGTAAACATGTATTTATCAGTTCTACAAATTACTAATATTTTTTACACTATTTATTATTATTTATTAAGTATAAAAGTATTTATTGAAAATGTATCTAAAAAATGTTCAACACAGGCTCATTGTGAAATAGTACCCTCGTAAAAATTTCTGGAGAGCACAAATTATGTAGCCATAGGTATGTATGGCTGCATTTTGTCTTTAAAACGAACAATACGGCCAATACCGCATTGTTGCCGCCGATGGCTTCTGTTTCTTTTCGCGCTACCAGCTTACTGCTGACCTCTGTGTGGACGGCTTTTCCGCTGTTACCAGTTTGCCCAGTAGCACGATTCGATGTTGGCAGACTTAAGATGTGGAGAGGAGTTGACCGGGGTTCGAGTCTGGAAAAGAATGGTTCCAGAAAGCAGGTAATACAAAAACAAGAAAAACGTGATAAGATCTGAAAATTAGGTGAGGGCTTTTCTTTTTCTAAATTGCTTTTTAAAACAATCGGTTGGGTTTAGAGATAGGGGTGATTGGGTCAATCTGTGCTTTTGAAAACACTATGGCTACGTCCAAAACCGCCTACTACTCAGTAGGTACTGCATTTGAAATTAAACATACTACTTGTCGTTAGAAAAGTGCGTTCTATACAGTATGAATGTGAGAAGAATGAATAGAATTTGTACGTACTACATCCGCCATTTTGTCATGGACACGTGACCTACCTGCGTCAGTCCCATTCATGAATTCTCTCGCGGGGCATTATGGGATAGCATGCATGGGATGCACACTTCAGAATCTTGCCAGAAGTAGTAAGTCATCTGGGTACTTCTCGCATACTGATTTTCGAATTCTGTGAATTCAGACATGCTACTCAGCTCGCATACTGATTTTAGCGCACTGTATAGTATGGAAGTATGTGATTTCGGACGCAGCCTATTTGTTGGGTTTAGGGAAGTGGGGGGGCGGGGTTATTGGTCGGTCAATTAGTCAGTCGACAGCAGCCTTGGAAGGATTTACATGAGAACAGCAGACATAAATGGCACTTACAAAAAAAGATCTAAAAAAGCATACACAGCGCTCTCTGGGGAATTTGTGAAAACAAAAGCTGCAAAAAAGTACATCCTGAGACGATTTCGCAATCTCAAGAAATGTATATAGGGGTACATATCAATAATGAGCCTGGGTTGAAAATGTTATATAGAATATTTTTCTAATCGTAAAAACAAAACTTGTTGGGTTTTTTAACACTGGAACTACCCAAATTCTATAACTACTAGAATGGCCATAGTTAAAATTCTGGTCATACATTTAGAACTAAAATATAAAATGTTTGTTTTGTCATATTTACATTCAAACCTTTTAATGGTTTCGAGTCTGTAACCTAAAGATAAGATCTTTTTTGTAATAGTGCCTATAATTGTGTATGAATTACTAAACCACCACCAAAGTTTTTTTTTTACCACAGTGTTTTCACTAACAGTCAATAGTGTTTTCACTAACAGAAAGTTGTGATTTTGCTAACAGACAGTTAGAATATTGTAAATTCAAGGTGTAAATACTCAGAAATGTAATCATAACAAAATAACAATGTTAGAATACATACCCACATTTAGGATAATCAAGGTAAATTATTAAAATGGTCAACATGACTGCCTTGGTAGTTCAAATGCAAAAAGTTTTTTTTTACTTTTTTATTTCTGGCTCTTGTCTAGGCTGTATGGCTTTTTGGAATACATTTGATTTAAAATTGAAGCGAAGTTGAAATGTGGTCAAGATATTCATGTGGTTTCATTATGCACAAGAGCATTGATTAATCAAGGTAGAATTAGAGTAACACAAACAGTCTCAAACAGCTGATTGCTTCAATTGTATTTCATGTCATTTATGATGAGTGTGTATTTGTAGCATTGATTGAACTGTGCTGTTCTCTCAGCGCCCAGCGCCCCCAGCTTCATCAGTTTCTCTGAGGTGACCAGCAGCACTCTGAACGTGTCCTGGGGTTTCCCTCTGTCTCCCAACGGTGTGGTGGAAGGGTACAGGGTGGTGTATGAACCCACCGCCCCTATTCAAGGTCAGTCATTGCTGAATACACTATTCCTAAGTCAAAACCTGCATTCATTTTCTCCACAGGAAATTGATTTTTAACAAAGAGCTATAAACCATTACAGAGAGACCTACTGTGTGCTCTGAGGTTGTTATTCGATGGTATAAACTTCTGTTAAATCCATCACCCTGCATTATATAAAGTTCTTTAAATAATCCTATTCAACAGTGGAATTTATTCTGAAAACTAAATGTTTTCTTACCTGTGCTGGTGTAGTTATTAGAACAGAAAAATAAAAGTTGCAGCTTTCCTTTAATGTTCATATGCTCTAAAACAGGGGTCACCACATTATGTCCTGGAGGGCCAAAGTCCTTCAGATTTTATTTCCAACCTTAATCAAACACACCTGAACAAGCTAATCAAGGTCTTAATAAACTCTGTTGATCCCTTGTGACATTTTGAAATCTCATTCAAAAAGGCACAATGTGTCTGCGCCAATAGCCTAGTGTTTAAGTGCACCGACATATAGCACCATGGTGTTCACGGTGACCTAAGTTCGATTCCCAGTTCTTCTATGCCAATTCTTTCCCTTTCTCTTCTCCCAATGCTTTCCTGTCTGTTCTCCATTATCTTATCCCATTCATTCATTTATTCACTTTCTTTTCAGCTTAGTCCCTTTAGTAATCTGGGGTCGCCACAGCAGATTAAACCGACAACTTATTCAGCATATGTTTTACACAGCGGATGCCCTTCCAGCTGCAACCTATTACTGGGAAACATCAATACACACTCAATCGCACAATATTTTTAGTGTGACAATTTACTGACAATTTGGCTTACCCAATTAACCTACAGTTGCAATCAGAATTATTCAACCCCCTGATTTATTAGCCCCCCTGTTTATTTTTTTCCCCAATTTCTGTTTAATGGAGAGAAGATTTTTTCAACACATTTCTAAACATAATAGTTTTAATAACTCATCTATAATAACTGATTTATTTTATCTTTGACATGATGACAGTAAATAATATTTGACTAGATATTTTTCAAGACACTTCTATACAGCTTAAAGTGACATTTAAAGGCTTAACTAGGTTAATTAGGTTAACTAGGCAGGTTAGGGTAATTAGGCAAGTTATTGTATAATGATGGTTTGTTCTGTAGACTATGGAAAAAATAAATAGCTTAAAGGGGTTAATAATTTTGACCTTAAAATGGGTTTTAAAAATTAAAAACTGCTTTTATTCTAGCCAAAATAAAACAAATAAGACTTTCTCCAGAAGAAAAAAATATTATCAGACATACTGTGAAAATTTCCTTGTTCTGTTAAACATCATTTGGGAAATATTTAAAAAAGAAAAAAAAATTCAAAGAGGGTTCAATAATTCTGATTGCAACTGATTGCAACATGTCTTTGGACTTGTGGGGGAAACCGGAGCACACCCAGACAGCTCTACCCACTGCACCACCGCACCGCCCATTATCCTACTCCAATAATAAATAATATATAAAATAATAATAAAAATAAAATAAATAAATAAATAAATAAAATAATAATAAAGGCACTGTGTAATTGCTTCTGATGTTCTAAAGTGTTTATTGTATATATTTAAGTGTATACAATAATGCATATACAAGATGTTAAAACTATAAATGTTGCATTAGGACCTCGTTAAGTGAAGAAAAGGAAACAAAATAAAGTATTTTTACTTGCATAACTCAATTCACAAAGTAAAGTACATTTCATTGATTTCCCTGACTGACTATACAGTAAGTAAATAGTGCAATATTAGAGTGAAACATCAGAAAAGGTCTTTAAATATAGATAAAAAAAGTTCTGAAGTAGACAAAGAGATTTAAATGTCAGATGGCAATGCATTGTCTGTTTGATATCCAGTCAAATGCATTTTAATCTTAATGATAATGGTCTTACTGATACGAGCCACATCCATATGAGCATCGATGATTTCCATGTGAAAAAAATCACATACAAGCTGGTACGACAGCAAAAATCACACCGTGTACGCCTGCCTTTAGAATCGCGAACAAATAAAACAAATTTCACTCAATGAGCTTGTTTGCTCCACCCACTTCTAAAGCACCACAAATAACATAAGGTCAGTCTCGCGATGCTGTCAAAATGCATTAAGAAATACCATATTATTTTGCTTTACATTTAAATGTATTGTGTCTATAGATGAGATAATCATTTTCCTTCAGCTTAATCCCTTTATTAATCAGGGGTTGCCACAGCAGAATGAACTCCCAACTTATCCAGCTTGTGTTTTACAGAGCGGATGCCCTTCCAGATGCAACCCAGCACTGGAAATGGACAAAATCAACAACATAAAATTTATATGTTTTGGTTTTAAATTGTTTGGGTCAATTACAGTGCTTCATGGGATTGTAGTTCTTTCTGTCAGGCTTTTTGACACTACATGCATGTTATTGTCTCACTTGTTTTATTCTTAACTTCAAATCATGGCTTTATTCATGGCTTAGAACACTTTAAAAAGCCTTTTTAAGATATTTATTGAAAGATTTAAAGGGCACCTATGGTGAAAAATCTACTTTTCAAGCGGTTTGGACAGACATGTGTAGGTATAGTGTATAGACCTTCATATTGGGGTGATATAAACACACCCAGTCCTTTTTTTCAAATGAACAACATAAAAATGGTGGACCGATTGGAGCCGTTTTGAGACCGACCGCAACTTGACGTAGGAGTGCGGTCCCCCCGCCCACCAATATTGATTGACAGCTGCGTATTAACATGTCTCCGTAGTAACGTTTATAATCATATGCACAAGACAGGACGTGCGCAAATCAACCCTAAATAAAAGGTCTGTGCAGTTTAGGATCATTGATCATCATCAAATGTGATCAAGAGTGAGTTTGACAAGTTTAAAATGTTTTAAAACATTGCATGTGTGTAATGAATTACAGTGATTTACTTCAGCTTTACTTCATCACCACAGCCGCGTGTCAGAACAATATTAAAAGAAGCTTCAATCCCGGTTTGTGGACATTAAATCAGGTTTATTTTGTACATTAAAGTAACAGATATCCATACAGCAGTGGATATTAACCTGTATCCTGTCACATTTGCGTGCAAAGACAGTGCAAAGCTAAACGCGTGCGCTGTATGTATGTGCGTGTGTGTCTGCGCTGTGTGTGTGTGTGTCTGTGTGTGCGTGAACTTTGTAACGACATCGTGTCTCATCCTGCAGCTCCACACAACAAATGCACCAAATAATCATTGATAAAGCTCTTACTGTAGTTTTTGTCACAAACGTTACGTTACTGCTTCCTTTATGTCTGTGTCAGTTGTCTGAGGCAGCCGAGGGCGGAGTATGAAGCACGCGCGGCAGGCACGTGGAAACGGTGGGCAGGGAGGACTAGCCTTAAAGGCGCAGTACACAAAAACAGCAAAAATCTATTGAGAGCTATAAAACACCATCTAGTGAAAGCTATAATAAATTAGCTGATGAGTGTTTTGAGCTGAAACTTTACAGACACCTTCTGGGGACACAAAAGACTTATATTAAATCTGGAAAAAGGGGTAACCTAGGTGCCCTTTAATGTGAAAAATACCTCCAGAACCATTCTACAGTAGTGCATTTTTCCACTGTATCAGAATCTGTTTTCATGATGTTGTTTTTCTAACAGTGGCTTTTGTTTTTAACATCGCCAGTAGTAATTTAATTCTATTTTGATGTTTGATGATGAGTTGTTTATATAAAACTCATTTTCTTGTGACAGTTTCCATGGCCCAAAAGCAGAAATTGTCTAGTTTTAATAATGTCAGTGTTTATAGTTTATAACACATAGAGTAATTGATTTTGAGACATACTCACTGCAGGGAAAGCAGATTCGGCAGCATTGCATTGTTTGTTGTGGTTGTGTGTAATCGTGTGTGTGTTTGTGTAACTTTCAGGTGTGACTAAAGTGGTAACGGTGGATATTCGTGGCAGCTGGCAGCGTTGGCTGAAGGTGCGAGACCTGACCAAAGGCATGACCTATTGCTTCCGCGTGCAGGCCAAGACTATTGCCTACGGGCCTGAGGCAGAGGCCAATATCACAGCGGGTCCTGTCAAAGGTGAGCTACACAACCACAACCAAACAAGCACACCAACAAACAGATCAGCAGAAAGTCTGAGGGTCACTGAGCACAGCTTCCATTACCTGCTCCTCGGCAAGAGGTGTCTGAAATCCAGGCTGTAAAAAAAACCCACCTGTGTGGATCAATATCTGGCAGGCTTCACTGCATGCTCTCCTCTGTGTGCAGGATCTCCCGGATCACCTGTAGAAATGTCAATCACAAAGACAGGATCTATGCTTAGCATCCAGTGGACAGCAGGGGAAGCAGGAGCAGGACATGTGACGGGTTATGTTATTGAAGCACGTCCCTCAGGTACATATTGTGTGTATTTTTTTAAATTATCAGTTAATAAACTAAGTAGCTTGCATGGTAACTTTACTTTAAAGAGCACCTATGATGAAAATCATCTTTTGTAAGCTGTTTGGATTGAATTGTTTGTAGGTATAGTGTGTCCACTGTCAAATTGGAGTGATGTAAAGACAACAAGTCTCTTTTTATAAATTTCCTGACGTTAAAATAGGACCCAAATGCCTCCCATTTTGAGGCTGACCGCAACGTGACGTTGGAGTGTGGTTTCCCTGCCCACCAAACTGATTGACAGCCGCGTATTTGCATGTCTATGTAGTAACACGTATAATCATATTAACAAGACAGGACATGTGCAAAGCAACTGGGATTAAAAGATCTGTTTAGCACTCTGTGATCATCAATCATCATCAAATGTGATCAAGAATGAGTTTTACTAGTTTAAAACGTTTTTAACCCTTTAACTGGCTTCCTAACCACCTGGTCGACCTTTTATCCATAGGCTATCATTAATATTTTAATTGCTTATTACTATTTATCAGAGTTGTGTCAGTATATTATTCAATGCAAGCGTGGGCCAAAAAACTATTTTCAAGGAGTGCACCTTAAAGGGTTAAAACAGTGCATGTTTGTAATGAATTACAGTGATTTTACCGCCTTTACTTCACCACAGCTGCATGTCAGTACAATTATAAAAGAAGACGGTTCAATCCTGGTTTGTGGATGTTAAATCAGGTTTTCTTTGTACATTAACATAACAGTTATCCATACAGCAGTAGGTATTAACAAGTCACATTTGCAGTGCAAAAACTGTGCAAAGTTAAATGCTCACGCTGTGTGTGTGTCTGTGTTTGTGTGTGTGCGTGAACTTTGTAAAGACATTGTGTGTGACTCTTCATTGCAGAAAGCCTTAAATTAACTCCACAACAAATACATCAAATAATCATAAGGAGAGTTCTTACTGTAGTATTTCTCACAAACGTTATGCGAGATCCTCTTCCTTCATGTCTGTCACTGTGCTGTTTATCTGGTGGAGATGGAGACACACTGACAGGCATGTTTGAACGGTGTGTGGGGAGAACTGGCATTAAATGCACAGGCAACAAAAACGGTTACATTGTGTTCAGAGCAGAAAATCCCAATATCCTGAAAGGTATAAAAAATAATCTGATTTGTGTTTTGAGCTGAAACTTTACAGACACATTCTGGAGACACAAAAAACTTCTCTTAAATCTTGAAAAAGGGGGAAATAGGTGCCTTTTAAATTATATTTAACTTGGTGAGGGGGTGATTATTGATACATTAAGGTTTCACGAGTCTTCTAAAATTGAAAACTTCAGTTTAAAGTTGTAGGTAAACTTTAAGGGAGATCAAAGTGCTTCCAAAATTATCTATGCTTTATGAGCTGCTTTTATTATTAATGGGAAATAACTCTGCAAATACTGATGTTATCAGTAGCTACATGAGCAAAATATATTTAACACAGATAAGGGTAATAATTGGCTTCTTGACATAAGGCTGACATAAAATATCAATATAAGATTAAATGTTAGATGTACAGTATAATAACCTTAAAATCTAGAAACTGAAGTATCCATGCTAACTGTTACTAAAACTATCAATGTAGTGGGGAAAATTATAAGAATAAGCACATACAGTAGCAACATTTTTTTTTTTAATTAAAGTAAAAACGAAGGTAGATTAAATATTGTAAAATGTTAACTTAAAATGTTCATAAAAAGCCAGAAAAAAAGTAATAATAGTATAAAAAATATCACTGAAATGCATAATAATGTTATTGATAAACTGATGGCACATTCTACCAGAAATGTATATTATCTGTCCCTGAAATAAAAACATAAATACAGTGAATAAAAAGTATTTCATTCCAAAAATTTCTAACATGGCCTGATGGTTGATTTCTGTGAGTTGTTCTGTAAAAGAATATGTCATTCATTTGTTGCTCAGATTTTTGTTCTTTATTAAAACACTTTACAAATGTACAAACTCTGTTATTGTCCTTGTCTTCAACCCAATTGAACCTACAGCTTTAATAGTTTTGTTATGCTAAAAACCGCTATATAGGGAAAAAAATACTTCAGAATAGCAAGTTTAAGCTGTTATCATTCACATCAATTGATTAAAAACATAAAATTATAATTAAATTCTACAAATAAATACTACAAATATATAAAACAAATGAATTTACAATTGTGTCCATGTTTCTGTCAGTCTTGTCACATTTGCATTAAGTTTAACATAAAATGCATGCAATACACCTTTAAGGCTATGACTCAAATGAAGTGACATCATGAAGGAAAAGCTGACCGTGATCAAGGATGCATTCTATCATTGAACTGTATGATTTTATGCTTGTTTTAGTATGATTTTTTGAGGACGACAAGCTTAAATCAGGCCCTGTCACATTTTTTATAAGTGAAAATGTACATTTCTGGTAGAATGTCCCATATATTGCATATTCATTTTACCTTATAAATTATTTGTATATTAAACTGTATAGTCATTGTTTTCATGTAATATCAGTAGATCTTAGATTTGACAAGGAATCGCATAAATTCTATTTTATTGCTGTCAGTGTCAAATACTTGCCACACCTGCAAACTACATAATCTACAAAACACTTATATTCAGCCATCTGTGTTTTACCATAGTGGCTCATTTTCATCACTCACTGCATCATCATTTCAAAGTAGAGCCAATAAGCTGTTGTTTTTAGCCTAATCTTTCTAATGTATCCATGTTTTGGTGGTTTATGTCCCCATAATGAGTTACAGACAGAAAGCAAATGTGTTTTTTCTCTGCTGAGGTAAAAGTCACTAGAATATGTGTGAGTTATACAGGTTTTTGTTTTCACTTCTCTAGTTCAAACCATATTGTTTGCTCATAAACGAAACTAATTTCTACTCCCATTTGGTGCTTGTCGAGTGTTCGTTTAGGGGTCTAATTGCTGGTCTGAAGTTATTCACTGAACATTTACTTGCCAATGTTGGTGGGATTCATTTATATAACTGCCCTTTCCATGTCATCATACTTTGATTCACATTGAACAGCATTGCTCGTCAGGCAGGGAAACAGCTGCTAGCTGCTCTTGATGTCAGCCTCTGCTAAGTGTAATGAACTTAGTGTTTCCAAAGTGCATGGTGACATTTTCATAGAAAGTGACCTTGCTCTCCACAGACGAGGGGTTGTGGGATACGTTTGTGCGACAGCTGCCTCCCACCAGCACCTCTCACTCTGTGAGTCTGGACCGTCTGCGGCAGGGAATCAGCTATCAGTTCAGGGTGCTGGCCGTCAATGAGTTTGGCTACGGTGAGCCGAGTGCGCCCTCTGCTGCCATGTCAGGTAATCACACTTTCTCCACACGCTTCTGCACAGTGATGAGTCATCAAAGACTTTAGGACATGTCATCGGTGACTGTTGATATTATTTAACTGTAATGTGACTTTTTACACCCACGTGACCAGTACGAACAGTGTCCTCACAGAATGGCTGCTGCGTCTTGACAAGGCTTATTAAACTAATATGCTTCACTGAATTTTGTCTCAGAAGATTATGGTAAAATTCTTTTGGAGAAAAAATAGATATGAAATATATAAAATTGCTATAAATAGTATGTAATAAATATATTATTATTATTATATTGTTATATTTCTGTTTACTCACTCTTTGGCAAAAATGGCTGGAAAAACACTAATATGGATACCAGGTTGTAAACACTCCGTCATATAAAGTTTAATTGTATTAAATGATTTGTTTATTGTATTGATTAGATTACACATTCAATCAGTTTTTGTTGCAATTACACTGTTGTGATCAGCATGTAGCAGTTCAAATACTTTCAAACAGTGAATCATGAAAACTCTTTGTTTCTCCCATCAATCTCTTTTAGATTTTAACAATCAAAGTACCAATCAAACTTGTTTACCAGTTCAAAATTTAAATATACATTTGGTAACACTTTATTTTGAAGATTTTGACGGTCCATTTGCGTATTAGTAGACTGTCTGCTTACTATCTGCTAATACTGCTTCTTCAACAGACATTTAACTGACTATAAAAAACTTTGCAAGTACATGTCAACTTACACTAACCCTAACCCTAACAGTCTACTTATAATCTAATGAGAATTAGTTGGCATGTAGATGCAATGTAACCTAAATTCAACAAAAGGACCATCAAAATAAAGTGTGATAATGCATTTGCTTGAATAGTAAAATTCCAAAAGATATTAAGGGTCAGATTTACCAAACAGGGCAGATTTGTGCGATACTAAAACAACATTGATGGGCGTAGACATTTCTGGAGATGTTTTACTGACAGTTCAAAGACTTAACCTCTCATTTACATATTGATTAACTTTATAAGCACATCGCAAATTAGCATAGTGGCAATTAAGAAGAGCCTATGCTCATAAGGTGCGGGTGATGGCTTGCTGCATTTCTCGACCGGAGGCAAGGGTGGGTACTAGATAAATATGGGGGGGGGGGGTTCTTTAAAAATAATTGATATTCATAATATCAAAGTTAGCCTACTTCATAAAAAAAATTAGTTCATTTATTAAAATCAGCTAAGGTACACATATTGTGTATAATTAATATAAAAAGTATAATTTGTTTTTTAGGTCTATATAAATATTTTATTTATTTATATTTTGACAAATAATAGGCATATTGACAACATAGACATGCTTACAAGACAATGACAAAAACCTTGTTTATGTAAAGGTGAGACTGAACAGAACCAATCCACTTTTTGCATTTACTTACTGTAAACCATATCCGACTGTATTTAGATATTCCGCATGATGTATGTTTTGACAACTGTGTTTTTGAAAGTTCTGGCACGAGGAGAACAGATCATACATCTGAGGGAACTAAGATCATGCTGGTATTACGTGACTCACCCTAGTTGTTTGTTCCAAGTTGTCTTTTAGTTCCTGAAGCAAATAAAAAAAGCATATTTAGAAAACAATACGTTTGGACAATGTGTTCCTCTGGCATTCCAAATAAATACACATGGAAACAATCTTCAGCCTTATACCATACACACTGTGTTCTATGTGGTGCCTCAACATTTAAGACATGTTTTTTACTAATAAAATAATTGCACAAAAACCCATTATTTGTGGAGCGTAAAGGTTAGTGAATCATAAATCATTTAAATACTCTCCTTTTGTGTCTGACCAGGAAACTCCTACAAATACATATTTAGTAAGTTTAGGTACAAAATACCTGTATCCACGCTTTTTCTTTGTTATTCTAATCTGTGCATGTTTAGTCAATACTGAAAGTACTGTTTCAATGCCAAAAAACTGTTTGCTCTGTCTTTTAAGGGAAAAAAAGAAGTTTAATAAAAGAGTTTATCCTTAAAACAGAGGCGAGAAAATGTCTAGCAATGGGATAAACAATCTACAAAGAAAGAAATGTCTTTTTTCTTGCTGCATTATCAAATTGTTTTGAAGTTTTAGGCAAGTATCTTGAAATAAGAATGTAACTTTTACAAAACAAGACAATATCCTGAGTCAGAATTATTTTAAGTGCATTTGTGAGTTATAGGTTTGCTATTCTTTATAGTTTTTAGTTTTTATAGATGTATCCTCTTTGAGATTGCCTTGTTATCATATGTTTTCCTGTGGTTGACAAATTACATTCAAATTTGTTGCTCGTGGACTCTCAACTACAAGCCTTATCACAGATAATAGGACACGTTTTTGAAGCTAGATTCAGGCATTAGACATATATAGTCAAGACCTTTGCCTGAATATCACAGCTGAGATCTAATCATTATGCTGTTGAAAAGGTTTCAAGATTTTACACAGTCTCACCATTATTAGTTTGTCGCTGATAACAAAAGTGCTTTTAATATGGCATGTGAGATTATAAACCTGGTCACAATGCATGGTTTGTGATTCCAGTTTTGACCTTGCCAACAGAGCTGTCAGTCATTTAAAAGCAGGATTTTAGTGTTACAGTCTAACGTATTACAGCTTTCAGAAAAGTATGACGCCGTTAAAGATGAGAGCTTTCGTCTCTGTCTGACTCAGTTTTCATGGCCATTGACAAGTGCTAGTGCAAGAAATCTCCCATGTTGCCTCAGCAAGTAATTAAAGCAGTGCGGTGCAAGTCCTAGAGGTCTGTTTGTAAATGAAAAGCAAAGTATGTTATCAGCATCTTGCATGTTATGGGGCTGAAATATTCATACCACAGGCATGCAGCAATCTGTCTGTGAGTTGATGTCACTGCTGCTCAGTATTGCTGTCAGAGCGGTCCATCAGCAGCTGTCAGGAATGACTGGAGAGTTCTGGCACATTTGGGCCACGCTCTCCTTTGCTCCAGAGCACTAGAGATGAGCAGATAGGACGAGGGCCAGTAAACATGTGTCACTGCTGCTCTAAATATGGTAGATGATCACTGCTGCTTCTCTCATATCAGAAAATACCTTCTAAATTGGTGACTATCAGCATTATGTAAGCGTAAACTCAAGATAATTGGTTTGGATATGCAATATTTTAGTGCATAATTGGCCCCTCTTAGAAATGAATTTTGTGCAAAGTTTGTGTTGTGTATTCCAGGATTTTTTTAAAGCTTTAAAGGAATCACCCAGTACACAAATAGCCTTTACAGTACCCTTCTTGTAATCACCGTGATCCAATTGAGCTACATCCAAATGCGATTTCTGTGCTGTTCAGAAAAGGCATGTGATTTGATGACTTAATCAGTCTTCCCAATTTGCTAGTTTTTATTCAACACAAGCTTATTGTGGATTCGTACCCCTGTCTACATTTTTGAAGAACACAAATTATGTAGCCAGAGGTATGTATGGCTGCATTACATCTTTAAAACAAACGCTACGGGCGGTAATATGCCGCCGTCGGCTTTTGTTCATTTTAGCACTACCAGATGACCATTTACCTTCGTACTGACAGCTTTTCCGGGGTTATCAGTTTGCCTAGTAGCTCGCCATGTATGTCAGCAAACTTGAGATGCGGAGAAGAATTGACAGCGACGATGGGGTTTGAGTCTGGCGAAGAACAGTTCCAGAACCCATTTTAAATAAAGGCAAAAAATAAATAAATAAATACATGAACAACTGAAAACGTGGTGAAATCACACGGCCGCGACAGTTAAACTTCTTTCTAGATTGCTTTTGAAAACATTATCAGTTGGGTTTAAAGAATTTAGTGGGTAGGTCAGTCAGTCGACAGCTGGTGGATTTACGCATGAAGTGGATTTACGCATGAAGAGGACGCACAAGATGAATTTGTGATCATCGAAAATGTCTCATTTCAGAGGCTGCATCCTCCGAAAGATGCATTCGAAGTGCACATCACGGCACAATGAAGGCTGTATCATTTCAAAAAAATGTGAAGGCTCCTTTAAATGCAGCCTCAAAATGCGTCCTCCATTTCCCAGGTAATGAAGGACTCAACCGGTGGATCCTTCGCAGCCTCAAACATCCCAAGATTCGTTGCATGCTGATAACGGCAGGATGATTTAAAAAGAAAACTCTGGATTAAATGTATGAATTTGTTTTATTTTACTTGGATATCTAAACACATGTTAAAAAACAAAAAGAGTGTGACATGTCTTACTAAAGAGTGATTTTATAGACAGTTTACATTTTTATGTGTAAATGTGTGGATCAAAGGAAATATATTTCCAGCTTCTGTAAACTTTGTTTTGTTTTTAGATCGCTTAAAGTTTTAAAATCACTTTTACAAATTGCACATTTTTTACCGCTTAATAACGGTAGCTGTTCCGGTTACTAGGTGAAAAGATCTGTCCTCACGTCTCATTTCAAAATGCTCGGTTCAGCCTGTGTGGACTCGCCGTTAAAGTCTGCAGCCTTCGAAGGATGCCGCCTCTGAAATGAGACACAGCTACAGTCTCTGGTGGATTTTCAAAAACAAAAAACAGCAAGCAGACATACCTTTGCTTATGTATTTCACTATGCATGGAAATGTAGACCTGGGTATGTATCCGCAGTGAGCCTGGGTTTTTATTTACTAAATATTTACAAAAATGCTAATATTTACTAAAATCCGCTGGCATGTGTGTTAGCTTCTTTTTGTCAGTAAGGCAAAAATGAGCATGTTCATCATAGGAACATTATCACTTTGGTATTGAATGAACCCTGTATATATAATACATAATAAATCAATGTAAATTAGCTTGCCGTTTGAGTTTAAGACAAAAAAAAAACTTTTGAACATTAGTTTCTAAATGCAGTACTTTAAAATCAAACATTTATGTCTCTGTGTAAACTTACAAAAACTGAACTTTGTGAAAACAGTGACAAGTCTATATGCATGTGCGAATACTTGAAATAAAATGTGTGCAGGCAACTAGTCTTTCTTTACAATGTGGCATCGCTAACATCTATTAGAGATCATTTTGAAGAAGTCTTCAGTACACTAGACATTTCAAAGGAAAACTTTTTCTATTCACACAACATACCCTACAGTTCATATCAACAGAATTTTTGAATCTGAAATTGTAGTAGTGAATTTACTCAAATAAATGAAAAATATTACATGTCCTATAGATTTATTGAGACCTGTTGCAAATATTGTGCAAGCAAAAAAACATGTAGAAAATGTGAACAATTGACTTCCCTATATTTCCCTAAATCTTTATATTTTATTTTTTTCTATCATATACAGCTCAAGTGGACACCCCGTTTTATGAGGAGTGGTGGTTTCTCATCGTGCTGGCGTTGTGTGGCCTGATTCTGCTGCTGCTGGTGGTTTTTGGCCTTGTCCTGCACGGACAGAACAGAAAGTACAAGAGCTGTGGAACAGGTGACCTAAAGCGAACCTCTTCAGCCTTCTAACGACACATTCATCCATCCATCCTCCCGCACATAATCATTATGTTCTATAAATCTGCATGCATATTTATCCAAATAAACACGTCCACCCACTCAGACTCCCACTCCGTCCAGCAAACAGTGATTTAAGTTTGACCCAGGTGATGTTTTTGCTGTGATGATGATATGCTGACTGCTGTAGGTAAAGCTGTGTCCACGGTGGAGGAGACAGTGACGCTGGACAATGGAGGCTTCACAGCTCTGGAGCTCAACAGCAGGCCTGTTCATGTGAAGGGCGTCTTCTTGAGGAAGAATGGCACCAGGTACTGTAGAAAAACAGCTTATGTTTGTGTCAGCCCACTCGGAATTTGTGCATTTCAGAATGAAAACCCATATAGGACTAGTTTAACCGGTTTCTAAATGAGCCCATATTAGGTTACTGGTATTGTTTTTACAGCAAACATGGCACTTTTAGAATTATTGCTATTAAAGGATTTGTTATTTTGTAAATTACTTGTTAAATGCAGTGAAATTGTATGTCAAATGCTAATTAAATCTGATTCCATTCATTATGCTAAACTAAGCTAAAAGTGACCCCGCTAGAACAAGAAATCAACTGAGCATATTAAAAATGTTTCTAGTCAACTCTAGGATACTTATAAAATAAACCTTTTTCAAAAAAATAGTGGAGTGGTCAAGATCTAGCCCTTGCAGATCGCTGGAAACATCACCAGGACTACATTTCTGCCACTGAAATGAACTACAAATCCCATCATTCCGTACATTCACACACCTGGCCCAGATCCCCCCTTGATTGCAAACACACAGCTGAAGCTAGTGAGGACTGATTACTAGGACTATAAAGACACCTCATTCACACACACTCTTTGCTGAGTCTTGTCAACTGTAAGTGAGCACTACCAAGCGTTATTCTTGTCTTGCCTTATCATGTTTTGACCATGCTCTTAGACTACCTTTATGCTCCTGTTTGCACCTGTTTTGTTTTTTGCCTGTCTGACCATTCTTTTTAATAAAGCTATGTTTGGATCCTTAGCTCTGTTGTTAAACCGACTCATTACAGGAGTGTTCCTTTAAAGCTTACATGGAATAATAGAACCGTTTAGAAAAGTCTGTCTTTAACAATGTAAAAAGAATCTTGCTGCCTTTAATTTTTTAGTTCAATTAAATTAACTTTTCTAATCATCTTAACTAATCAAACTGACTAAAATTTTTAAGGTAAACTTTTTATAACTAAAACTATGTAGTTGAAGCATAATTAACTTAATAAAATAAGTTAAAGCAGCATAAAAATCTTTGTCTTGACTTCTCGTCATTCAAGAGTTCACACTTAGCTGATAATTGATTATAAAGCAAGTTTGGCATGCTGTCCCGGGAGAGAGCCCTGAGCTTAATAGGCCCTCCCAATAGGAAACCCTCACGAGCACGGGAAGAACATGCTAACTTCGCACAGAAACGACAGCCGGCCTGTTAAAGGAACCGGTGACGTTCTTGCTGTGAGGCAAGAGTGTTAATAACTGGGCCACCGTGCCGCCCTATGAAGGGAAAGGTGGAGAATTAGGGGTGGAAGGGGGGATTCTTCAAATTGAAAATGACTGTAGTGAGAAACCCTGGTTCTTTATAGTGGATTAGGAATTTTTGAACACAAGATTGTGGCAAATGTAAATTACCCATCATTAATAGGAATTGAGAAAGCAATTGAAGCAAGCTTTATCATTTTTTTTATTACGACTAATTAGATACACAAACTTTGCAAATGGACTAGTTGGTTGGTTGGGTAAACGACTAGTTGATATTAAAAATAAATGTTTATTTTATTGTTGCAGTTTTATATGCAATCCCTAACCTTAAAGATATAGTTCAGACAAAAAATAACATTCTGTCCAACACTCATAACCTCCCCAGGTTCTTCAAACCTGTATTACTTTTTTCTTCCCTGAACCATAAAATATTTAAAAGATTTTCAGGTTTATTCTTCTCCTCTCTTTCTCCATACAATTGAAATCAATGGTCACCAAAACTGCTGGACAGCAGCATTATACAATATGTTGTTTTCTGCAGAAGAAAGAAAGTACTACAGGTTTGGAACACCATGACAATGAGTACAAAATGACAGAATATTTTGTCTCCAAAGCAGGAATGTGCAGTTCTGTAGAATCTGTCCAGGACTGTTGTTTTCATCTCACTTCCACAGGTTTTATAATCCTCACCCACTCCTGCTTAAAATTTACTATGGCCCAATCCCAATTTTATTTTTGTACCCCTACCCCTTCCCCTTGGCCCTTAAAACCGAGGGTTAAGGGGAAGGGCTTCAAAACTTACCCCTAAGAATTGGGACAGCACTTGCACACGTCATCATACGTCCTCAGGATCTCTTGCTTCATATGAGATCAGACGATCACGACTGCTGTAGTTATTCCAGTTGTGTTATTTTTTGGTGTTTCTCTTCAGGAAATCACTGAAGGGATATATTATGTTATCATAACGATCTAATGTGGCAATAAGATCATATGTTCTGTGTATTTACACAGTGGCTGTATTCATCGATGTAAACACACAAAAACAACATTAACATTAACCCAGACACTGTAAAAAGCTCATTTTCAGCCACTTGACTGCTCTGACAGGGTGTTCGAGTCTCAGAATGTTGTGGGACTGCTGTAGAGGAGTTATTATTAGAGATAATAGGTCGCAAAATTTAGCGATTTTTATTTTTATTTTTTTATTTTTTACATGACGATAAAAGACAAACGCGGTTATGAAAATATTCAAAAATATGTTTGTCGTAAAAATTCGTAATAGTGACAAAAAAAGCTAATTTGTGGATCTTCTTCTGGGTTCAGCAATACTGCTGTTGTGGCAGGTGTATTCTGGGAAATTTCCTTACCCCTCTGTTTTAAGTGTGCTCCTGAAAAATCTTCGTTCAAAGGGGTGTATACCCCTTGCCCTTAGCTCTACGCCTTCAAGCTAAAGAGAATTGGGACACCCCTACCCCTTGACGAGAACGCGCAAGACGAGGGGTAGGGGTAAGGGGAAGGGCTAAGGGGTAGAATTGGGATTGGGCCTATATCTACTTGCTGTTTGCTTACAATGATTTTCTTTCTGATCTGACTACATTTAATCATGTTTAATCAATCTCACTTTTAAATTGCTCCCAGAAGAAAAACAAAGAGACAATATAACAAATATAAAATGCTGTGGCGCAGTGGGTGGCACGATCGCCTCACAGTAAGAAGGTTGCTGGTTTGAGCCTCAGCTGGATCAGTTGGCATTTCTGTGTGGAGTTTGCATGTTCTCCTCCGGGTGCTCTGGTTTCCCCCACAAGTCCAATGACATGTGGTATAAGTGAATTGGGTATGCTAAAATTGACCGTAGTGTGTGTGTGTGTGTGTATGAATAAGTGTGTATAAATGTTTCCCAGTGATCGGTTGCAGCTAGAAGAGCATCCGCTGCGTAAAACATATGCTGGATAAGTTGTCGGTTTATTCCGCTGTGGACTAAGCCAAAAAGAAAATGAATGAATGAAAATGCTCGCTATTAAGACATTTTATTTGTCTTGTATGTAATTTTTGTAACATTGTTTTGTTTTTTTGTCAAGAGAATTTGCTTGACAAAAACTCTCTCAGAACTCAGAAGCAAATGTGTTTCCATCTACCATCTTTCACATTAAGCCTTTTTCACACAAGTGTAAAACCACTTCAAGCGAGCAATTATTTATTTTTTATTTTTGCGAATTAAGATTAATAATTAAGTAGTGGACAAGCTCAAAACACAGTACTTGACGTTGTCTACATCTGATTAGATTAACAAAAGCATTGCAATATTAGGTGCCTCAGGATTTTAAGACACTCGCGATAGAGGGAGGTAGGCCAGAAATCAGAAGAGGTTCCTCATTGCTCACAACAGAGCAATATTTGTTATTTGCATTGCTTTAACAATTCCTATTTTTTTTTTCAGATCTCCTCCACGGCCCAATCCAGCTGGCCTGCGCTACTCAGATGAAGACATCTGTAGCAATTACAACGGCGTGGTTTCCACCGAGAGCACTGCTCTGACGGAGAGGCCTGCGGAGATGTCTGAGTCTGAGGTATGCAGAGTCATTCTGATTTTGGGTGTACTTCAGCTCTTGCGTACAGAGTGATTCTATAACTGCACTGTAAAACCCAAAAAGTTAAGGTAACTTAAACCATTTGAGGAAACCGATTGCAACAAACCATTTAAGTTCAAAAACTAATCCTAATGAGTACCGTGAACTTAATCCATTTGAGTAAACGAAGCAATTTGAGCACAGTAAAATCCGATAAATGAAGAGTACTGTAAAACATAACAAGTTAAGGCAACTGAAACCGTTTGAGGAAACCGATTGCTACAAACCATTTCAGTTAAAAAACTAATCTATATGAGTACTGCGAACTGACTCCATTTAAGTTAAAGTAATGAGGTATTTAATTATCTGATTACCTTCAACACTCAGTTCAAAACTCTTTTCAGATGAGTAGAATTAACTTTCAGTCAATTTTAAATAGGCCTGTCACATTAATCAATATATCAACTTATCGCACAACACATGGAAATGACCTCAATCATTTTTGGTGATGCAATATATATCGCCCATACATAAAAAAGGAATTCAAGCAACACTTTAACACTTTATCTCTATTGGAGGTGTCCAGGTCAGTATGGTTAAAAAAACACTATAGTACTTACTATAAATGACTTTAGTATATTTTCATGTGGGTGTCTGATAACTGAAAATAGATCTGGAAGCAGATATCAGAGCCTCTGTTACTTTTTACCTTGCACTTTTTTGTTAACATTTTTTATTATTTATTTAGGATTTGCGTTTTCACATTCTGATTCTAATGCCTAATTAATAAATTGTTAAAATGATTATAATTAAATGAAATATTCTTAAGAATAAAATATGATGTGTTCTTTGGAAGAGTGTACTTGCATTGTGATATTATATTGTCACAGAGGCATTATATAGTAGCATAAAATTGTCCTAAAATGACAATAATATCATACATTGCAATATATTTTTGGCCAATATATCGTACAACAAAATATAGATAACGTGACAGGCCTAATTTTGAGTTAACTACACTCATTTAATTTGATAAAGTTGACTGTTGGGTTTTACAGTGTGGAGAATTCTTGGTGTAGAAACCTCTTAGATCAAAATTTATTGAGAGCATGCATACAGCTTTCAGTGAGGGGACGTGACATCATTTTCTGTATCTTGCATAGCTGTGGGAGATAAGTCTATAAGTTTAAAGGTGAAGTATGCTGTGGTAACAGAATTAATGCAAGATTTATGACCAGATTTTTTTAGGAGATAAAAGTAATTTTTAAACAATGTAATGTACTGCTTAAGAGATATTTCACCCAAACATGAAAATTCTGTCATCATTTACTCACGCTTCACTTGTTCCAACCCTGTTTAACGGTTCTTTCGTCTGTTAAACAAGCAAAGAAAGCTGGAAATCTGTGACCATTGACTTTGATCGTTTTGGTTTTGGAAGTCAATGGTTACAGGTTTCAGCTTACTTAAAAATATCTTCTTCAGTCACCAACAGAAAAAAAGAAACTCATAAAGGTATGAAACCACACAAAGGGAAGTAAATAGCAAGTACATTTTCATTTTTGGGTGAACTATCCCTTTAGGGCTTTTATAAATTAAGGAAGTTAAATATTACCCAAAATAATAATAATAACACAAGATGAAATATTACACTGACTAATATGGACAACAAGAATTCGTGATTTTGACATCCTGTAACACCCCGATTCATAACAAAATAGTAAAACATTTTAATACATTCATTCGTTAATTTTTCTTCAGCTTAGTCCGTGAATAATCAGAGATTGCCACAGCGGAATGAACCGCCAACTACTCAGGCATATGTTTTACACTGCAGATGCTCTTCCAGCCACAACCCAGCACTGGGAACATTTTCAAATGCAACCATTTGAAAAAAGCTGAAAGAAATCATGACTTTGTACACCAAATGTTCCTGCATTCCTGCATTTATAGCCTCATCCTACAATATACAGCAGCATAACATGATTTCTCTTGTCACATCTCCACTGATCAGGCCACAGACAGCGAGTGTGAAGAGGAGCCCATCAAACATTCGTTCGTGAATCACTACATGAGCGACCCATCGTACTTCAACTCGTGGAAGCGGCAGCAGAAGGGGCTGAAGCAGACTCTGGCCTGCTCCTACGAGGAGTGTGCCAGCGGGGACAACGAGTCCTACTATCAGACAGTGGTGACGCAGCACAGTGTTGGTGGGGTCTACACCCCTGCCGGCCAGCCAGCGCCAGGCTCACGAACTCCCGTCACAGGCTTCTCCTCATTCGTGTGACGCACAGGACCACCCAGACCCCCCTTTGTGGCTCGGACAACATAGTTGCAGAGGATATCCTCTGATTTGGCACAGCACTATCATCACGAGCACTACAAGAGAGACATCACGGATGAACGAACGCTCATCGAGTTGCTGGATTCTGAATGTACTCGATTAGCGATCATTATTCAGAGAAGAAAAACAACAACAACAAAAAGATTTTTATACGCCAATACCGAAGAGTTACTGTTACTGTACCGTGTCCCTCCTCATGTTTGCAGCCTTGGTTGTGAAAGATGCATAAATGTCTGTGGTTTTTAATAAGCAGGATTCACCGGTCGATGTGATGAGACACATACACACGCGTAACATTCCTGCCCCGTCACATTGAGATGAACATGAGGAAAAGGCGAAGTGGAAAAACACACTGTAATTACTGTATACTCTTGTCTGAATAATTTCATCTCACCGTCAGTGTCCCTATATATACATGTTGCACTTGAGGTCGCAAAGGTCATGAAATGTAAATCTTCTCTAATGGATTTGATTCATGCAACCTGGATAATGAAGCACGGATGTTTTCAGTATATTCTTTTAAAGACTCACCAGCAAAAAAAACAAACCTACGGAGGTTATTAGAAATGGTCTGGTTTTCTGCCTCTGTGATTGGACGGTGAGACAGTGCCAGATGTGTTGTGATTTGTGCCATTGCTCATTCTCACACACATATCAACATTCAAGTTCATTTCTTTTCTTCTGGCTTTTACTTTTGTTCCTGTCTGTTCGGCCTCGCTTAGGAACTGCAAACACTCACTTGAAATTATTTAATGATCGAATGTATGACTTGTGTGTGAGGAGATCAGTATGCAGTTGCTTTGCACATACGTTCTGCACTCTTGAGCCATAAATATTTGAGTTTCCTCCTTTACTTCAGTATGATTGGATATTTGCTTTTATTTTATTTTTAACAGGCTTGTAAAAAGTGTAATTTCACAGTGCGATTTTAGAGTTAATTTGTTTTGTCGTTCGCTATAGTGTTCTTCAGAAGTGACGTACAGTAGTTCTGTTGTACTTTCATGAGAAGTATGAATTTTTGCAGTTCTTGAAAATGCCAACACAACAAATACAGTAATCAAACAAGAGTGTACTGTTATGGAAATGTTTGTTTCAGTCTCACCAAGTGTTTTAGCACAAGTGTATGTCATGGACGTTCATGAAGTAAAGATTTTTTTATGATAAATTACAAGCTTGTTGTTGACTTCAATGCCTCTAAGATACAGAGATGTTTTCTTGATATTACAATCACATGTATCTACACTGTAAAACCCAATAGGTTAAGGTAACTCAAACCATTTGAGGAAACCGATTGCAACAAACCATTTAAGTTCAAAAACTAATCCTAATGAGTACCGTGAACTTAATCTATTTGAGTAAACAAAGCAATCTGAGCACAGTAAAACCCAATAAATGCAGAGAACTCAAACCAACTGAGTACTGTAAACCCAATAAGGTGAGTCAACTCAAACCGTTTGAGGAAACGATTGCTACAAACCATTTGAGTAAAAAACTAACTAGTCTATATGAGTACTGTAAACTTACTATATTTAAGTTGAAGTAATGAGATATTTAATTATCTGATTACCTTTAACACTAAGTTCAAAACTCTTTTTAAATGAGTAGAATTAACTTTCAGTCATATTTGAGTTAACTACACTCATTTCATTTGATAAAATTGACTGTTGGATTTTACAGGGTAGCATAAAATTATTCTTTTTAAAACATTGTATGCAGATTGTGATATAATATAGCTGTTTTTTCTACCGTACTGACTGAAAACTGCATGTTGGGGAGTTCATGGACAGTTATTATTTTATTTTGTATTTTTTGTAATAACCTGCACAAAGGAGTCATGTCAATAAAATATTACCTTTTTTCATTCAGCTAAATTAAAAGCAATAACAACACACAATAATTCATGAAGCAAATAATGATAAAGGAACTATTTTAATGTCTAAACCAGGGGTGACCAAGCTTTTTCATAAGTGCCAAAAACCAAATATCATTGAGAGGCATGGGGCCAAGACAAATATACCTCTCTAACTATTTTACATTAAAGTTGCCATGGGCAGTTGGCGCCAATAGCTTAGTGGTTAGTGTGTTGAGACATAGCACCAAGATGCTCACGGTGACTCGAGTTTGATTCCCGGCTCAAGGTCCTTTGCCGATCCTTCCCCCATCTCTGCTCCCCTCACTTTCCTGTCTGTAAAAAATCTCCACTGTCCTATCCCAATAAAGGTGAAAACCCCTAAAAAAGTATTATTAAGTTGCCATAGGCAATTTCCTTATTCATTTCATAATATTGCTAAATAGCAAACATTACTTTGAATCGTGTTAACTAAAGCCGTCTTTCAGATAAGACATTAAATCAAGGTCTTGACTCTCTGTGGTCATTAAAAATCCCATGGCACTTCTTGAAAAGAGTAGGAGAGTAACCCCAGTGTCCTGGCCAAATTCCCTCCATCGGCCCTTACGATCATGGTCTGCCAATCATCCCCATCCACCAAATTGGCTCTATCACTGTCTCTCCACTCCACCTGGTGTGTGTTGAGCGCACTGGTGCCGTTGTCCTGTGGCTGCCATCGCATCATCAAAGTGGATGCTGCACATTGGTGGTGGTGTGGAGAGACCCCCCTCATGATTGTGAAGCACTTTGGGTGTATGGCCATACACAATAAATGCGTGATATATAAATGCAATATAACTTTTTGAATTACAATTTATTGCAATACAAACAATCACATTTAGAACAGTCTGCTTGTCTTGATTCACTTACCAAAGTCTCTGCATTGTCTGTCTGATTAACTAAGCGAATGAATTTATACCATTTAAATAAAACATTTAATTTCAGTTAGCTTTTGTAGCTTAACAATAAATCAAACAAATAAAAGTTTACATACGATCTCTAAACCGTCCCCATCATTCTCTCTCTCTTCTCAAATGGCATGGTGGGCCAAATCAAAGGTTACCATGTGCCGCTCCATATTGTTTGGCCCTCTGGTGTTAACACTGTAATCAACATGTAACTAATGACAACTTAAACTAAATATATTAACAACATCCATATTTTAAAATCACCTTTAGGCGTTCATTTTTAACATACCTTCTTGTTTGAAGTGTAGAACCAAGTGTAGTTTAGTTTGCACAAAAGATATTAAATACAGATAGGTCTACATACTGGCATCAATTACTAATCTATAAATATTTTTTGGAGGAAAGGGAGCAGAACAAAACATGGATTATAATCCATTAACATTTAGCATGACAATATTATTTGTGGAACTGGCAGCGCCAGTAGGCCTAAATAATAAACGTCTCCTAAGGTCATAAACATCGAACTCAGTTTGAAGTCAGTTTCGGTTTTTGTCCAAAGGGTGTCACTATAAACTCTGAAATTACAATGAAGGACTTGTTTTTTGAGCAACAGTGAGTACAGCAGGTTTGTTTAGTGAAGACACAGAAGCCGAACTCCGTGTTGAGGAGCGGTGGTGAGGTGAGTGAAATCGTCGTACTTTATACTCTAAAACTTAACAAGGAAAAGCTGTTAGTAAAAATATGCGTCAAAAGTGTAAAACCCGTTGAAACGATTAATGTTTTTTTTCTCTTATATGACCCTACTTCCGCATCACTCTCGGTTTGAACACGAATAAACCACAGCATTGTTGTAGGCCTACATTAGCATTTGTTGTAGGCTGAAGAATACAGTGATTTACTATGATTGATCTCTCATCTCTGTCTGTGACCTGGACCCTGGTGGTTCTGGTCATAACCCTCCTGTTAATGTAAGTATTCATTAACAATAACCGATCAAAGAAGATGCCATTTAAATTGGTAGTTGTTTGATGTTTTATAGTTGTGGATTATTTCATCATAAAGCTCATGTGTAATCTGATATCTTTGTTATTGACCACACTGTAGTTACGGTGTTTGGCCACATGGATTTTTCAAAAAACTGGGAATTCCAGGACCAAGACCTTTGCCATTTGTTGGCACAGCTCTCTCATACTCTAAAGTTAGTATTTGATTATATAAGGTATAAAAATGTGTACTTAAATGATCCTAGAGGAATAAGATTCTCTGTAATTAATTGTGTTTATGCAAATGTATTGTAGGGCATCGGTAATTTTGACATTGAATGTTCTAAGAAGTATGGAAAAGTATGGGGGTGAGTATCAGTTATATGATTTAGTGTGTTCAAGAATTACTTCTAAAGGTTATGTAAATAAAAATCATTCTAATAAGTGGACTTGCTGCTTACGAAACAGTTGTTCTGCTTAATAGCCTAGCTGTAATTGAAATCTTAGTAACATTATTAATTTCTTCATTGTCAAGTATGATCAAATAAATGCTTGCTAAATTAAAAAATAATAATAGTTTTAAAACTTGCTGACTTTACACTTCTAAATGATATAGTTATTTGCACAGATCACAGAATAGCTAACTGATCAATATTTCTTTCATTGCTCAGGGTCTATGATGGAAGGCTTCCAGTGTTACTTGTTACTGATCTGGAAATGATCAAAACGATTTTAGTGAAAGACTGTTATTCTACCTTCACCAACAGACGGGTGAGGACACCACAGTTGTACTAGAAGGGTCATAATAACATAAAGGTAATTATTTCTGCAAGACCCAGTAGCTGTCAGTCATCATTTGGATGTATCCTTTTTACAGAATATGAATCCAGATTTGGTTGGCCCTTTTGCTGATGGAATAACTTTGGTTAAAGATGAAAGATGGAAGCGAATCCGTAGTTCACTCTCTCCATATTTCACCAGTGGACGACTGAAGGAGGTACAGTGAAGCTCTTTAAAGAGACTCAAATATAAAATTTACTAACTCTCATGTTGATCCGAACCTGAGTGACTTTCTTTTGTATCTGTATAATTTAAAAATTGTTTTTATTACAATAATTTTTGTGTGCTTTGTTTGTACAATGGAGTGCAATACTGTTTAACAGGACAGAAAAGAAATTAAGCAAGTTGTGTCATTGTTGATGTTAAAACGTTCTGCTTTTTTCTTTTTTATAACATTTATGTTATCTTGTACTTTAACACTTTTGTTGCTGATTTTATATTGTTTTTAAAATATTTCAGATTTTTCCTATAGCTATGACACATGCTGATCGTTTTATTAAAAATATGGAAAAGAAAGACCACAAGCAGCCAGTTAAAATAAAAGAGTATGTGCCATTTTTCTTCATAACATAGGACAAAATAATCATAAATCTTTTTGTTATAAACATAAATGATCACTATATTATATATTTAACAAAAAAAACTTGTTTGTGTTTCAGTGTTGTGGCTCCATACAGTTTAGATGTTGTCGCCAGCTCCTCATTCAGCGTTGACTTCGACTCCATAAACAACCCTGATGATCCTTTTGTTACCAGCATCAAAAGCTTTTTCAACTTCAGTCCACTCAGTCCTCTCTTTCTGCTTTTAAGTATGTCATTTTGATTTTTACAGTGCATCTGGAAAGTATTCATAGCTCTTCACTTTTTCCACATTTTTTTAAGTTACAGCCTTATTCCAAAATGGATTAAATTCATTTATTTCTTCAAAATTCTACACACAATACCCCATAATGACAATGTGAAAAAAGATTTTTTGAAGTTGTTGCAAATTTATTAAAAATAAAAAACCTGAAAAATCACATGTATATAAGTTTTCACAGGCTTTTGTCATGAAGCTCTAAATTGAGCTCAGGTACATTCTGTTTCCACTGATCATTCTTGAGATGTTTCAGCAGCTTAACTGGAGTTCATCTGTTGTAAATTCAGTTGATCGGACATAGTTTGAAAAGGCATACACCTGTCTATATAAGGTCCCAGGGTTGACAGTGCATGTCAAAGCACAAACCAAGCATGAAGACAAAGGAATTGTCTGTGGACCTCAAAGACAGGATTGTCTTGAGGCACAAGGCTGGGGAAGGTTACAGAAAAAAATTCTGCTGCACTGAAAGTTCCAATGAGCACAGTGGCCTCCATCATCTGTAAGTGAAAGATGTTGGAAACCACTAGAACTCTTCCTAGAGCTGGCCGGCCATCTCAGCTGAGTAGACTGGGGAGAAGGGCCTTAGTCAGGAAGGTGATCAATAACCCGATGGTCACTCTGTCTGAGCTCCAGCGTTCTGTGGAGAGAGGAGAACCTTACAGAAGAACAACCATCTGTGCAGCAATCCACCAATCAGGCCTGTATGGTTGAGTGGCCAGACGGAAGTCACTCCCCACCTGGAATTTGCCAAAAGGCATCTGAAGGACTCTCAGACCATAAGAAACAAACTTCTCTGGTCTGATGAGACTAAAATTGAACTCTTTGGAGTGAATGCCAGGCATCACCAGGCTAATACCATCCATACAGTGAAGCATGGTGGTGGCAGCATCATGCTGTGGGGATGTTTTTCAGCAGCAGGAACTGGAAGACTAGTCAGGATAGAGGGAAAGATAAATGCAGCAATGTACAGAGACATCCTGAATGAAAACCTGCTTCAGAGTGCTCTTGACCTCAGACTGGGGCGACTGTTCATCTTCCACCAGGACAATGACCCAAAGCACACCGCCAAAATTTCAATGGAGTGGCTTTACAACAACTCTGTGAATGTCCTTGGGTGGCCCAGCCAGAGCCCAGACCTAAATCCTATTGAACATCTTTGGAGAAATCTGAAAATGGCTGTACACCGTTGCTTCCCATCCAACCTGATAGAGCTTGAGAGGTACTGCAAAGAGGAATGGGCAAAAATTTACAAAGACAGGTGTGCCAAGCTTGTGGCATCATATTCAAAAAGGCTGTGAATACTGATGTACATGTGATTTTTCAGTTTTTTTATTTTTAATAAATTTGCGACAATTAAAAAAAATATTTTTCACATTGTCATTATGGGGTATTGTGTGTAAAATGTTGAGGAAATAAATGACTTTAATGCATTTTGGGATAAGGCTCTAACATGTGGAAAATGTGGAAAAAAGTGTAGTGCTATGAATACTTTCAGAATGCACTGTACATGAACAGTATAAGTCAGATAGAAAATGATTAATACTTTGTTTTTTAATTTCAGCTTTTTTTCCCTCTGCTGCAAGTCTTTTGGGAAAAATGGGAATAACTCTGTTTTCAAAGTCAACTACAAATTTTTACTACAAGGCCCTGAGAAAGATTAAGGATGAGCACAATGAATCAAATGTTTGTTTGCCATTTTTTCACTCTTCAGATGTCAGAAATGTTGATGCAGCAGTAGATTATGGTTATTATTATTTTGTGTTTTTTAATCAGGGTCGGGTAGACTTTCTCAGACTCATGATCCAGAATCAAATACCTGATGATCAAGCTAAGGACACCACAAGTGAACAACCAGTAAAAGGTCTGAGAGACATTTTCACATTACATTTCACATTAGGTTTCATTTCATATACTTTCCCTAGATGTGACTTGTTTTTAAACTTTTGTTGTTGTTGTTTTTGTACATTTGCTAGGATTAACAGACCATGAGATTCTCTCCCAGTCCTTCATTTTTATCCTGGGCGGTTATGAGACTACAAGCACGACTCTCACTTACCTCATCTATAATCTTGCTACTAATCCAGACTGCCTGGAAAAGCTGGTGGAGGAGATTGACAAAAACTTCCCTCTTGATGTAAGAACAATTCATTCTGCTCTCTTGAAAAAAGGCAAATTTTACAACTCTCCTAAGTTAAACAGTTGAGTTTGTAAAATTTTTGAATCGTTCAGTAAATCTCAGGGTCTGGCAAGGGCACTTTTAGCTTAGTTTAGCATAAATTATTGAATGGGAATAAACTATTAGCATCTTGCTCAAAAATTACAAGTTTGGTAAATTTTCTTATACTGTATGAAGCTCGACTATTCTGTAGTTTCATTGTGTACTAAGACACAGTACTAAGACTGTGGAAAAGTAAAAGTATATATAAGGAACTACATAAAGAAACTATACTCTCATTCCAGAGTAATAATCACAGTGGTTGCAGTAGGCTTAATGATAATACACAGTGCCTAAAAAAATGCCCTCAGCTAGGTAACTTTCGACATGACAGGCACATGCTCCATGTGCAAGCGGGTTAGTTATATTGATGGAAGTTAGTCAATTTTCAGGCACTGTGTAATATTGTGTCTGATGCAGTCATGGTACAGCAGCAAAGTTCCTTTACTATTATGCCTGAGTATAGTTTCTAGAATTTTTCAGTTTTAGTACACAATGTAACTACAAAAGAGTCAAACTTTAAATAGCTGGCAGCTAGCTCTCTGCAACTCTCACATGGTCGCCAGTGGTGTAAAGTAACTAATTACATATACCCGAATTACTGTAACTGAGTAGTTTTTCTCAGGAATTGTAATTTACTGAGTAGTTTTTAAAATGTGTGCTTTTACTTTTCCTTGAGTACATTTTTAGTGCAGTATCTGTACTTTTACTCCACTACTTTCTGTCAACTTGCAGTAACTACTTTATTTAGTCCTGAGATTCCTGTCCAATCAAATCGCACATAACGTAGAAGGAAAATCGCATCATAATGAACTACCTCAAGACGTGTGCACTTTATAATTGCAGCACACTGGAAATATTAAAAGTGTCCATAAAGATGTTCAAAATTTTCACGCGCATTGACCCAGAGACTGTTTAGATGCATGTCACTGATAAGAAGATGACAGATGTTTACTGTATAATGACCAAAATGGCCTTAAACACCCAGCAGGCACAGGATGTCAACATGACATCAGATTGACATTGAACCCTAACATCATGGGGACTTTGCATTTTGTTTGGAAATGAAAATCGGGTTGACGTCAGAACTCAACGTCAGGCCAATGCCAATGTCCAACCTAAAACCAACCAAATATTAATGTCTAATGATGTTACAGCTTGATATTGTGTGAACGTTACCCCTATGACAACTATCAGACGTTTGATTTTGCTTCCCGTACCTGACGAATAAATGTCAGTATTTGACGTCAATATGACGCTGGTTTAAGATATTGGCTCGACGCTGGATTCGGTCACTTTCTAACAACCTAAAATCAACCAAATATCAACGTCATTTGACAACATTATTGGACATCAAAATAACGTTGTCCTTTAGCTGCTGGTTTGACAATTAATTTTGGTCACCTGACATTACAACCTAAATTTTATACTAACCTCTATTTTTATACTATTGGTTTATTTTTAATTATTGAATTGTGTATATGATGTTGTACAGTGACCTTGGGTTTCTTGAACGGCGCTTTAAATAAAATGTACTATTATTATTAAATCTAACCTAATATTAATGTCTCATGATGTTGTGTGCCTTCTGGGCAATCGCAATAGTTTCTTTTACGATAGTGTATCGATAGTCCAACCTCAAGTATCGATTCAAGTTGTGCCAAATGACCTCCTCCTCCGCTCCTGTAGATGTCCCTAACTCGCGATCAACAAAACGCCAAGTAGTACGGGATCAGAAGTAAACAAGAGTGAGCATGGCATAAAATATAAAGGTGCTTCCAGCTTTTAGAGCTGACGTGTGGCTGCACATTGGTTTTAACGCTATTAGGGTTGGGTCGATCATCATGATGCTGCTAGGGGGCATCACCGATCCTCCGCACTGCCCCTGTTGCAAACCCGCTTGGTCCATCGCCATGTTTCACATTAGACATCGTACGATGCCAAATTGGTCAACATAGCCCAAATCTAAACGCTATACCAGGGAGTACTGAATTAGACAAAAAATAAATGCCATTTGTAAGCCTGGCAATATTCATAGTTCTCTGTTCAATCACACTGTGCAGTTTTAGTGAATTGGAATGGATGGAAAATAAATTGGAATTGGAATTTTAATTTGTCTGCCGACTTTATCAAGTTGTCAATATAATGTGACACGCATACTAATACAAACTATTGCAATATATCACAATATTTATTGTATTGCGATATATCACGATATATCGTATCGTGACCCATGCATCGTGATATATATCGAATCGTTAGGCCCTTGCCAATACACAGCCCTACTACAGAATGTTACGTTTACACACACATTCACAAATTACATTTAAACATATCAGCTTTTTACAGCTAATACTCACTAATTACTCTTGAGTACTTTTAAAAGGGCTACTTTTTACTCATACTTTGAGTAATATTTACAACAGATACTTTTACTCTACTTGCACTACATTTTAAGGCAAGTAATGGTACTTTAACTTGAGTATGATTTTTCAGTACTCTTTCCACCACTGATGGTCGCCCACTGAAGCTAAGCAGGGCTGTGAATGAGAGTATTCCCCTCAAAAAACATTGTGTGTCCAGAAAAGTGCTATATAAATGTAAAGAATTATTATTATTATTAAACAGGAAAATGTTCTGAACTCTAGAAGCTAATGTTTTAATCTGATTCAATGATCTATGCTAAGCTAAGCTAAAAGTGCTCCCGCCAGACCTGGATATGGTCTGAATGGATTAAAAAATGGTAAACATTGACTGTTTAACTCTAGGGCAGTTGTATAATGGTAAAGGAACAGATTGTAACAAACTAATATTCATGTCGTGATTTTTTTGTTTGTTTTCCTTCAGACTCCCATCACATATGACGCGCTGATGAGAATGGATTACTTGGAAATGGCCATACATGAATCAATGCGTATCTTTCCCGCTGGTCCTCGATTAGAAAGGGTCTGTAAGAAGACAGTAGAGATCAACGGCATCACAATCCCAAATAACACACTGGTTGGAATTCCTTTGTATGTTTTAAGTCGCGACCCAGAGCTCTGGGAGTCTCCTCATGAGTTTAGGCCTGAGAGGTGATACATTTACCAAATTGTTTGTTAAGACATTATTAGGGAAGCAAAAATTGCAGCACTTTCTGATACATCTTTACAGGTTCAGTCCAGAGAGCAAGTCAGTGATCAACCAGTGTGCTTTCATGCCTTTTGGACTCGGGCCTCGAAATTGCATTGGTATGAGATTTGCTCTAATGATGATGAAGCTTCTTGTCGTGAAGCTGCTACAGAAATTCACTGTGGAAACATGTAAAGAGACGCAGGTTGGTACACTGACTGTCATAAGACATGAGAGGCATGAGGCTTTACCTTAATTAAGAAACATGTATATAATTCATTATTTACATTTATTTTCTACTGTCTATTTTCAGATCCCTGTAGAGCTGAACTTTTTTTTTCAGCCGAAGGTTCCTATTACACTGAAGTTAATACCAAGGTCTCACAAGGAAAAACAATAATGGAAATGTGGAGGAATATAATAGTATACACAATGTAATTTTAGTGATGTAGAATTAACAAAATTACCTGGAGTACAGTTTATTTTTAGGTGGCTATATGCTGTATGCTGTTAGTCTTTTTATATTCACCATTTACAAATTACTTGTTGAAATGATGGTGCTCATTGTTTCCTTGTTTATTCATGTTTTGGTTATTTTATACTGTTTAATGATGTTTGATGTTAAAAATACTACCTTATTAAAAAGCATAATTGTAAATCTTGTAGTTAAATAACAGATTTTTTTCTCTAATCTTAATAACAGACATCTGATGTCTTAATTTTTCATTTGATTACACTAAATTAAACATTTTTTACATCTGCACTGAAAGTAAAGACTTTCTCAAATACAAATATGAAACAGTAAATCAGTAATGAAAGCAGAATTTGTTCAAGCAACTTGGTGTATGGATTTCATATACAGCGAGTAATAAAATAAAAAAGTATTGAACACATCACCTTTTTTTTAGAAAACAAAGCTAATTTGTTTAGAAATTAAGTAAATTAAATAAAATTAATCAGGGAAAAAATATTGAACACATGAAGAAAGGGAGGTGTAAACAGGCATGGAAAGCCCAGGCAGATTTTAGAAAGCAGCCCGGCCCCTCACAAGTGTAAATTATTATTAGCTGCTTCAGTCCTACATCTACTTTACCACATGATGAAGATGAAACCAGGGTGGATATTTCAGCAAGACAATGATCCAAAACACAGCCAAGGAACTCACAAATAGTTTCAGAAAAAAAATAAAGCTGCTAGAACGACCCAGTTAATCACCTGACCTGAATCCAATAGAAAATAAGAACTAAAGGACAGAGATGATGGAATTGACTTGACACAGAATTGTCAAGATCTTTTGACTGTTTAAGTTCATACAAGAGGCAACTTGAAGCTTTTTATACAAAGTGTTAAATACATTTCAGTACTTCCTCATTGTGTCATTCCATTGTTATTACACATAACTAGTTTTTCTGAAAATGTTTTTTTATTGTTTGGGTATACTTATTTTACTTGCTGTAAAATTCTTACACTTACTTACTCCCAGGGCCGTTTATATCAAAGTTGATATTGGTGTTTTACAACATCTAGTTTTTATGAGGTGGGTTGTTAGCCCAACGCTTAACCCCCAACCTGGAGGACCAGGAAATACACACATACACTACAGAAAATTTAGCTTACCAAATTCACCTACAGCACGTCTTTGAACATGTGGGGCAAACTGGAGCACCAGGAGAAAACCCATATGAACATGGGGAGAACATGCAAACTCCACACAGAAATGGCAACTGACCCAGCAGGGGCTTGAACCTGCGACATTCTTGCTGTAAAGCGACAGCTTTACCCAATGTGCCACCGTGTCACCTTTTTTGGCTATAGAAAAAAAAATTTGAGGAGAAAATCACAAATTTTAGTAAAATCAGTCTTGGATAATAATATTGGGTCACTGTGTATATCTCAAATAATATTATTACTCTATCACATGTTCCATACCTGTGAACATGTTCTAGTTTAAAACGATTGAATACGACTTAATGCATGAGTAATGTGGAAATATGGCTATTTTGTCAACTCTGATTTTGTCACTGATGTTACTTCTATGTGCAACGTCCACTTCACTTCCTTTTTTAACTGTCTCTTTCGTGACTCGTGCTACTTAACGTAAAATCAGAAAGTTTAGCTTGTGTAGTGAAAAGTGCGTTTTGTGTGTACAATATTGATTCTACGTTTGATTCCGTCAACTTAATCATGAAAATACAATGAAGGGACACGCTAACGTTTTTGAGTGACAGAACCAGAACACGGGATCTAGATTTGTTTTTGTTTTTTTGAAGATGTAAAACTCAGGCTTTTATTGTGAGGTGAGTAAAATCCACCTGTTTTACACTCTAGACAAAGACGAACTTTGTTTGGTTTTGTGGGTGGGTGTCTTTCGTCATTCTTCCTAATAAAGGCATTACATGAAGGTTTACGACAGCTTATCAGTGCTGAAAACTGGAAAATGTATGTCAAACCTTTCATATACGCCCACTTCCGGACCATCCGTCGGAACGGGAATAGATCCAAATGCGAACCGACAGCATCGATGTGAATGAAGCCACTACACTGAAGAATACGGTGATTTACGATGTTTGATCTTTCATCTCTGTCTGTGACCTGGACCCTGGTGGTTCTAGTCATAACCCTCCTGTATATGTGAGTATTCATTTACAATAACAGTAACATAACAAATAACAGCTAATTGTGATGCAATATTCAGTTGCCTTTTTTTCTGTTTAATATATCCCTTTAAATTAATAGTTGTGTGTTGTATCACACTACAGTTAATGAATTTTAGGATCTTTGTTTATATAACTAATCTGTTTGTAAACTTCTGATATCTTTGTTTCTGACCACACACTAGGTATGGTGTTTGGCCCCATGGATTTTTCAAAAAACTGGGAATTCCAGGACCAAGACCCTGGCCTTTTTTTGGCACATTTCTCTCCTACACTAAAGTGAGTATTTAATTATTTAATTACTGTTAAAAATTATGATAATTTGTATTTGACTTATTATTGAACAATAATATTTGTTTCTTTATTTCTCAGTAGTTAAATCTCTATATGCAAATATATTTTAGGGCTTTTATAATTTCGATATGGAGTGTGCTAAGAAGTATGGAAAAGTATGGGGGTAAGTCAAAGTTATACAATTTACTGTGTCTACGATTAGTTAAAAATGTTGTGTGAAAATACAAAAGAATATTGATAATTAAAAAAGTAAACTATTTTATAGTATAATAAATATTTAATGGATAGTCAAAGGGAAATTGAAATACTGTGAAAAAACTCCTTGCTCTGTTATTATTTATCTGTTATTTCTTTACTTGATCAGGATCTATGATGGAAGGTTGCCGATACTAATGGTCACTGACCTTGAAATGATAAAAACAATTATGGTGAAAGAGTGTTATTCTACCTTCACTAACCGAAGGGTGAGGACACCACAGTTGTACTAGAAATGGCATAGTAACATAAAGCACGTTATTGCTATATGACTATATAACAACCACAAACACACACACACACACATATATATATATAAATATATATATATACTTTTTTCAGGAAATAAATGTGGATCTTGCTGGCCCCCTTGCTGATGGAATAACTGCAGTTAAAGATGAGAGGTGGAAGCGAATTCATGGTACACTCTCTCCATTTTTCACTAGTGGCCGGCTGAAGGAGGTACAGTGAAGCTCTTTAAAGATTAAGTTCACTCAAAATGAAAGTGCTGTTATTAAGTACTCACCCTGGTGTTTTTCCAATCCCCTGAGACCTTCCTTCAGCTTCTGAACACAAATAAAAAATTTTAAGATGAAATGAGAAGCTCTCTCATCCTCCATAGACAATGAGGGTCCTGATATGCTCAAAATCCAGAAAAGGAACCAAAACATTCCATTTCAGTGGTTCAACTAATCATACAAACTTTCTTAAAGCTCTTAAAAGCTGTTAGAAACACATTTGATCAGGGTGCACATTTAATAAGCTTACATGTTGCGCTGCTGACTGTAATGGCAGTACATCATACTGCCCTCAGTAAACATGCACACTTTCGACTTGACGTGGCAGATAGACAAAGGCAAACAAAAGTCTCTTTAGAGTTTCGAATGGTTGACGAGAATATTGGAGCTTATGCATTTCATCCAAAATATCTTAATATGTGTTAAGATGATCTCAGTTAATTGAAATGACATAAAGGTAAGTAATTAAATACAGGATATTCATTTTGGGGGGACTAACCCTTTAAGATACAAATTAAATCAAAACTAACCATAATCCATTTGGTTTTGTTAGCTTATATCTGCATTTCATAAAAAAAAATTGTAATCTTTAATTAATATCTGAAAATGCACTTCCTGTTTGTTTTCAGTTAAATTGTCAGCTTACATATGATGAGCAGGAGGAGTCTGTTAAGTCGGTTGTAATAACTTTTCTAAAACCCATTTCCTGATCTTTTTGAATGAAATTCCTACTTTACTTCATCCATTCAGCTCACAGTAGAAAAAACAAGCCATGCCCACTGTTGTCTCATTTAATAGTCTGTTTCTTAACTGTCACAATACAAAAAAAACGGTCACAGCTTCTGGTTCATGTGGACTTTAAGGGATAGTTCACGCAAACATGAAAATTGTCTCTTTGAAATGGGCTGTTTCAGACACTGGTTTAGGATACCAGTACTCTGCTTTATATACTGTTTTTATAGATTCAAGCAGAAATGTTATTGTTGATATGCACTTCTTTGGCTACTTTTATATATTATATGATGTACTTGTTTGCATGAAATAACGCTTGTTTTAAATGTGTTTCAGATTTTTCCTATAGCTATGACACATGCAGAGCGGTTTGTTAAAAATATGCTAAAGGGAGACCATGAGCAGCCAGTTAAAATAAAAGAGTATGTGACACATTTCCTTTATAACATGAACTTTACTTTCACATTTAATGCAGAAGTTTTACACAAAACATCTTTTTGATGTGTAAAACTAATCAAATTAACATTCATCAATAAATGTGTTATACCATTATATAATATTCTATAACCTGTTTGTTTTTCAGAGTTATCGCTTCATACAGTTTAGATGTGGTCACAAGCTCAGCTTTTAGTGTTGACATTGACTCTATAAACAACCCTGATGATCCTTTTGTTACCAACATAAAGAACTTTTTAAAGTTCAATCTTTTTGGTCCTTTTGTTCTTCTTTTGAGTATGTATTTTGTGTATTTAAAATAAGCTTTTTATTGTTGTATTATATGCTTTACAGCTAATAATTTTAACATGAAGTCTGAAACATTTTTTAGCTTTATTTCCCTCTATTGCAAATCTTTTGGGGAAGATGGGATTAAGCATGTTTTCAAAGCCGACTGTGGATTTTTTCTACAAGGCCCTGAGAAAGATAAAGGATGAGCACAAGGATTCAAATGTATGTTTGTCACTTTTTCACTCTTCAGATCCAGTTTTAGATTTTGCAGAGATGCTGATGCAGCTGTAGATTATGATTAATATTTACTCATTTTCCAAACACTTTTATCTAAAGCAACTTAGAAATGAGGCAATCATAAAGAGGCAATACTAAAGTGTTACTAATACAAAGATTCTGATATTGTTAGAAAAATAGAAGCTAGGGTAGAAGGGGAATCGGGAAGCAGTGAGAAGTAATAATCATTCATTCGTTAATTTTCCCTCGATTTGCATTCACACACACACTACACCCAATTTAGGTAATCCAATTCACTTATAGCGAATGTCTTTGGACTGTGAGGGAAACCGGAGCATCCGGAAGAAACCCACATGAACACAGGAAAACTAATATGTTTTTTTAATTATAGGGTCGGGTAGACTTTTTCAGGCTCATGATCCAGAATCAAATACCTGATGATCAAGTGAAAGACACCACAAGTGAACAACCAGAAAAAGGTCTGAGAGACATTTTTACATTACAGACTGTATCACTTAATATCCATCGCATAATATCCATCATCAGGGATGTGACTTGTTTTTAAATATGCTGTTTTTGTTGATTTACTAGGATTAACAGACCATGAGATTCTCTCCCAATCCTTCATTTTTATCATGGGCGGTTATGAGACTACAAGCACGACTCTCACTTTCCTCCTCTATAATCTTGCTATTAATCCGGAATGCCTGGAAAAGCTGGTTGGGGAGATTGACAAAAACTTCCCTCTTGAGGTGAGAACACTTCATTCTGCCTTCTTCATTTTTTTGTATAGAGCAGTGGTACTCAAACTTTTTAACCAAGTGCCACCCCATTTTAAAATGAGGTGTAAATTAAAAGTGTACTTTAAAAAAAGGTTAATTAAAAATGGCACTGTTAAAAGGTAAAAACAAAATGAGATGGTTACAAATGTAACCCACGTTCCCAGGGGGAGGGAACTCCAATGCTGTGTCGACACAACACTTTTAGAGCATATCGACAGATAACCAATCACTCTGAAGAATAAGAAAATGGGCCAATGAATGCCTATAAGTTGGTATCGTGCAGCTCTTGCAGTTGATGGTAATCTACAATCAGCTGAGTATAAATCCACCAGCTGCGGAGAGCCAGTGTATGGCGCCACAGCAGCTGGACCTCACCACAGCCTTGGTGAGAAGTTTGCCAAGCATTGCGTGAGTGCACAGTCATCACTCAGTGAGTGAGTACAGGACTCCTCCGCAGGCAGCGTTTGCAGGTTCACAACCTCTTCTAAAAAGTGCATAGTAGGAACCTTGGGCACATAGCTGAGCCCTGGTTACATCATTTTTTGTGACTTTTTTCCTCAAGCACCAAGTGCCTCCTCAGGCTCTGTGCCAAGCAGATTGATTTTTAGTATGATGTGATGCACTAAACGTTCTAAGCACACAAGTGTGATCGTAGGCTCCAGGAAACAGCCAATGCTGATGAAATCAGTGTTATTGTTGTGTGTCAAAGGGTTAAAAGTGTGTTCATTTTTTTATTTCATTATTCAGTGATTCCTAAGAAGGAAGCCTGCGTATCCATGAGTGATATGTGTACCACAGTTTGAGAACCCCTGGTAAAGAGTCTAGTTCAAGGCAGGTTTAGAGCTTCAGATACATCTGTGTTACAAACATGAAGAAAGTTAAACAAAACCTTAATATCAATTGGAAATGTCTTATTTTTTTTATTCTTCAGACTCCCATCTCATACGATGCATTGATGAAAATGGATTACTTGGAAATGGCCATTAATGAGTCAATGCGTCTCCTTCCCACTGCCCCACGCCTGGAAAGGGTCTGTAAGAAGGCTGTAGAGATGAATGGCATCAGCATACCAAAGGACACAATGATTACAATTCCTACATATGTTTTAAATCAAGACGCGCAGCTCTGGGATTCTCCTCATGAGTTCAGGCCTGAAAGGTGATGCATGTAAATTCTGGACATTTCTTTCTTTGCCACAGTTTTTCTCAATTCAGTTTTCTTCACATATACATTTTACAGTATTAATAAATAAAAAAGAAAGCTTAAAACATTTTCATTGAAGAAAGAATTACTAAACTAAAGATTTACTAAACTTTCTGATATATCTCTGCAGGTTCAGTCCAGAGAATAAGTCAGAGTTTCTCCAGTACGCTTTCATGCCTTTTGGACTCGGCCCTCGAAACTGCATTGGAATGAGATTTGCTCTAATGATCGTGAAGCTTCTTGTTGTGAAGCTGCTACAGAACTTCAGTGTGGAAACATGTAAAGAGACACAGGTTGGTACACTGATAGTCAGTCATCACTGAGAGACAATGAGGCTGTGTTTTTTTTTTTTTAATGAAGAATGTATATATTTTTTTCTTTTCAGATTCCTCTAGAACTGAATTCTGTTTTCCAGCCAAAGGTTCCCATCACACTGAAGTTAACACCAAGGAAAATCAATAATTAAATTACGGAACGTGTTTATGTAATTGTGCAGATTATTTTATAATAGATAGATCGAATTGTAAACAATTACATGCAGCATAGCTTCATTTAAGTACCTATATTTCACCGTATGCTCAGTCTTATTTTTTATATTCAACTTTTTCAATTTATGATGCTGATGATTCCTGATTCATTAATTTTGTGTTGTTTGTTTTACACTGTTTAAAGTGTAAGCAAACTACTACATGTCAAAATGACAGTTCAGTTGTACACATGTCTAATTATATAACAGTATAAAGCAAGCACTGAATGCTGTATAATCAGGTGTAATTAATAAATTCTTAAGTAGTTAGAGGATAAATGTAAACTTTTTTCTTTTACATCTGCTCTGAAATTAACAAATTGTTGGTTTCAAATCATAAAACAGTAAATTAATATTGAGTAGTAAATGAGATGTATTAACATTTCTCCTTTTAATGATGAAAGGTAAAATTGTCTGTTCATCCAGTATCTGCCATCATTTTAGAGCTTACTAATGCATAAGCAAAAGATATGATGAAGGAATTTTGCCTTTAATGACAAATTCACAAACACACACACAAATTAATATGTTTTGTTTCGTTTGAGCAAACACAGAGGTTTTGGGCTCAAGAAGGTGATTTTGTCCGGGTTTTATTGCTATAACTTACACTTTCTTTTGAGGTGTTTGTGAACCTACATTATTAAAATCAGTTGACTGCATTTAAATGATAATATTTGCTATAAGTTTTGCTGCTGCTGCAGTGTTTTATTTAGGATAAGTTTAAATGTATTATATTTCTGATAATTCATTCATTCATTTTCTTTTCGGCTTAGTCCCTTTATTAATCCGGGGTCACCACAGCGGAATGAACCTCCAACTTATCTAGCACATTTTTACGCAGCGATGCCCTTCCAGTTGCAACCCATCTCTGGGAAACATCCACACACACTCATTCACAATTTAGCCTACCCAACTCACCTGTACCATGTCTTTGAACTGTGGGGGTAACTGGAGCACCCGAAGGAAACCCACGCAAATGCAGAGAGAACATGCAAACTCCACACAGAAACGCCAACTAACCCAGCCGAGGCTTGAACCAGCGACCTTGCTGTGAAACGACAGCACTACCTACTGCGCCACTGCGTTATTTATGATAATGAAAGCGTTACATACACATAACTGTTACATAATTGACTGTCTTGTGTCATGTGATTGGCTGTTTGCTGCATGTGGTCCAGGGTTAATCAGTAAACCCTGAGTTAACAAAGAAAGCTTTTATCATTCATGACTAGGCCCACATGAAATCTGTGAGCACAGAAATCCACAACGTTCCGCAGATTTTTTGCCCATCATTGAGTCTGTTAATTTACTTGTGTAAATGTATATTTATTCAGTTTTGAATAATTTCACTAATTTTATTGTGATAATAATAGTAATATTAAAATATCCATATAATTTATTTACATTACAGTTTGTAAAGTAATATTTTTTGTCTTTTAGTAGATATATTATACAAGAGACTTGCATTGTTTACCAAATGAGAGGATCTAATTGGATTTGTATTGTAAACATTAAATAAAAGTTAAAAATGTATTTATTTTTTATTTCATATATTGTTTCATATGTTATTAATTATAATACTCCTAAAATCCTTCCACATAAATCCCCAGATTTTTTACTAAACTCTCCACAGAAATAGCAAAAAATGTCAGCAGATTCTGTCTGACCCTTGCTTTGTGCAACAGGCCTCGGGTTTCAAAACCAATGCCAGTAAAAAAACATTTGTTTATATGGAATTTCATTTATTTCACACACAAACATATACGGTTGAAGTCAGAATTATTAGCTCCCCTTTGATTTTATAATTTTTTTTAGATATTTCCCTAATTATGTTTAACAGAGCAAGGAAATTTTCACAGTATGTCTGATAATATTTTTTTCTGTTCTGTTTTTAATTTTTTAAACTATATATTTTTTCAATCGTCTACAGAACTACCAATCAATATACAATAACTTGCCTAATTACCCTAAGCTGCCTAGTTAACCTAATTAACCTAGTTAAGCTTTTAAATGACACTTTAAGCTGTATACTAGTCTTGAAAAACATCTAGTTAAGAATTATTTACTGTCATCATTCATTCATTTTCTTTTTGGCTTAGTCCCTTTATTAATCTGGGGTCACCACAGCGAATGAACCTATGCCACATGTTTTTGGACTTGTGAGGGAAACCGGAGCACCCGAAAGAAACCCACGTGAACACAGGGAGAACATGCAAACTCCACATACAAATGCAAACTGACCCAGTCGGGGCTCAAACCAGTGAACTTCTTTACTGTGAGGCGACTGTGCTACCCACTGTAGTTAGAAATGAGTTATTAAAACTATTATGTTTAGAAATGTGTTGAAAAAATCTTCTCTCCATTAAACAGAAATTTAATAAAAAACAGTGGGCTTATAATTCTGACTTCAACTATATATATATATCAGTCTTGCAAATAAGTTATCTTACAGATAAATGATACAGCTGGACTTTCAGACATATTCCTTTTCGTTTTAAAATAGTATTAGAACCAGGAAAACAAACTGCCTACAAGATTTACTGTAGGTGTGATGTGGAAAATAGTGTTATTCTGTCAACAGTAAGATTCTGTGGCACTGATAACTGTCACAAAGGGCTGATATTATGTCCCGCCCTCAACACTGATAATAAATAACCATAAATGTGATTGGCAGGTTTCCAACAGACAGCTGAAACAACCAGTAATATACACTTATGTACTGCCCTCTATACTCAGTTACAATTCACAAGAGAATTGCATCAGTTTGTACGAACTTTACAGTGTGAAAGATAAGAGTTTTCTACTAGATAGTAAAGATTTGATTTGACCAAAAAAAAAAAACGTCCTATTCAAACTCCACTAGCTTTGCCCCTGAAGTTGGATAGGTGTAATTCCATAGGTCGATAGGCTACTATTTCATGTGTTTTACAAATACTCAAACCCAAAACAAATTAGTTTAAACCAATGAACACTTTTAACAAATGTATGTGGATTGAACATAAAAAACATTAAGTTGTCATAATGAAATCTCAACAATTGTGTTGTTTCAGCTCCTTTTAATGAAGTAGTTTGAAGTTAAAAAATATGTTTTGAGTGTAACATGTATGCCTATAAATTAATAGAATAGTGTTACAATGCAATTTTAAGTTTATATTAATATCTCACAAATCAAGCTTCTAATGAAAAGCCAGTGAAACTACATATTTAACTTGAACACACCTAAAAACTCGATTATTATTCATTCGTCATTGTCTTTCTTTCATGTGTGCAGTTTTATCAGAATAACTGGTTTACGTCAGCTGATATTTGCTGTTAACGCTGATAACTCGAGAAATATAAGTCAAAAGTTTCAAAAGCCATAACCTGCTGTTGATTAATGCCTTATGTGGTTTACTTGAGCACCAATAAACCACACCTACTTCCTGGTTATGAATTTAAAACAATCCAACAGCGCGGTGTGTGTGAGGACTTAAACTGGAGCTGAAGAATACAGTGATTTACAATGATTGATCTTTCATCTCTGTCCTTGACCTGGACCCTGGTGGTTCTGGTCATAACCCTCCTGTTTATGTGAGTATTTAAAAACAGGTCAAAGCAGCTATTTTTATCAAGCATTCTGTGTTTTAGGTCTATTATGATGATCAGATGTATTGAGGTAAAGTTGGTTTTATATTCACACAATTCAGATTTTCTCCTTATAATTTCAGAAACGTATTTGCTAATAGTGAAATCATATTAGGAGCCAATGACTATCAAAGTACAACATTGTTCACAGTCACAAAAATAGTGCTAATGTTGTTTTCAATTCATACTTGCAGGTTATTTCAGACCGAATATTCAAAGTACTGTGGTAAACAATATAGGGACTATGTAAGTTGTCACTGAACGAATGTGCGAATATAAAACCAACTTGACCTCTATATCAGGTGTCCCTATTTTAGAGGTCTAAAATGTAAATATGTCAACTGCTGTTACAATCACCGATTTTTGTTCTTTAATGTCGTTAATTGTCCCTTAACTAAAATCGTTTGCAGAGAAATTGCAATGTTACATTTAAAACCTGATAAACATGTTTTTCTATAAACTGGATGTTTCTTGTAAGTTGTAAAATGGCTGTCGGACGTGTTAAAAATGTAAACATTTGAAAAGTTATATGAAATTTATGAAAAAATATAGTTCGTCAAGAAGACTTTTTCATCTAAATATGAATACGAACCCCACAGAAAACCAAAACCTTTTAGGTTTGCACTTACCGTATTTTGCAGGTTTTATTTATTTTCAAGTAGAAGAACTTGCATTGCAACTGAACTGCTTTAATTTAAAATGGTTAAAGATATATTTTAAAGACATATATTTAGGTTTGGCGCCGATTGTCATCTCGCCTCATATCAGGTTGCCATGGCTACTGCTGCGAGCCCTCTCGTTAAAGTCTGGTAAAGTCCAGATAGGATACAGCTGCGGATACACACATATAGACTATTTTGAGGGATGTAAACAATAACAATGGTTCTAATGTATTTCCTGTTTTACTTTTTAATTTTTTATAGATTCACAGAATTCAAAAAGCTCCACATATTCATTCATTATGTTATAATAGCTGTTTTATTGTTACGTTATGATTAAATTGTCTCTTATTACAGTTATGAAATCGTTGGATAACAAGCAGGAAATGTTCATGGGCCAGTATCATCACTTTAAAATGATCTATAGCATCATTTCTGTGACTGTATAACACTAACTAATATTTTTACAGTACTGTGACGGTTGGGTTTAGGGTTGGGGTAGACGTAGATGTTAATAAAATGCAATTAAGGGGAAATTGAATAAATGATATAAAATATTCTTGTTAACTTCCGGCCTATTGGGGAATTTGCTAGGAATAGCAAACAAGTGTGTTTATAGCTTAGAGCTTCTATACTGGAAAAATCTAAAATTGTCATATTTCAGTATGTATAGCAATATGAATACAATTTCACCATATGACTTGAGTAGCTCTATTTGGAAAGAATTTTAGATTGATTTAATTTTAGATTGATTGGGATGATTTTGATTATAATACAGAAATCTATATGTTAGTCAAATTGCCAAAACTGTTAGCATCCCAGTTTGGGGGTTTAAAATATTTTTCTTACTTTATAATTTGTCACACTCTAGCTATGGAGTTTGGCCGCATCGTTTTTTCCTCAAACTGGGAATACCTGGGCCAAGACCTTGGCCTTTTGTTGGAACACTTCTCTCATATGCTAAAGTGAGTATTTCATTATGGTAAAAGGAATTCACTCTTTTCCCTTTCATTGATCAATTGACTGTGTATTTTAGGGTTTGTGCAATTTTGATATGGAGTGTGCTAAGAAGTATGGAAAAGTTTGGGGGTGAGTCTCAGTTACTGTATGTATTTACTGTGTTAAAAGAATAGGTCAATCAAATGTATAAAATATATTTCTGCAGATTGTCGAACCATTCATTCACTTTATTGTAATCTATATGTGTGTATATTTTATTTCAGTTATGTGATTAAATAATATACAAATGTTTAGATGATGTGTATACAATGCAGTTGTAATGAAATTAGGGATGCTCATTTCAACATATACAACAACAGAACATCTTCAGGCATGCAGTGAAGTTATCTTAGTTTCTAACAGTAAAGAAAAAAAATAAACTTAATAAAAAGAATAAAATAAATAGGCCTGCCCTAGATATTTTTCACTTAAATAAAAAATTTTGATTACAAAACGAAAACAATAGATAAATCCTTTTTAAGAACCAGCATAGGCTGTTTTTTCCCCATCATGTGTGTTTTTAGCAGGCTACCTCAAATCATTGCATTTAATTCTCTGCTGTTTTTCTCATATCACAAACCTCTGTGAACATTTTTAATAAAAATTATCACAACTATAGCCTATTTGTTGTGTTTATGAGCGGTGTGGAGCACGCTCTGATGGAGAGAAAATCCCGACTTGTGGCTGGCTTGTTTCCAAAGCAGCGCACATTTCAGAAAGTTTTGATTTGCAGCTTCTTTCTCTAAATGTGCAAATAAACAGATGTGTTTATGACGCAGATCCAGGACATAGGCAATCAGCATCAGCACTGGTTTGACATCAACTCATCTGTGTCAAACTGTGACCAGCAATATCGTTCTTTCAATTTGCTTCTTTGGCAAAATATGTCTGTAGGCACGTGTGGTTGCACGTGTTACCGCCCCACGAGATAACAAATATGTGTTGCACATTTATGCAGCCAATTATAAAAAAAAATAATAATATTTTTAATCGTTTAACTGATACCATTAATCGGTTAAAAACACACCCTTTCATTTAACGGTGAATCGGTTATTATGAGCATCCCTAAATGCAATGTCTTTTAGTGGATGTTTTATAAAAGGTACCTACTCTAGGTTTATTTACATTGTACAGGATTTGCATTTTAAAAGTTTATTATTTTATTTTCCAAAAGGTATTTTATTATTTCAGTTTTTAGCTTCTGTACTTTCAAAATAATTCTACATTCATCTTTTAATATATATATATATATATGTATATGTGTATATAAAATTTTACACAAAAAAATGTATTCTCAGCATAAAAGGCATAAAAAATCTGCAGATTCTGCCTGACTCTACAAGGTCTTTTAATTAGTGGAGCAGGTGTTTGCCTGGCTCATTGTTATTGTAAACTGCTCAATATATCTTTCATTGCTCAGGATCTATGATGGAAGGTTACCGATACTAATGGTCACTGACCTGGAAGTGATCAAAGTGGTTTTGGTGAAAGAATGTTACTCCAACTTCATTAACAGAAGGGTAAGCTCTCCAAAACTCAAACATAGCTTTGTACAAGGAAAGTGTTATAACGGCAATTCAGAGTCAGCTGAAGGTACGGTAGTGATAATCATTTTGTCATTTATACAGAAGAGGACGACAGGACTGGCTGGCCCCTTTTCTGATGGCATAATTATGGTTAAAGATGAAAGATGGAAGCGAATGCGCAGTACACTTTCTCCATATTTCACAAGTGGGCGACTGAAGGAGGTACAGTGATGGCCTTTAATATGAACTCTAGCATACATCAGAGACTATATATTATGACTGTTATTAATATGTTCTAAACTACATTTCTAACTATGTTTCAGATATTTCCCATAGCTATGACACATGCCGATCGTTTTATTAAAAATATGCAAAAGAAAGACCCAGAGCAGCCGGTTAAAATAAAAGAGTATGTGGCATTTGTCTTTAAATAAAATGCATAACTTTACATGACGATGATACATAAGGATTCAATTGTAAAAGTGTGTTTTTGTGCATAAATGAAAACCACATTGTAACTTCTTGTATGATTTTTGTAGATGATAATGGTTTTCAAGTAGACGATAACAATATTTTATATTTATTGAAAAAATATGTTGTATTTCAGAGTTGTGGCTCCATACAGTTTAGATGTCATCACCAGCTCATCTTTTAGCGTTGACATCGACTCCATAAACAACCCTGATGATCCTTTCGTTATCAATGTCAAGAAGTTCATACAGTTCAATATGTTCAACCCTCTCTTATTGCTAATACGTATGTTTATGTTTATCTTTTATATTGGCAGATAAAGAGAAAAGAGAAATAACAGTTACATTAATTTTCTTGTTTCAGTTTTGTTTCCTTCTCTTGCAATCCTTTTGAAGAAAATGGGGGTAACTCTTTTTTCAAAATCAGCCATGGATTTCTTCTACAGTGTTCTGAAAAAGATTAAGGATGATCACAACAAGGAATCAGAAGTAGGTTTGTCACCATTTCACTTTTCAGCTGCTTAGATTCGACACTAATGGTGATCGTGTGTCTTCTTTTAAGCAGGGTCGGGTAGACTTTCTCAAACTCATGCTCCAGAATCAAATACCTGATGATCAAATTCAGGACAGTGACACAAGTGAACAGCCAGCAAAAGGTCTGAGAGACATTTACACATTACAGAGTGTTTGACTTTGAATCCATATGAACATTATAAATGTGACTTTTGTCAACTATGCTATTTTGTGGATTTAATAGGACTAACAGACCATGAGATTCTCTCCCAGTCGCTCGTGTTTATCCTGGGCGGTTATGAGACTACAAGCACGACTCTCACTTTCCTCCTCTATAATCTTGCTACTAATCCAGACTGCCTGGAAAAGCTGGTGGAGGAGATTGACAAAAACTTCCCTCTTGATGTGAGAACAATTCATTTTGCTCTCTTCCGTTTTTGTACAGAGTCTAGTTTAGAGAAGTTTTACACTTTAAGGGTTTGTTCACCTAAAACTTTGATTTCTTTATTAAATACTCGGCCTCATGTCCTTCCAATCCCCTTCCAGATATTTTTTGTTCATCTTCAGAACACAAGATAAAATATTTCACATGAAATCTGAGAGCTCTCTCATAGAGAGAATGTTTTAGCCAAGGGGTGTTCAAGCTTTTTCGTATGAAAACCAAATATCATTGAGAGCCGTGGCTCGAAGATAAATATACCAAACTATATTACATTAAAGCTGCCATGGGTAGTTTCCTAATTTATTTTATAATATAAAAAAATAGAACATAAACATAACTTTGAATCGTATTAAGTAATGCAGTATAACTTTTTAATGATAACTTGTTGCAATAAAAATATAAACAATCACATTTAAAACACAGTGGAGTTCAATGCTGAATACAATATTCAAGCAGAATCTGCCTTTGCCTTGATTTGTTTAAAGTTCTGCATTGTCCTCTGTCTGTCGGATGACAGTATGTACATTTTAAACTAAATTACAGCATTTAAATTGAAACATTTAATTTCAGTTGGCTTTTTTGTAGCTTAACTATATATATCAAACAAATAAAAGGTTACAATAAATTTGAAATGAAAATCTCTAAACCATCCCCCTCTCTTTTCAGATAAAATGGTGGGCCAAATCAAAGGTTACCATGGGCCAACTTTGGCCTGCATGCCCTAGTTTGCACATCTTTATAGACACTTTCAAAGATATTGTCAGACTAAAAATGTTGTCAAAATGTTCAGTGTGACTATAGTGGTTCAATTGTTATCATGTAAAGCTCCAAGAACACTTTTGTGTGCCAAAAAGAATGAAAACGGACTTTTTGTCAATGTCTTTAGCGAGAAATCAGGGTGTGCATTTTTATGGGCAATACGATGCTTGCATGTTATGCTGATGACAGTGCACATCATGATTTTGTAAGGTGTGATGCGATCCTGGATAAACATATTGGAACATTTTTTTTTCCAAAATTTAGTTAATACCGGGGCGGTGAGGTAGCACAGTGGGTAAAGCTGTCGCCTAATAGCAAGAAGGTTGCTGGTTCGAGCCTCGGCTGGGTCAGTTAGCATTTCTGTGTGAAGTTTGCATTTTCTTCCCGTGTACACGTGGATTTCCAAAGACTATAGGTGACTATAGGTGAATTGGGTAAGCTAAAATTGTCTAGTGTATGTGTGTAAATGAGAGTGTATGGGTGTTTCCCAGTGATGGGTTGCAGCTGGAAGGGCATCCGCTGTGTAAAACATATGCTGGATAAGTTGGCGGTTCATTCCACTGTGGTGACCACTGATTAAGAGCCAAAAAGAAAATGAATGAATAATTCATACCCATTTCCTACTTCTAAACCCAACCATAACTGTAAATTATTATAAAAGTCAGAGGGGAGCAGTTGTATAACAATCATGTAGAACTGCATAAACCTAACCGTAAGGCTAAACTTATAACATAAGCCTAACATATCCCCTAATTCTGATTGGCTTAATTCTGATTGGTTTGTAATGTTGTTCCAGGATCAACATAGATGTTCATTAAGGTACAGTTGGTGAAATCTTGTTGGTGTGATGACAGTAGTGACATGATGTCGTACTGCCCGTAGTAAATGCGCACACTGACAAGGATGTAAAGACATTGGTGAACAAAGCATTTTTACAGTCTATTTTGGTGCACAAAAGTGTTCTTGGAGCTTCGTATGATTACAGTTGAACCACTGAAATCACATTGAATGTTTTGACACTGTTTTTGGTCCCTTTTCTTAACATCTCGCCACCCTTGCGTCTATAGAGTATGAGAGAGCTCTAGGATTTCATCTGAAATATCTTAAAGTGTGTTTTGAATAGGAACAAATGTCTCAGGGGGTTGAAACAACATGAGGGTGAGTAATTAATAACATAATTTATTTATTTTTTGGTGAACTAATCATTTAAGGAACAGGAAGTATAGGTTAAACAAAGCCATAATATTCACTGGGAATGTCTATTGTCTTGTTTTTGTGTGTTCTTCAGGCTCCCATCACATATGATGCATTAATGAGAATGGATTACTTGGAAATGGCCATCAATGAATCAATGCGTCTCCTTCCTACAGCCCCACGTTTAGAAAGGTCCGCTAAGAAAACGGTGGTGATCAACGGCTTGACCATACCAAAAGGGACTCTGGTTGGGATTCCTACATATGTTTTAAGTCATGACCCGGAGATCTGGGAGTCTCCTGGAGAGTTCAGGCCGGAGAGGTGATGTTTGTCATTTATCACACACTCATTATTTTTTACAGCCACAATTTTTCTCACTTCAGCTTTTCTCACATTTGAATCTAGTGGTGATTTATGCAGTTTACATAACCACATGCCAAATTTAAGCCGGCTAAGCACAACAGGTTTTTTTTTCTTATTTCATTGGAATTTGCAAGTACTATAAAAGCCTTAAAATTGCAAGGAAACATGCTTATGCACTGCGTTTTTTAATAAAATAAAGCACAAGCTAGTCTTTTCATTTCAGTTCAGTTTTATTATGAGAAGAGGGTATACAAAGCAGATTTCCCAACCAAATGCCAGCTGTCTTCAAACATTCAATTTCACTGAAGCAAGAATGGCTAAACTGAATATTTCTGCAGGTTCAGCCCAGAAAATAAGTCAGAGTTTCTCCAGTACGCTTTCATACCTTTTGGACTCGGCCCTCGAAACTGCATTGGAATGAGATATGCTGTAATGATCATGAAACTTTTTGTCGTTAAGCTGCTTCAGAACTTCAATGTGGAAACATGTAAAGAGACACAGGTTAGTACACTGACTGGTGTTACTGATATATGTGAGATGGACTGTGTTTTACCTCTTTTTTTTCTCTCTTTTTACTTTAGATCCCTTTAGAAATGAATGTTACTTTTCAACCGAAGGTTCCCATCACACTTAAGTTAACACCAAGATCTTGCAATAAAAAACAATAATTCTGGTCAAAAACAGATATGTATAATAATATATTATGTATGATTTACATGATTATAATTGCAATTTTACATTTCACATGTATTATGTTGTCCTCTTACGCAACTCATTTTACACACATAATAATATACTTTATACTGTTTATACTTTACACAATCAAAGAAATTAGTTATAGATACAGGCTACATCATGAATACAGTTTATAATTGTATTGTATTGAGTAATTTTTAATGAAACAAAAGACATGTTAGCATGCCAATAGATTAATGCACTAAATAAAATATACCAATGTGTAAAATATGATGTGTGAAATGTTAATGGGCAGTTTGCTAGTCCCTGCACACAGAAACCCTATAAAACATAATGCAGTGTCCTGCATTTTATTTGGCAATGAAGACTAAATAGGACGATGCTGTTTATTTTCCAGACCACTTACAGCTGTGCTTGTGCTTCCATAGCCTATAATTCTCAACTTTAAAAATAAAATCCTTTTTCACTGTTGGAAGTTTTTCTAATAGAATAGAGCTTACGTTTTTGCACTACTATACAACTAAAAGCATATATGTGACTTTTTAAATTAATATATTGAGTTGAGGTTTACTTTAATAAAGATTGTCAGCATAATTACTGTTCCAAAGCAGCTTTGAAACAGTTAAAGGTTATTATATGTGGAGTTCTCCACTACACAGAATGTTTTAGCTGTTGCACCATTAAATATTTTCAGTTGACCTCAGCATTGAATGTGATGTAACCAGCTGTAAATCCAGCCTACATTTTTCCTCTTTTCAATCTGTTCAGAAAAAGTCTCATGTTTAACTTTAGGTAAACCAAAATGTTTTTCAGACCTTTGTTAGAAATGTTTTATAGGGTCAAAAACTTTGTTGCAAGACCCTAGTTACATTTTTGGGAAATCCTACTGATTTATTCAGTTCTGTTTCCTGCTGACTCAACTTTCAGCAGGCTGTTTTCTTGTTTTTGACAAGAAATTAGTTTTTATTTTTCATTACATCTTTCTCTGTAATTGCAAGGAAAACCATCTACTGATTTAAAGTAAATCTCATTGAAATGGCAAAAACACCAAAATAATTTTGTACAGGTTTCTGTAAAATACTCCAGTAGACAGGCTGGATACTCAAGGTCATGCTGATAGTAAGATTTTGAGAACATTACATCAGTTTATTACATGACTCTGTGGAATGCTTGATACTTATATACAGTGGGGAAAAAAATATTGAACACGACGTGTTTTTTTTTGGGAATAATATTTCTAAAGGAGCTGTTGACATGGAGTTGAACCAGATTTTGTCAAAAACCCAAACAACAGAAACAGAAATAAAAAAAAAATCTGAATAATGAGTTATGTATAATAACAATGAAATGACACAAGGAGGAAGTACTGAACTACTGAAACATATTTAATACTTTATATAAAAGGCTTTTTGGGTGTAACAGCTTAAAGACATCTCTCATATAGAGAATGAAGTCACATGCATTGCCAAGGTGTGAGTTTTTTCACAGACTTCAACAGAGTAAACATTTGTATGGTTCTGTGGGTTTCATCTATCAAATCTGATCTTTATTTTGTATTTTCTATTGGATTCGAGTCAGGTGATTGGCTGGGCCATTCTACAGCTTGATTTTCTTTCTCTGAAACCATTTGTAATGGTAATTACAAAGCTGTAATGTCCACCCTGGTTTCATCTTCATCATTCTGTTAATGTAGATGTTGGACTGGAGCAGCTAATATTAATTTACACTGACAAAGGGCAGAATAACTATTGTGAGATTTCAGCTGCTGTCTGGGCTTTCATTGTCTTTCTACACTTCCCATTCTTCATGTGTTAAATACGTTTTCCCTGCATCATTTCATTTTATTATGCATAACTTAATTTGTAAACTAATTAGATTAGTTTTCTTTGCATATATTGATTTCTTTGCTTGTTACCAACATCCGGCACAAATTTTAAGTCAATAGCACTTTTAGAAATGTGTTTCCTGATAAAAATGGTGACGTGTTCAATGCTTATTTTCCCCGCCGTATACACTGTGATCACACACCCTTTGAATAAAAATATTAGAATTTATTTTTCTGTTAATGTGTGCAATATATATTGCTGGATTTAAAAAAAGCAACTTTTATATTCATTAAGAGAGTGGTAACTTTAGGATTAGCAAAAAACTGCACTTTTACATTTGAAATGAGGTGTTGCAAACCAATTACATTTTACAAATGTATCTAAATCCAATATTTTGTATGGCCTGCTCGAGTTTTAACTACAATTTTATGTTTTCTCCTAATAAGGGTGTAGTCATTTTTGCATCATGATCATAAATTATTGTTAGAAATATATAAATAATGTTGCATTTGAGTTAGTGCTCTCAGAAGTAAAGGTAGGAGAGTTGTCACTTGGGTGGTACCTTTTCAAAAGGTACAAATTTGTACCTATAGGGTCCATATTGATACCTCAAGGGTACATATTAGTACCTAAAAAGTACAAAAATGTTCCTCTTAAATTTTTTACTAATATATACTTTTGAGGTACCAATATGGACACTTTAAGTACAAATGCGTACCTTTTGAAAAGGTACCACCCCAGTGACAACTCTCGTACCTTTATTTCTGAGTGTCGCGTGTACTGATTTAATGTACAACCAATAAACCATCTTTGCACATATCAAATTGTACAAGATCCCATCAAATGTATTAATTTAAAAGTTTGATTTTCCGAAAAAAAATTATAATATCTATAAAAGATTAAATCATCAAAAGAATTAGGTTTTAATGTAAGTGACTGTAAATGGTTGAATGCATGAAATAAGAGTCATGCGACCCTTGAAGGTCTGTGGGGGGTATTAAAAGAGATTGTATGAAATTCTGAAACCTTTTAATGAAAAGCATTACACACCGAGAATGGTTTTATTTTTGAGCTTAGATGCACTAGTGAAGACAGACATCTTGTGTTGGAAAAGTGAAACTGCAGCGCGTGGTTTCAACTATTTATTTAACAGTGTTCTTGCTAAAGTCCAGCATCCGGGGATTCCGTCATCCGGGCTTTGGCTCTGCCTTGTTCTTTCTCTGTTTATAAACAGAAAGAGCTCAGAATGGTCGATGCTTCGTGACGTCACTTCTCCAACCACGTCACATTATTTTGACCTTCCAAAATGTTTTTCATATCGACCGAGAAGTACCACACACGAAAAACGACATGTATAAAGTTAAGATTCGAGCAACCGCGCTTGCAAAGGACATCAAATCAAGCTAATTTTTATTGCCACATGTAACGCACGTGTCGTCCGGTTCCAGGAACTGCAACAATATTAACCTTTAAATTGCCAGAGAGCAAAGAGTTAAGAATCATCAGGCAATTGCCATGAAAACGAAACGTCGCATATTAAACGTACAAGAAATATCAGGGACATCCCATCACTCCCCAATCCCTGTTTCAAAACGACTAAATGGTTTATAAGCGATTAAAACACGCGACGCTCCGGTCCACTAATCCATGACGTGTTTTCAGCGCGCCGTCTCCATGTTTTGACTACCACCACCAACAGCAACACAGTGAACCCTGCCAACACATAGTCGTTGCGCTAGCAATTCCCTCTGTGTTTTTCAACAAAATGGCTGATTTAGGGGATGATACCGGAGCGAGGGCCCTACTGGCCCTCAAATCTGCGCCTTGTAGCCCGGTGGCCGTGTCTATGCAGCCCGTGTACACGCTCTCCTCCTCGACTTCGCCCGGGATCACATCATCCATGCCCCTCTCCTCTCCGTCGCAGGCCCTCGCCCGCCTGGAAGGCAGGGACTTCGAGTTCGTTATGCGCCAGCGGACGGTCACCGTGGGTCGGAATTCCTCGCACGGCTCTGTGGATGTCAATATGGGTCACTCGAGCTTCATTTCCAGGCGACATCTGCAAATCGCCTTCGAGGAGCCGCATTTCTACCTGCGTTGCCTCGGCAAGAACGGTGTGTTCGTCGACGGCGTTTTCCAGAGGAGAGGCGCACCTCCGCTTGCCCTGCCGAGGGAGTAAGTTACTAAAATCAGATCTCTTACCTCAAATTAGCTTGTGTGGGCAGATGGCGAGTACCTATTCACTTAGGGAGCGCATACAAGAGATTAAAATAACGTGCTTAATGCAGCGCCTACATAATCCGACTCAACTGCAAGCATGCTAGTGCAGTCACGAGAGCTGTCACAAACTGCTTTCAAGACCATTGCAGTTTATAAGGTCTGTTTAGTAAGTAGAGAGCAGCTTTGCAATGGTATTCCAGCATGAAAACATTGTGTATTTATTATTGTTAATCTGTTAATTGTGACACGCAACCAGTTTAAGACGAAATTCACCAAAAATGACTATTATGTCATGTTATTCTCAAACTTTTAGTTCTACAACCTTAACAATTCAAGTGCCATATCTATGAATTGAAACTATGAATGAGTTCCACTGGAAAATGCAAGTAACATGAGGATATGTAAACAAAAACAGAATTCCAAGTATTGCTGGATTTATCAATGGATCTACCTTTATAAGTTAAACATAAAAGTCCTTGTTGTCATAGTGTTTTTTTAACCCTTGGGTGTCTGTGTTGTAGAGGCCAGCATTCTAAAATGTGTTAAAATACAAACATGAAAAGTTAAATGTTTCACATTGTGACCACAGGAACTGTGCACAGCATAGACACGATCCGCCTCTTGATTTTGTGGGGAGATGTGAGATGCAGGCCGCATTTATGACACACATCAGTAGTAACCACTTTATGATGTTAAGCAGACAAAGAACAAAGGGAAAAACCTGGTGATACTATAATGAAATGCCTCTAGCAACAACATTTAGTGGTGTGTGCATTGTTTGTACACAATTACCATGCACTCTTCTTAGTTTTGATTTACAGTTCTCAAGACCAATTTCATTAACATTTCAATTCAAAATATTTAAACTGAAAAGAAAAACGTTTTAGCAATGTGATTTCAGCTTATTTGAGTTTTCATTCAATTATTTGAATGTACAGTGCTCAACATACATGAGTAGACCTCATTTAGAAAATTAATATTTGTATAAATTTTTTCAGTGAATATATGGAATTTATTTTGGTGAATTTAAACAAAACAGATTTATTAATCAGATATATTTATTAAAATTATATTTTAGACACCAAACATATTTAGAAATTTAAAGAAAATACAATTAAATTCAAGTAAAATATTGCAAAACAAAATTACAACCTACAAAATTTCCACTAAGTTTTTCAAAAAAAAATTTTTAGCTTCGGTTGATTTTTTTATTTTATTTATTTTTTTATTTAATATTTTTCTATAACATAAATTTGCGTGTACTCATTTTTGGACCGCTATCGTAAGTTATTTTGATAGATTTGTGAGGGGTTTACTTCTAAACCATTTTGAGGGATGTAAACAAAAACAATGGTTCTAACGTATTTCCTGTTTTACATTTTTAATTTCTATAGCTTCTGTTTTAACATTAAGTTATGATTGAATTGCCTCTTGGTACAGTGATGAAATACTTTGATAACAAGCAGGAAATGTTCATGTGCCACTGACATGACCACATTGAAATGGTCTATGCTGGGCACTGTATGTGTAGCATGACTCTAATAAGGAATCTCTATAAGACAGTAAACAAAAAAATATTTTTACTATAAAGAAACAAAAAAAATTTAAACAGTTGCCATGAAGACTTTGCATATATTTTAACAGTTCTTAATATAGTGTGACCAGTATTTAATAAAAACTATTTGAGTTATATACTGTTTTTAATGTACTATTAAATTATTTGAGTTTTCAAACGACTAATTTACTCTCTTTTTGCAAATAGATGAATTTGTATTTAAGTATATTTGCAATTTGACTTTCAATTGGATTTACATGCATATAAACAGTAATAAAAATAAGTATTATTAAGAAAACTATTAAAATGACTAACAATATTCTAGTGATGTGTTTGTACATAATGCAATTGTGTTTGTTTATTACAGTTTTCAATGCAAAATATCAGTTAGAAACGTTTTATTTTATTCCAAGTTCAGTTCAAATCATCTCAACTTCTTTTTAAAATAAGTTTAATTAATATTGCTTTAAATTTATGTAAATTAGCAGTAAAAGGTTTATGAAAACCTTTACTAAAATAAAAGTACTTAACATCTTTAAAGTAATAATATGACATTGTACATAACCATCTTTCTTGCCTTCAAGTTTTCTTTTTTCATTTTTTTATTTCAAATTATTTGTAATTTCTTTTTTAATTTGATCTATATTTTAAAATGTGAACTTATTCAACATAAACAGTAAAAAAAAGAGCTAAATGGTTTAATCACTTAAAAAATGTATAAAAAGTAATCAATCAAAATCAATTTGGTGCGCTTGCACAGTTTTAAGTGTCACCTTTAGAGAACCTCTAAAGTCATCAGTGATCCAAGTTCATTAGATGTTTTGGATAAAGTGTACCACAACCGGTTTCAATAGCACTAATCTGTGGTGCTAATCAGTGTGAAATCACTTCTCATGCCATTGACAGTTTAAGCCTAAAATGTAAACACTAACATTTAAAAAGTGGATAAACTAGTTAACTAGATCAGACTGATGCTTGGGCTGCTGAACAGTAATGTTGAGGCGTCTCAAATTGTATTAAAATCACAATTTGACTTCCTTGTTCTTATCAGAATTGTTTTCGCGGTGTCCATCTGCCTTATCAATGCAGAATAGGCCTGTGAAGCTTGTTGTCATGGAAGTCGGAGCGACTATTCCTGCAGACTGCTGTGAAAACACGGACACATTGAACCCGTAATGAGTGCATGCCAAGCCAGCCATTCAAAACAACTGCAGTGTGTATGCTGTAGCATTAAAAGTGGCTTCCTGGTGCAGCACTTGTGTAAATACATGCAGTGGAGGCGGTGCAGCAGTTCATCATTCTCTTTGGCTGCACTGCCGACAATTCTAAAACACAAAAGAGGAGTGGGGGGGAGGGTTCATTTTTACTCAAAAGTTTACTTGTTATTGGTCCCAAATAGATTACAGTTACATAATCCTTTTTTTTTTTTTTTTTTTTTTTTTTTTTTACAGATCAACTTTTCTTGTTTGTATTTGCTCTCCATTGATCATCGTTAATGAGGATTTATCAATCTAAATAGTCATAAACCCTTCTTTAGAATTAAGTATATTTAATGTATCTCTATACCACTATGTCTATATTCTTTTTGTGTTTAAAGCTAAGTCTGTGGAAAACATGCTGCGAAAAGAATTTTCTGCCATTATCTAAGGTTACAGATCAATGGCATTATTCTATGATTTAAAACAAGAGTGGAATATTATGTAAGTATTTTAAAAGAAATTATGGTTTGTAGTACTTTTATTCAGCAAGGATGCATTTTCTTCAGATTATTAATAAAGATATTTATATTCAGCAAAGTATCCCAAAATATACATTACACTTTCCACAAAAAAATTAAGTAAAATTACAAAATGATTGTAGCCTTTATAATATTTTTAGATTACTGAAGAATCTTGTGACACTAAAGACTGGATTAAGGGGCTGTTCACACTGAATGTGTTTTTCCTTTCTATTGTGCTACTTTTCTATTGTTTTTCAATGTAAATGCATGCTAAACAGACATATGTGATTATTATTATTTTTTTTTTTAAGGGTATTTTATTTGCGTACCAAACTGTTTTTTTTCTACTGCAGAAATGCAAAAAAACACATTTTTCTAAAAAAACAGAGCAAAAAAATACTCAAAGCTCTTAAAAAATGGCGAGGGCTCAATGGTGAGCGTAAAAAAACACATGCCTGGCTTCCATTGACAATAACAGAAAGAAAATGTCTGGTGTTTCTGGAGAGCATTACCACTTCGGTGGATACACCCTTAAAACTGCTGAATATGTAGCTTTATCAACACCAGAATAAATACTATCTATTATTTATCTATAAACATTATTTCATATTATAATAATGTTCCACAATATCCAATATTTATTGTATTATTCATCCAGTAAATGCAGCTTTGGTGAGCATAAGAGTGAACAAAATTTAATGTCAAAAACTGCTATATTTTTGCACGTTTTTATGAAGAAAAGTTCCTTCCTACAACATCGCGCTGATGTTTAGAGTGATGTGAAATGAGTTAATTGTAATTTCTAATTGTGCTTTAATGTGTTTTCTTTTTTTTGCAGGTGTACATTTCGATTTCCCAGTACGGTGATCAAGATTCAGTTTACCTCGCTCTACCATAAAGAGACACAAAAGGAGGAGGCTCCTATATCCCCTGTGAGACCTCTTTACCCACAAATCTCTCCGCTGAAAATCACCATTCCTGACAACGACTTCAAAACTATGATGAGTCCCCTGCCTTCACCGACAGGAACTATTAGGTATGACTTAATACGCTACACAGAGAAAACACCATTTCATTAGAGAAGCAGTTCTTTTTAAATTTTGTTGTCACTAAAATGAAGTCACTTATTAATGATAGGCTAGTTTTAAGTAAGTTACAGGGTTCATACAGTCATGAAAAACCTGGAAAAGTCATGGAATTTTGACATGGCATTTTCCAGGCCTGGAAAAGCTTGAAAAACTGAAAAACTCACAATTTTTTGGAAAAGTCATGGAAATTAGTTTAACAAATGTCTGTATACTTAAATATAGGTTAGTTGTCTTCTTTTCTGTCCGTGGTCAAACACATGCTCTCACATTATTAGTGATGTGTGAACATTATCTTAATACATTTTACATGGATATAAAGATTAATTTAAACTAAATAGATTGTTGCATGTTTTGTGATATGCTGTAATAACTTTGAACATTATAAGAACGTTTTTATTATTATTAACCATGTATACATAGACATTACATGAAACATTAGGTCAGGAAAATGTTCTTGAAAGTCCTGGAAAAGTCATGGATAAGTCATTAAATTTTAGTAGTAAAAATGTGAATAAACTAAAGTTATTAAAGGTTATTTTCTATCGTTAATAGGACAATAAGGTATGTATAATCCTTTATTGTCATTACTTAAGTTAAATTTGAATGCTTTTCCAAAGTATATTCTCACATTTATACTGGAACAGACTGAATTATGCCAATTAATTTTTATAGCCTTAAAATTAAGCAATTAGTGTTTCCCAATACTGGGTTGCAGCTGGAAGGGCATCCGCTGCGTAAAATGTGCTGGATAAGTTGGCGGTTCAATCCACTGTGGCTACCACTGATTAATGAAAGGACTAAGCCGTAAAAAAAATGAATGAATAAAATTAAGCTGTTAACTTTAAGTTTGTTTTGCTATATAGAAATCATTTTAATGGCAAAATAAATGTCTCAATTGCCACAAAAGCTCATATACAGGCTCAAGGATGTATTTTTTATGTCACAGAATATATAGTTTTCCTTTTGTATAATGCATCTAAACAAAGCCTGTGGAGAAAAGAGAAAATACAGAGATAAACCTCAGAATACTAGTATTCTATTGTTATTCAAGGTCTCAGAAGATTGTCTTCATTCTGTGATCTGAAAACATTTTACACTGAAACACATGTCAACTAAATTATGAACTTAAAATTAAGCAATACATTTGTTTGTTTTCAGCAAATTATGACTTTTTCTTGACTAAGTTTTGCATGTGCTATATGGAAATCACATTCAATGGCAAGGCAAACATCTAAATTTCCTTAGGAACTCTGGGATATATTTTGTTGTGTAGCAGAATATCTCTATCATTTTTCTTTTTGTATGAAGCATTTAAATAAAGCCTGTGGAGAAAAAAGAAAATACAGAGATGAATCTCAGAATACTAGTTTTTTATTGTTATTCAAGGTCTCAGAAGATTGTCTTCATTTTGTAATCTGAAAATATTTTACACTGAAACACATGTAAACTGAATTATAAACTTAAAGTTAAACAATATATATTTTTTTTCAACAAATTGACTTTTTCTATATATAAATCACGTTTAATGGCAAGGTGAACATCTAAATTTCCTTAGAAACCCTAGGATATATTTTCTGTGTAGCAGAATATCTCTAAATCCCTTGTTTTTTTATGATGACTGAAGAAAATAGTAAAGAATCTCAGAAGGCTACATTTTTCTACCTTAATTCAAGCTCTCAGAAGATTCTATAACTACAATACACTTCCAAATTACGTTCTTGCATTTACACTGAAGCATCAGGATTGGCACCTGAAAGCAAATGCTTGGTTTTGAAGCTGTCATGATTGATTGTGTGTGTAGTAGTGTTGGGAAAAGTCTGCCCCTTGTGGCCTCTTTGCTCGTCTGCACCACGTGTGGCTCTCAAAGCGCACATGCTGTGTGCACATACCATATATGGCATCTGCTGAGCTTGGAGCGCTCTGATTGGTCGGTCGCAAAGTGTTGTGGTTTGGTGTTTTGAGCCACAGATAGTTTCCTTTTTTTCCCGAGGCCTCCAAACACCCCCCTTCATCCCACTCCTTGGACTGCTCCTACACACACACACACACACACACACACACACACACACACACACACACACACACACACACACACGCTTCTGTCCTTCCTGATTTCTTCCTTTACTGAAGGGAATGTTTCCTACTATTCAGCTCTGCAAGCGTTAGAGCTGGTTTTCCAGTGGCGTTTTGCTCTTGTAGGATTCAGGTCGTGTGGAGTGATAGATTAGGGACGTTTCCCAGATTGTCGGCCTCCTGCACAAACAGCAGATGTGTGTAAAGCTTTGAATTCCACACACATGGAGCTGCTTGAACAACTGCCATGTACAGTACAACCAGCAATACCAGCCTCTCCTATGCACATGTTTGACCTCACTGTCTGTTTTCCTGCTGCGCTTTAGAGAAGTCAATAACACTTTACTGGAAGCTTCAGTTCGGTAGAGAGTTTAATGCCTCATAAATGAAGAATTAATCATTTATTACAGCATTTATTTATTATTTTAAGTTAATGGTTTAAGTATAGATTTCATGTTGTTAATTTATATGTATTTTAAGTCACTAAAATGTGGCCAGAAAAAGGAGTAAGTATATTTACTCAAAATGTTTGTCTTTTAAAGTACGGTTAAAAGCATTATCACTTAAATACTATTACAATTTAGGATGTTTTTTATTTTATTATTTGTTTAAAACATTATTTTTGTTCCCTGTGATGCTAAATATGATTTATTTTAGCAGTCGTTATACCAGTATTTGATGTCAGATGATCCTTCTGAAATAGTAATAACACTGTTAATGATTGAATAATAATTTGGTCTCAAGCTTTTCTAAATATTATAAAAAATTTGAAGGTCTCAAAATTTTACCTTTCAAAACACATTCATTCATCATAGTATTATCAGTTCAGTTGCTCAATAAAAACATTCATTGCTTTTGAAAACGTATTTAACTGGCCTCAAACCTTTTGAACAGTGCTAACATAGGATTAAATAAAGCTATTTAACCTCTCTCTAAAGTTTTACTAATAAAACTTAATGTTAAGTGGAATTTGGTATGAATATCACTTGATTATTATTATTTAGAAGAGATTTGGGTTCAGTTCAGTGGGTTAATGATCAATTGGTCAAATAGTTGTCCTCTGTAAATCATTGCTGCACATGACCCTTTGGAATCATGTGGGTTTGCTGTGGTTCACCACCCTTACTGTTTATACTACTGTATGTATTGAACTAGAGTACCACTCAAAGTGTCAGCTTGTTATTGCTTTTAATAAAACGGCATTGCATTTGCTGACTAAAAACATGTGAGATCATCACATCAAATCTAGTTAACTAGTAAATAAATTAAATGCAAAAAATAATGAAGTAAAAATGGTAAAATACAGCTTTATAACATTTAATAGGGAAAAACATTTTTAGGATAAAAGTTGTGCCATCAACCGTGTGATATTTTTGCACAAATTCACTGGTTTTTGGAAAGAGGCGGAACAGCGAATTGCTAACAGACTACATCACAAGCACTTTTTCACAAAACATGATAAAAAAAGGCAAATATACCAATTAATGTTCGCTTAAAAATGAGAATAAACATGGTAATCACTTGAATAAACGAATATGTTAATTAATGTCTTTATTGCCGTATAAATATTGTAAATATTGTCATATAACTACAAATGAAAAATTAAATTATGATTTAAAAACACATGAACCATATTTATATAACCACATTATATATTTATAATAAACTGCTAACACAGTAACTAGTAATAAACAAACAAAAAACTCACAAAAAGGTTTTGTGTGATGACTTGTTGGTTCACCACACTATTAACTCGCATTAAAAAAGGCACCTGTGATGAAAATAATCTTTTGGAAACTGTTTGGACAGAACTGTGTGTAGGTATAGGGTGTCCACTGTCATACTGGAGTGATAGAAACACAATAAGTAAATTTCCACAAGACAGGATGTGCGCAAAGCAACTGGGATCTGCTAAGCTCTCTGTGATCAGCTGCACCTCAAAAATGAGTTTTACAAGTTTAAAACATTTTTAAAACAGTGCATGTTTGAAATAAAGACAGTAAAATCACTAGATAATTTAACACCACAGCCACATGTCAGTACAATTTTAAAAGAAGACGCTTCAATCCCGATTAGTGGACTTAAATCAGGTTTATTTTGTATATTAACATAAAGGATATCCAAAAACAGCAGTGGATATTAGCGTGTATCCTGTCACATTTGCAGTGCAAAAACAGTGCAAAGCTAAACGTATGTGTGCACGCTTTATAACATTGTGTGTGACTCGTCATTGCAGAAAGGCTTGAATTAACTCCACAACAAATATATGAAAACAGTTAAGTTCTTACCGTAGTAAGGGAGATCTGCTTCATTCTTGTCGATCACTGTGCTACGTGAAGGCTACAGCTCTGGCACAATTGTGGGAATGGTGGGCAGTAAGGGTGAAACAGATCACTGTTGATCTGTGATCACAACTCCTGGTTCGGAACGCACATGACCCGCTGATTAATATTTTTTTTTAACTTGTCTGTTAATTCAACATTTACAACCATTGAAAAGAGATTGCCTCCCGCGTCATTCAAATCACGTGCATGAATGCATTTTGGCTTCCCTGTAAGATATAATGATGACGGGAAAAGTTGTGGTGGGACCAGGGCTTAATTTGTGCCAGAACACGCTGGATCCGGCACTTCTGAAATCTGATCTGGCACCTCATTTTACCGCTCTCCCTCCTCAACCGCTCTCCTACCTGTCCGTTGTTCACTTTCACTTTCTTCCGCGACTCCCCAACCCTCTTCACTTTCGTCCGCGACATCTCCACCCCGCTCACTTTCATCTGCGACAGTCCGCTGCCATCTACCGCCCCAACAACCCCAAACCCCCCGTCCAAAATCACAGTTTAATGAAACATGACGCTGGTGAATTTTTGACTCTGGTAAAAGCAATTATAGTGTGTAACCAACAGATGGTGGCAAACAACCATCAAAATTATATCACTGAATATTTTTTCAAAAATAATACAGCTACAGTATAAGAAAGCAAAGTTGTATGTGTGAATTGTTGAATCATTAATTGAAGATAAATATGATCTGTTGTACAAGATGTTAGATTTCTATATTTAGCATTATCAGCAACAGTAGCAAATATCATTTTTCATATTGAATACTTTTCTTTTTTTCAGCTGGTTCTTTCTTGATTTTTATTTTTACAACATATTACAGGTTCTAAGTTCTGTTTGTTAAAAGCAATGTTTTTTGCATTAATATTTTTGAATAAATGGAAAGCAAATGACATTTGTCGTCTTACTTTTTCTGCTGATCTGAAAAATAGTTTGATCCGTGACTAAAAAACCGTAGTGTGATCCGAACTGCAGATTTGTGGTCTGTTACACCACTAGTAGGCAGGGAGAACCAGCTCATTTGCATTAAAGGCACAGGCAGCGAAAACAGCTACAATGTCCTAACATCTTAAATTTCCCAGATTTAAAAAGGTATAAAAAATAATACGATGGGTGGTTTGAGCTAAACCTTTACAGACACGTTCTGGAGACATGAAAGACTTGTATTAAATCTTGAAAAAAGGGTAAAATAGGTGCCCTTTAAATGGTTTTAAATTTGTATGAATTGCTTTCTTCTGTTGAACACAAAACAAGATATTTTGAAGAATGATGATTAAAACATCCATAGTAGGATCAAAAACTACTATAGAAGTCTGTGGCAGTTTTTTCTAGCATTCGCCAGGATATCTTTCTTTCTGTTCAACAGAAAATCAAATATGTTTGGAACAAGTGGATAATGAGTAAATGTGACATCATTTTTATTTATGGGTGAACTATGCCTTTAAGATGATTCTTCATGCTAGTTTTCTTAAAATTAGCAATATATTACAGTTAGAATAATAAAGTAATTTGATTTTAAGGAAAAATTTCTAGAATTTTGTGCCATAAACAAGGACTTTGCTTGTGTTTGTATTATTCAGTTATAATGTGATTTTTGGCATTATTAAACTGTAACTCATGTAAACACAATGTATTCTGCATAATGTATTCTACTAAACGCATAATGTAAATAACTACATTTAACTTTCTGGTGTATGCCAACTTTAAACATGTAAACACTAACTGCAAAATTCTGTTCTGACCAAATTACACATGCTCGGGTAAATTCAAATGCCATGTGTTTACACAGATTCATGAATGAACACTGTGCAATTATTATGACTATGCTCCAATTTACTAAACTATGTCAGCACGTCCTTTGATTTGGTGTTGTATCCTTTTAAAATGCTTTCACATTGATATAATTTACAATAGGGATTCTGTACTTGTTTAATCAGGTTTTATCTGACTAGCATCTTCAATAATTCTCTTTTGTTATACATTAACTGTGCGTTTTTATCACAAAAGATTCAGTGCAAAGGCTGCGGAGGTGTTAGTTGTCGTTTTGCTTGTCCTCAAGGTGTTTTTGTAATACGGTCTAGCTGTTGTGAAAATGCTGCCTCAGGACTGGACTTCAACCCAAAGCACCCGCCCGCTGTGCCCTCATGCTAACATTTGCCTTCCCTCCTCGCCACTCCGAGAGGCCTGTTTGTTTCTGTCCCGCACAACACAATGGAGCCTGCAGTACAACAGCCTTATCAGAGCCCTCTGTTGTGCCCTGCTGTCAGAGAGCCAGCTGAAAAATATAACACCACTAGTGAAGGAATGGAGGGGTGTGTCTCTCTCTGTGTGTTATGGGATACTTACTGAGCTGTTGACAATAAACGACAGCCCAAAATAGCATTTCTCAGGATGTGCTCATGTCAGTTTCAGCCTAAATAATAGAGTTTTTATCATTGCATTTCGGAAACCCTGTGGCTAATGGCTGTGTAATGATGTTGTTTGTTTATCTGAGCGGGTTGGTTTAGAGAGCACAGGGCCACCTACTGGCACATTGTTTTTTGTTTGTGTCAGGTGCGTAACAAGTCACATGCATTAGGATGTTGTGTGTTTTTTAGCCTGCTGTCATTTACCACTGACAGTGATTTCAGCTTGTTCCTCACTTTGTATAAACAAAGTTTTTAACAGACTTAATACATTTAGAATGAGAGCCAACGGATTGAAAAGGTTTTACTCTACATTACTATTGCGGGATCAAAATGTGTTAATGAATCCATGTTGCTTACAAGCAAGTGAATGAAAAGGATATGAACGCCAACTACGATTTTGACTGTAATCTGTGTGTTTTGGCACAACACTGCTAAGTGTGAAAACTTTGTTTTGGTGTTCTTTCTCACAACACATCCCATAAGGATCACATGTTAGGCTAGTGGGCATAGAGATTCGCAGAACCACATATACAGGGTGTAAACAGGGCTTGGAAGGACAGGGTTGGTTGTGTATCACTTAGGCATGGAATGATAACTGTTTTCAAGGTATACCGCGGTTAGAAAAAATCAAGGTTTTAAAACCGCCAAAATTTTCTGTTATACTGTTCCTACGGTTATTTAATATTTGTAATTTTTTTTGTTCAGGACAACAGTATCTTCAGCAGAAAAGATATGCAAGGATGCTGTTTTAAATTGTAAAGAAATCAGTGTTTTTAAAACTAATAAAGACAGCAGAAGTCAATGATTCATTTGAATTATTTAGCCTGACATGTTTGCTACTCGAAAATATTTTAAATGTTTAAAATTACTCAGTAGGGATGGGCATTTCTGACCATTCTTCATTTCGATTAATCCACAGGTTTGACAAACGAGTTCTCGATTAATCGGGGGTGGGGCCTAAGCAAGAGGGGCGGGGCTTTAATTTAATAAAAAAAAAATTATATATACACATATATATATATATATATATATATATATATAGATATATAGATAGATAGATAGATAGATAGATAGATAGATAGATAGATAGATATTATTTAAAGCCCTGTTAAAAATTTAGTTGATAAAACTGTGACAGGATTCTGAAAACAATTAAATCAAAGCTGTTGGGTTATTAAAAATCACCATCAATATTGGTTAACACAGTAAACATTTAAAGAAGTGTAACAAGTGGTGTATTTAGTCATGGGCAATATGGTCGATGCCCAGGGCGGTATCTAGGTGGCACGGGAGACAGTGCGGGAAAAAAAAAATCGAGCCACAGTAAAAGCTTTGAGTTACAATTTACTTTATGCAAGTGTTTTCATTTAAAGTAGTAATCCCAGAATAAAGACATTAGAGGCCATTCACATTTGGCGTATTTTGCATGTGCAAGTTTGTTATTGTCTATGTGCAACCGAAACAAAGGTGGTGAAAGCAAACTGACGCATGCAGTGCCATTCCTGCGTGCCTCACGCGCTGCTTTTTTCCTGGTGTACATGCACGCCGATAAAATACATGCCGCTTATGTACTGTGAAACCGGAGTAACTTTTTTGCAGAGGTGTCGGCACGCAGCTAGCTTTGCAAGTCCACAAAACTAAAGTTATAATATGACGATGATCTTATTTTGACTATATGGCTATGAAGCTGAAAGGAGAGATGATGAATCAGGGAGGTAAAACTTAATAACATTAATTCTCAGCCATGAGTCGGGTCTAAGACGATAGATAATTACATGAAATATTTTTTTTGTATTCTTATTGTCATAAATATTTATCTTAGCATCTATTAATATAGATCTTAGCATATCACTCCAGTTATCTAAATGTTTTCCAGTTACATTTAGGATTGCTTTCTGTTATTTATTTAGAATAATAATTGTATAATATTAATAATATTATTAATAATAATAATTTAATTTATTTCTAAGTACATTTCTAAAAGCAGGTGGTTCGCCAAGGGTGGAATTTAAACTAGAACCGCCACTTATGTGAGGCTACATGACGCATTGTAAATAAAATTAACCATAAAGCCTAGAAACACAATATGAAAATTTTATATTACAAATTGTGTTTATCTACACAAAATGCATGTGAGCTTGCATGCCAACCAGAAAGTGGATGCGGTTTGCACGGTGCTTTAAAACAACGGCAACTGAAGCCGCGCAGAAAAAAGAAACCAAAGTTATTTTACAGTATTATCCCCTACAAAATGTGTCTTATTATTTCTATAAATATTTTGGATCTGTTTTTAAAACTATAACTAACCTTTTTCTATATTGTTGATAACAACAATAAACACACATATGATAGCCTACTCTGCAGTTCAGTTATTTTATTTAACTGACATTTTTACCAAAACAATATTTTACTTCAGCAGCGTCACAACAGATGTGGATTTATTTTTTATTTTAAAAGGTTCGCAAAAATAAAGTTTCACCAAACTTAACAGCCGTTTGGTTAAGTTATCACATAGCCTAACTAAAATTATAGAATAATTTGGCTGCGTAAACTTAAAATAAAAATAGCCTGAATATTTTTTACCACAACTATAAAACTTAAAGATTAGGTAAAATATAATTTCCTGTATATTTTACCATGCGTGGCTAATAAAACTTAACATAAGGAAGGACTACATATTTTTATTCAAAAAGATCAGTCGGTCTACATGCTCCAACGAAAGCCGAGTGTGAAGTTTATTTACAATTAGACCGGCGGAGGAAAAAAGGAGCTCAGCACGCACAGAACTTGCAGGAACAGCCAGGTACCAATGGGCAAGACTCATTTACTTTGCACCACAATAAAGGATCCGGGTTTAGATAGATGCATGGCTCCCTGAAGTAGATTTTGATTTTAGTGTCATCCGGTGAAACATTACTCATGCCGTAGGTTAGTCCTCCCTGAAAAGATTGTCTAGACATGACACGCACATGACAGCTGAAAGTATCACACACCAGACCCGCACATTCGCATGGTATTTAAAATGAAACTATTTAGATGGCGCTCTGTGGCGCAGCAGAAAAATGAACAGTGTCCTGAGTCGTGCTGGGCACCGCTGTGTACGTTTAAAATTCTGAAATGCGATGCATGGCGTGACGTGGCGCTTCTGGTGTGTGACCCCCTAGATCTGCTCTCAGGTCTTGTCTAGACCGCAACTCCCTGCAGCCATAACCAATCAAATATCAAACTACCGCCCAAATACCAGCATAAATAATCAGAAAAATTGAAAGTAATTTTATTTTAGAGCCAATCGATCATCGTTTTCATGCTCGATCGTCGCTGATGGGTTCGATTAATCGATTGATCGAATAATCGTGCACATCCCTACTACTCAGTAGGTACTGCATTTAAGTTATCCTGAACTAAAGCCTGAAAGCCAGACTCAGTCTGTTGTTCGCTCTAGCTTTTTTATTTAAGGCAACTGGCCAAAATTAAGCATGTTTTATCACACAAAAACTTTGAAACAGTAATCCATGCTTTCATAACCTCGCGCCTGTGTCAGTCAGTCTTCTATTCCTCGTCTGCAACTTGTTCAGAATGCAGCTGTGTGTTTTAACTGGCACATGCAAATACGAGCACATCACCCCGGTTTTATCTTCTCTTCACTGGCTGCCCGTGCAATTCAGGATCCATTTTACGTTACATTTATTTTATATATTTTTAATTATATATTTTTTAGGGTTTTTTAACCTTTAATGGATAGAATAGTGCAGATAATTGACAGGAAATAGTTGGGAGCAGAGAGAGGGGAAGGGTAGGCAAAGGACCTCGAGCCGGGAATCAAACTCGGGTCGCCATGAGCACCATGGTGCTATATGTCGGTGCACTTAACCACTAGGCTATTGGCGCCAAACTTTCATTTGTTTTTAAGTGTCTGAATGGTGCTGCACCCCTTTACCTCTCTGAACACCTTTTTGTTCGCTCAGGTCAGCTGAGGTGTGCCCAGGACAAGTAGAAAGCTCAGAGGGCATCAGGCTTTTGCTGTGGCTGCACCAAAGTTGTGGAATGAGTTGCCGTTGTATATTAGACAAGCCTCTTCCATTACTGTTTTTGAATCTCTTCTTAAAACCCACTTGTTCAATTTGACTTTAGCACAGCATGAGATGTTGACATTTTATGTTTATCTATTTATTTATTTTTAAAGTATTTGCTATGCTTTGTTTTACTCTATTGTCAGCACTTTGGTCAACTGAGTTGTTTTAAAGTGCTTTATAAATTAAAATTGAATTGGAAATGGAATTTACTACTTGACCGTTAGAAAAGTACGTTCTATACAGTATGAATGTCAATAGTATGAATGAAGCTCGGTCGTACCACATCCGCCATTTTATCATGATCACGTGAAACACCCGCTTCACTCTCATTCATGATTTCTCTCGTGGTGCATCATGGGATAGCGTAGCGTCCATCGGATGCGCACTTCATAATCTCGCTGGAAGTAGTAGGTCATCCGGGCACTTCTCGCATACTGTTTTTTCGATTTCTATGTATTCGGACATATTACTCTGCTCGCACGCTGTTTTTAGCGTAGTATATAGTATGGAAGTATGCAATTTCGGAAGCAGCTATTGTGTTCAAAGCGGAAAAAAGTTTTACCCAGACATTTAAAAATATATTTAATAATATATTTTTTATCCAAGGTTGTCATACTGTTAGAATCTTATAGCGGCCCATGCCTAGGTATGTAAACAGTGCTTTATTGGTAACTGCATCCAGAGAGTAACAATATATTGGAAGTATATCAGTCAGTTGGGGTGTAACGTTTGGAAAATTCATGGTTCGGTTTGGTGCGACACAGTGGTGTCATGATCCAGTAAGTTTTTGATTTTGTTGTTGTTTAATTTATTAAAACTAAAATCATAAAACATGATCTTTTCTTACTTTAAACAATAATGCAGCTATACTTAACCCATTTTCTGGAGTGTCTTTAGCAGCATTTTAAACAAAAATGGCTCCTTATTAAAAAAGTAATATTAAATTAGTCATAAACCAATGTAAAGAAAATGGGACTCTGTGTGTTTTTACTCAGTGTCTACATTTTCTTTGGGCAGCACAGATCTGCTTGATGTCACCTACAGTAAAAATTGCCCTCTGGCTATTGGACAGAGGTTCCTGCAAAGCCAGGAATTATGGTCTGGCTGAAATGGGCTGTTAAAGTAATACTGTAATGGGTCTCAATTAATGTAAATGGTGAACAATTCCTGGCTGTGCCTGAAACCTCTGTCTTCTCTCTTTATTTCTTAATTAGTTAAAAAGTTGCCTTGTTGAGTGCAGTGACATTAGCACCAAGAACATTATATTTCACACACTTTAGGCTCTTTATTTTCCAAATAACTTTGGTTAATCATTTGATTTTTTGAAATATGCATCGACCCAAAGGTATATTTCAGTTTCAGTTCTTTTTATGGTGTATAATGAATCATTTTTTGTCACCCTTGTATATTTAGTTGTTGATGCTCTTTTATTTCTGTATTATTCTTAGTCATTTATTTTTTTAAATTTGAAATAGTTTGCTAGCATTTAGTTTTAGTGAATCCACTTCACATCCATTCATCATTTTTTCATTGAAAGATTACGTTTTTTCAAATAAGAAATCTTTCAAACTTTCTATATATTGAAAAAATCTCAAAAATCTATCATGATTGATTTCCACAAATCTTAAGCAGCACATTTTCCAATCATCATGATTATGATGATGATAATAATAAGAAGAAATGCTTTTTTAGCAAAAAAAAAATCTGAACAGTCCTGTAACACTGAAGACTGGAGTAATGACCCGTGAAAGGTCAGTTTGTTGCATATTTTATTTCTTTATGCATACAGTAGTGTACAATAAAGTGTATAACACAGCTGTCAAACGTATACTTCAATTGATATTCTACCGCTGTCTGTTCTTTTTTTTAATCCAAAATTATTAGCATTAAAAATCTCCTAATACTTGTTTAAAATATATTATTCCCTCCCGCAATTGCTAGTCAACAAGCTGTACATAAATTGCACCGATTGGTTACAAAAACCATGATGCGCATGCGGTGTACATTGACCATTGGGTGTAAATCCTCAATAAAAAATGAGGAAAGCTCATTTTGCAAGCACTAGAGATTGTCAGCTACTGCCCTGTTCTAATATATGCAAATATTAATATAAAAAAAAATTGATAATAATAATCTGCCAATCTCTTCTCTTCTCAGTGTTCCCAATTCCTGCCCAGCAAGTCCTCGAGGAGCAGGTTCCTCAGGCTACCGCTACGGCCGCAACATCACCTCAGATCTCCAGCTGGCAGCGGAGTATGCAGCCAAAGCTGTGTCAGAACAGCGCACTGAAGCCACGGGAGGAGATAGTCCTAAAGTAAGAGTTTTCAGCTTCTTGGTGCATTTCACTCTAATAATCACTATGTTTGATCTCAAGAGTCACCGTCTCCTTTTTCTTCAGGATGAGTCCAAACCCCCATATTCATACGCTCAGCTGATAGTCCAGGCCATCTCGTCTGCACAGGACAGACAGCTAACACTAAGTGGCATTTACGCTCACATCACCAAGCATTATCCTTACTACAGGACGGCCGACAAGGGCTGGCAGGTCAGTTCATATACAAAACAGTTGTTTATTGGTTTGTCTGCTAATTAATTTGTGTTCTTTTAATTTCATTTCAAGTTAAAGAATAACAATAAGAAATGTTTCATGAGCCCCAAAATCTGCTTGCTAGAATGTTTTCTCAAGGTTCATTTAACAATGAAGACTGAAGTGATAATATTGAAAATTTGGTATTTTTGAAAATAAAATAAATGTTATAATATATTTATACATCTCATTGCATGGTAGTGCAAGTTAGATGTGTGTCGATATAAATACAAATTGTGATAATAAACATACAAACTTTAATCAAATAATTCCACATTAAACCCCTTTAGATAGTGATTCAAATGTTTTTATTCGTTGTAAACCTTTTGATTGTTAACACTTTACAGTAATGCTTTGTTTGTTAACATTAGTTAAACCAAAAATGACAGTGTAAACCACGTCTAAAGCATTTATTAAACTCAATCTATATTTTATAGTTAATTTTTAATAGCTCATTGAAATAAAAACTAATGAAATGTATCTATTGTAATGGAGCGAATAACTAATAAAGTTTACTTTTTATTTATTTTATTTATTATGATTATTATTAGTTTAGTGGGTTGGAGACTCTTATGTCTTGTCTGTCATATGTGAAAGCCTGGTTGTTTATGAGCTTTCAGAATTTAATGAGAGTAAAACTGAAATAATTTTGTTCAGCCCATCAAATTCTTCTAGGACACTAACAGTAAATCTTGGTAAATCAAGCTTTTCTGTAAAGCCTTGGTAAAAGATTTGGTTGTCTTTGATGATGGCTTGAGATTTGCTAAACAGAGAAACGCAGTGGTAAAATCCTGATTTTTTTTTTTTTTTTTTTTTTCAGCTTCCACTCTTAAAAACAGTCAAACCTATTCTATGTAGAAAAAAAATGTGATCAAAAAATTAAGGCTTTTATTACTTCTAGTTTGGACTACTGTAACTCACTATATTTTGGGATTAGTCAGACAACTCTATCTCGTTTACAGTTCAAAATGCTGCTGCAAGGATTTTAACCTGTACCAAAAAACATGACCACGTCACACCAGTCTTGCGCTCTTTGCAATGGTTGCCTGTGGACTATCGTGTCAATTTAAAAAATTTTCTCTTGGTTTTTAAATCACTTAATGGCTTGGCTCCTTCTTATCTGTCAGACCTGTTGACTGATCGTCAGCCTGGTCGGTCTCTTTGGTCATCAAAGCAGAGAATATTATGCATCCCTAAGTCGAGGCTGTAATGCAGGGGTGACCATGCTTTTGCAGTAGCTGGTCCTACATTGTGGAATACTCTGCCCCTCTGTATGAGATCATCCCTGTCTGTTTTTAAATCTAGGTTGAAAACTTACCTTTTTGATTTGCCATTTTATCATTAAGAATTGTTTGTTTTAGCTAGAATTTTGCATCTTTCTTTTTGTGATTTGTATTGTGCAGCAACATTGGTCAACCTTTGGTTGTGTTTAATAGGGCTATATAAATAAAATTGACATTATTTTTTGACACATTAGCAAATTAACTTCTCTAACAAATGTAGCTACTTACCATTAATGTAATGTATTAACAACCATTTACTACTGTAACCTTATTGCAAAATGTTACCTATTGTACTTTATAAAATTTTGACCTTATTATTAGTTATTATTTATAATTATTTGTATAAAAATCTGTTTACTCTAAACACGTGTAAAAAATAGTTATTATGCCTGTTAAAGTTGCCCTTTTTGGTAGTTTATGTCAATATTGTGAAGATACTAAATATCTTGGTAAAAGCATCGACAATCTTCTCTACAAGCAAGTGTGATATCGTCATATGCCTAGTGTCAGGACCTTTGTGGTTATTATGGTGGCTTGAGAAAGCCAACATGCTGTTATACTACATAAACTTCTTCTGGGACTAATTTCTATATGCATCTCATCCTAAATCGTTCATACTACAACCACCAAACTAACATCAAACCTCCAAACTTATCTGTCTCGGGTCTTTTCCAACTGATCTGAATTACGGTTTTCTGAAAACTGACCGGGAATATTCGGAAAAGTTCCATTGACTTAACATTGGACCAGAATTTGTGACCTGATAACTTTCTGCCGGACTGTCATACAGACTTAAGTTTAGGCTCATTTAACTCAAACTATCAATTTGCCAATTACTGATGACCTTTTAACTTACTAGACATACCCTAGCAACCACTTACAGCACCTTAGCAACTGTCCCATAGACTTCCATTGTAAAAAAAAAAAACTGCCATTTACTTCACATTGGACATAATTCAACTAGAACTATGGTAATTTATGTTAACAACTGCCTAACAACCACTTAGAACACATTAACAACTGCCTAGCAACCACTTAGCAACCAATCAGAATACCTTAGCAGTGCCTTTTCAACCACTCAGAATACCCTAGCAACTACTTACCAACACCTTGGCAACCACCTAGAACACCCTAGCAACGCCTTAGCAACCACTCAGAACACCATAGAAACCACCAAGCAACACCTTAGCAACCACTCAGAGCACGGTAGCAACAACCTAGCAACCTCTCAGAATACAACATCTTAGCAACCCCCTAGCAATTTCTTAGCAACAGCTTAACAACAACTCAGAACACCCTAGCAACCACCTAGCAACACATTTGCAACGCCTAAACAACCACTCTGAACACCCTAGCAACACTTTAGCAACCACCTAGAGCACCCTAGCAATACCTTAGCAACCACTCAGAACACCATAGCAACCTCCTATCAACACCTTAGCAACCACCTAGAACACCCTAGCAATGTCTTGGCAACCACTCAGAACAACCTAGCAACTGCCTAGCATCACTTTAACAAAGAGTCAAAACACACTAGCAAATGCTCAGAACACCCTAGTAACCGCCTAGCAACACCTTAGCAATGACTCTGAACACCCTAGCAACACCTTAGCAACCACTCAGAACACCATAGCAACCATCTAGCAAGAAACATGCCAATCCATACTAGAAACATGCTAACATATATGTAGTGATCTATCTTTGCCAACTGTTTCAAACTTCTTAAACTTCTTTAGTTATTAAAATTTTAAAACTACTTTAAACTTTCATACGAGGCTTTCTCAAGCCACCATAAAGTTTGTCTATGAACTTTACTATTCTAGTTTGTTGTTTGTTCAGCTTTTATTTAGTGTAAATGTGCATTTTCTTTTCTCTTCAGAACTCAATCAGACACAATCTGTCTCTGAACCGCTACTTTATTAAAGTGCCGCGCTCGCAAGAAGAGCCTGGCAAAGGTTCATTCTGGCGCGTGGACCCGTCATCAGAGGCCAAGCTGGTGGAGCAGGCCTTCAGAAAGCGCCGTCAGAGAGGAGTGTCCTGCTTCCGCACCCCCTTCGGCCCGCTGTCCTCCAGGTGAGATTCAGACCCGTTATTTTAACCCGACACCTAATGTCTAATGTTATAGAAGCCTGCTTAGCCTCTTCTCTTTCCCTCTTTCTTCCCCTTCTGTCTGTTTCTTCACTGGACAGAACAAAGTAAGTCTGTCACCTCTTTGTATTTGATCTGTTTCATTTGGTGAAGCAGCATCAGTCAGACCCATCATTGCGCTCTCTGCTTTTAAAACCGTCTTTAATCTTGCAATAGACATGGGTCCAAAATTAACCATTTAAGTAATTAAAGTTATTATCCGTTGTCTGGAATTGTCATCGTTAGGCATGTGTTTTCAGTAAAATGGTATTTTATAATTTAAAAAATTCTGCAAACTTTTAGAAAAACAAAAATCATTTAGATTGTTCGCTGAAAATGAAAATAAGTCAATATTAAACATTACATTTGGAAAAGTGTGTAAATAGATATTTGGTAAGTTTCCTAATTCCTCCCATAAATAAAATGTATATTAGGTTTTGATATATTTATGGTAGAAATTAGGAAACTTGGAAACTTACTATATATATATATATATATATATA